>JAOVVA010000002.1:1306121-1322596 GCA_028565275.1 Leiocassis micropogon | reverse complement strand
GGTGATGGTGGTGATGGTGGTTGTGGTTATTACATTGCTGCTGCTGCTGATGTTGGTGATGGTGGTTATGGTGATGAGGATGATGGTGGTGATGGTGGTTATGGTGATGATGATGATGGTGGTGATGGTGGTTGTGGTTATTACATTGCTGCTGCTGATGATGTTGGTGATGGTGGTTGTGGTTATTACATTGCTGCTGCTGATGATGTTGGTGATGGTGGTTATGATGATTATGATTGATGGTGATGGTGGTGAGGCTGGTGGTTATTACGATGATGATAATGGTGAGGTAATGAACATGGTGGTGGGGTAGTGGTGGTTATGATGATGATGACGATGATGACGATTATGGTGATGATGATGATGATTATGGTGATGGTGATGATGATGATGATGATGAATGTGATGATGGTGAAGATGTTGGCAGTGATGGTTATTATGATGATGATAGAGATGGTGGTGATGGTAGTGGCAATGGTGGTGATGATAATTATGATGACGGTGAAGATGGTGGCAGTGGTGGTTCTTCTTCTTCTTATTATTATTATTATGATGATGATGATGATAATGATGATGATGGTGATTGTAGTGGCAGGGGTGGTTAATTTAATGATGATGATGATGATGATGATGATGATGATGAGTGTGATGATGACTTTGCTCGGTATATTGGATGACTGATGACGATAATGATGATGATGGTTTTATGAGGTTAATGACACTTTTTATGATAATAATGACATAAGATCATGCTATGAGTGCTATAACGAGGATGAAGCTCATTATGATGATGATGATGATTTTAAATTTTTTCTAAACAGTCACTGTAATCGCAAACAACAGTATAAAAATAAAGATGGCTTTATCTCTGATAATTCAACATCATGGTTTCGTAAGCCATTCAACCCCCCAACTGTTAAAACCTTTCTCTCTGTTTTTGTTTTAGTTTTTTTTTCAATATGACTCATCTTTAGTCTTAACGAAGGGGGGGGGGAGGCCAGGGCACAATTAGCATGACCCAGACAGCCTGCACACACAACCACACACGACGTTCCCGATGCTCCACACGCCAGTCACGTGCCTCGCACACGTTTCATCCATCTGGTACTTACCGCTGAGATGACACGACATCCGACTAAAGCCACTATCACAGCAAATAATCTCCTGCATGGAGGACACCAGCACAGGGACTGAGAAGAAAAGCTTATTATGGACATTAGAAATCCATTCTCACATTGCTTTGGTGTCACAGGCAGTTTGGAATTCTCTGATATAGAGGGTCAGAGTGCCGTCTCAGTGGGTCATTGATTTTTTTCTTTTTTAATCAGCAATACCAGCGTAAGCTTTCTTAAATTGTTATGGAATGGAAGGTTAAAAAAAAAACAGCAGACGTAATACATATGAAATACGTCTGAAGGCTGAGTCTAATTCCAGCTCAGACTCAGTAAAGAGTTGATTATCGGTCGAAATCTGCACAAGCCATGCCGTTTTATTCCTTCGTGTACAATGACAATTTGCCAAAGAATTCAATATTAACAAACAAGAAACCTTTTAAACATTTTAAAACCCTTTTAAGCTGGCATGGTGTCTTGGTGGTTAGACATGCCAACTTGGGTTTTCAGGGATGCAGGATCGAATCTCACTTTCTATCTGCGTTCATGGAGTTTGCATGTTCTCCCGGCGCTTTGTGCATTTTCTCCCACAGCTCCTCTCAAAGACAAAGTGCTTCATTCATTTTCTATTGTACAGGGTCAGGGTCTATTCCAGGAGATTTTCGGGCACGAGGTGGGGTACACCCTGGAAAGGGTGCCAATCCATCGCAGGGCACACACACACACTACAGTCAATTTGTGAATCAATGAACCTAATCTGCTTTTGTTTTTGGACTGTGATGTTTTTGGACTGTGAGATGAAACCAGAGTACCTGGAGAAAACCCACCAGGCACAGGGAGAACATGTAAACTCCACACACAACACCACACACTACACCCAAGGTTGAAGCGCAATCTCCTGTAATCTCCTGTAGTAATGATTAGTTTTACAGAATTTAACTCTACATGTTCATGATGGTTTTGTTGCAGCCCTCTGGCGAAGAAGCCCCCAGATGTGACCAAATCCAGGAAGGTGAAAACAGAGCAGCTACTCAGAGTGGACGATCATGACTTCACCATGAGACCAGCTTTTGGAGGTGAGGTTGTGACCGCCAAACCCAGATATTTACCATATTATGTAAATCCAGTTCTTTACGTTTTTAATTACACCAATACAAACATGTTCCTTCTGTTATTTACCCCTGTGAGTTATCCCTTCATATTTGCCCCTTATTTTCCTGATTGCTTACTTTAAACTCTATATACCCTTCTTCTTCTTCTTCTTCTTCTTCTTCTTCGGCTGCTCCGATGCAATCCAAACCCATTATCTTATCTGGGCTTTAGACCAGCACTAATGGTGCCCAGTAAACCCAGCGGCCGGACTTTGGGCATTAGCCATTTACCCCACCATTACCTTCCCCAAATACTGACCTCAATACAAATCCCAGGTCACTAACTCTCACTCTCTCACGTACAGGAGGGCCTGGAGCCTATCCCAGGGGCCTCAGGGCACTAGATGGACTACACCCTGAACGGGGTGCCAATTCATCACCGGGGCACTCAGGCACACACACACACACACACACACACACACACACACACACACACACTCACAATTTGGAAACACCGATTAGAATGCCTAATCTGCAAGTCTTTGTACTGTGGGAGGAAACCAGAGAACTCTGAGGAAACCCATTAAGTATAGGAAGAACATGCAAAGTCCGCGCACACAGACTCAAGAGCTCTTAACCCTGGAGATGCACAGACACAGAGCTAACAACCATGCCACTATGCCGCCCAATGTAATGCCGCCCAGTTATGTGCTCCAATTATTTACCCCAACGAGTAATTGCCCCTTACTTATCCCAAATTATTACTTTCAATATCGTTCCCATCATTCACTTTAATGCTTTAGCTATTCCTTCTTTCGGCTGCTCTGATTTGGGGTCGCCCATAGTGGCCTGTTTATGAGGCACAAATAAAATTTTATTATAATTATACAAAATAATTATAAATAATGAACAAAATAAACTGGCACAGTCTGGATGCCTTTCCTGACGCTACACTCCGGCACTAATAGAGCATTTCAACCCCAGTGGCTGGGTTTTGGGCATTAGACATTTACCCCAATCATTACTTTATTATAGATGTTATTATTCAGTTTTTATTGAACGTGTTATTTATTTAGTCACGTTTCCCACTTCACTTATCCTAATTATTTACTTCCATTACTTACGCAACATGGTGAGAACACATTCCTCAAGCATCCCTTTATCTCTGCATACAGTCTGTTCAGGCTTTGCTTGAGTGACCTGTTCGTCTGGTCAGAAGGGTGGAGGTCATCAGGACGAATAACAGGCGGTCTGTTCAACCATGGTCTGTTCAGCCAGAATGAGTTGCACAGTATGACTACATGTTATGTTGCGATGCCATCCAAAAGTAACAGTTGCTAGGAGGCATACAGATATAGATTTGGACAGTGGTGTGCCAATACTTCCTGGCCTAAAGCTTCTGCCCTTGAGTTTGAGCTTGAGTTGTCTGTCTGAATTGGTTATCAGGACAAGGATATTTAGCATTTAGCATTGGTCAGGGTTTGATTTCCGCCTCGGGGCCTGTGTGTGTGGAGTTTGCTTGTTCTCCCCGTGCTTGCTGGTTCTCAGGTTCTTCCAGGTTCTCCGGTTTCCTTCCACAGTCCAAAGACATGCAGATTTGGCTAATTGGTGTTCCTGAGTGCCTGAATGAGTGTGTGAGTGTTGACCAGAGATCCAAACGAAAACCAAAAACCAAAATTTGGTTGAAAAAAAATCGGACACCAGTGGCCGCCACAGTTTCACGTTAGACCACAGAGGTTCCTCGACGGACGGATGATGGATTGACATGTTGCTGCTTTCAGAAGAAAACACAAGCACCATCTAGAGTGGTTGTCATCAATACAGTCGCTCCTGGTAGAAATGAGAGTTTGGGAACAGTAGAACTAGTTTTATTACAAGTATAACGTGTGCATATGAGAGTGTCCCATCAAAATTTTGTGACTGCATCCATAATCCTGCGTTACACTCGTTTGTAGACCACCAGGATGGGTTTCCGGCTAAGAGAAATGAAACACAGGCACTAAAAGAACCTCAGAATCTCTGTGCAGTAGTCTGTTCTGCCCTGCGTTGCCAATACCTGCTCTTGCGCTCGGCTCGAGCCCGCTGCCAGGTCCGTTCCTCTTCTGCAACGCTGATCAGCCAAATATATTGTGCTTTTTTATTTTTTTTATTTTTTCCTGCTGCGACAACATGACAAATGAGCTTACCCTTTCTTTTCTTCCTAGTGGCTCTGCGGCTACGCCATCATCAAACTTGACAGCGTTGTGCCGTGGCAGAGCAAAAAAGCTTGCAATCCTGGCTAAAAATACAGGAAGTTAAGGGAAGTTTAACAATTTATAACAAGATTATGAGATTAGTTTATATGTATCTACCATCAAAGATTAGACTCGCTTAAATGAATTTATAGAATTTGGAAAAAAAAATTTGGCAAAGTACAGTACGATCCTTTTTTTTTTTTTTTTTTGTTAGAGTTTCTAGAACAACAGTATCAAAGTTTTCACGCATCACCTACTGGATCAAAGTGGTGTGAGTGTGCGTGTGTTGTTGTTTTTTTTTCTTTTTTTCTTCTAAAGTTCTCTTGATTCTGACAGAAATAGATACCTTTATAATCCAGTTTCTCACTCTGACACAGTGAAGCCGTCTTTTTGATGTTTCTTTGGCTCAGCAGTGGGTTCCTTGCTTGTATGTGTGTGATTCTCTCTGACAGCACATACCTTGCAGAATAGCTTCACCCTCTGCAGGGGGGGGCACATAGAATAGGATTAAGATAGCCCAAACCCTGGAACACATTCATCCAAAATTCAGCCTGCCAGTGAATCCACAGATCTCCTGGAGACCGTTGCTGGTGTGCCGCTGTGACCGGCTGAGCATGCTGGGGAATTCACAGAAGGGTTTGATAACAGGGTGTGATCAGAGAAATACCGTATATAATTTTTCTTTACTCTGTAATTTCCCTTAAATGCTTTAGCGGCGTAGGCTTTCTTTTTTCATTCGAACAGCTCAGGTCGAAGTGAGGAGTCACAGGCTCAGGGCTAAAGTGCAGGGATGTTCTATACTCAGCTCGCAAATGGTGTTTTAAGGTCATGGATTATCCTTTGGCTTTAAAGAAAAAGTGTCTATATCATTTCATGGACTTGGCGAGTGTAAGATCATGCTATAGCAGTGTGGATTTCATACTGTCATGGATTACATGCGTGTGGGATTAGTGTACATTACCCGACAGATTATGCTGGACTTGTGTGTATTTGTACACATGCATGCATGTACTGTATGTAACAGATTATCAGAAATAATTTCCTTTGGACTGTGCAAAAGAACAGTTTAACATATGACGGGCGTTCAAGTCGAACCGGGACTTTTGATGGTGCAGAAAAACAGAACAGCGTTAAAAACTCCCTTTATTTCTCTATATAATCCCCTGCTACACTAATACACTTACCCCAGCGTTTCGCTAATGCTTGGACACCATCAAGGTAGAAAACTTTCGCCGGAGCCATGACTGGACTGGCTGCTTTACATCTGAAACGCCGGCCTCCCAGGAACTCCTTCAATGGAGCGAGGTCAGGACTGTATGGGGGATGTGACAATAACTCCCAGCCGAGTTCCTATAATGTGTAAGTGGTGTTGGTGAATGATTGTGTGTACAGTTCCAACACTCTTCCGCGAGCTGGCGACTAGTTACGGATCAGGATCTCGCAGAATGTTCAGAACGGCTGCAGCGGGCTCCGAACCACCTCGGGCCGGGATGGTCATTTCAAACTCATCACCGTTCTGTGCTTGAGGTTTGCTTTAATTGTTCGTCTCTTTCATGCCTTTGTTCCCGGGAAATGTCATCACCAGTCCCGGTTTGACTTGAACACCCTTTGTATATCATTTTCTCATTATATAATATCAATATTCTGCTTGTGCTTGTAAGATATTTATAAAAGTTGTATCTAGTATGTACAGTATTATTATAAATGATATAGAAAATATTATTTGCTGCTCAGTTGGTTTACATTAAGTCTTGTAGTAAAAATAATCACAGCGTATCTATCAGTAATTTCAGACTGATTCGCCTGATTGCACAGCCTTAGGTTCTGTTCTGTATTATGACTTTTGCTGTAATTTATTTATTTATTTGCTCTGGTGCTGTGCCACCTGAATTTGCCCCTCGGGCTGTGGCTCTAGTGTGTTTGGCGCCCTGGGCGAACTCCCCTCCTGCAAAAAAACAAATAAAAACAAAAAAACTTTTTAACGCCTTAACGTTACAACATGAAACACTGGATATGACTTTATATCTAATCTTATGTAAGCTACAGCAGCACCACAGCAAGGCAGGTTAACAAACATAAGTGTTGTATTAGCCTATTTTATTACACACATATCATAATACACATAAAGAGATTACATTCCTTTATCTTTTAACAGTTTCTTATTTTCTTTCTTCTTTCTTTTTTTTTTTTCTAAACCGGCCACCTAATGGCGTTGACCTTTTCTTATTTATTTATTTTTGTATTCGAAGAGCATCAGGGCATTACAAGTCAATTAAGAGCCAAGAATAAACCATCTCACCTTGGGGGTGTGTAGAGGGCTTACAGTATACTGTATATCATTCTTCAATGATTTCACACAAAACAGAAGAAACAAAACTATAACACAGATCATCCATAACATCATGACCACTTGACTAATATTGAATAGGTCCACCAAAACAGTGATGCACTGCGTGTTCTGACACCTTCCTATCAGAAATATCAATAACCTTTTCAGCAGTTTGATCTACACTAGCACTTCTATTGGATCGGGCCAGCCTTCACTCCCCATGTGCATCAGTGAGACTTGTCCATCCATGACACTGTCCCCAGTTTAACATTTTTTTCTTTTCTTCTTTGGATTACTTTCGGTATGTCCTGACCACTACAGACTGGGAACATCCCAAAAGACCTGCAGTTTTGGAGTTGCTCTGATCCAGTCGTCTAGCCATCACAATTTGGTCCTTATCAAGGTAACTGAAATCCTTACGCTTGCCCATTTTTCCTGCTTCCAGCACATCAACTTCAGGAACAAAACGTTAACTTGCTGCCTAATACAGTATACTTTGCGGTGCCGTTGTAACAAGTTATTGTAACTGGAGCTACTGTGACAAGGGATGTCTAGACGTCTGGATCAGAGCAACTCAACAATGTGATGTCTAGACGTCTGGATCAGAGCAACTCAAAAACTGCAGATCTATGGAAAAACAGCATGTCATGGGTGGCCAAGGCTCACTGATGCACGTGGGGGGAGTGAAGCCTGGCCCGTGTAGTCCGATCCAATAGAAGTAGCTCGAATTGATGAAAAGGTTAATGCTGGCTCTGATAGAAAGGAGTCAGAACACACAGCGCATCACTGTTTTGGTGTGTATATTCACAGTGTTATGAATGAAACGTGGTCTATTCGGTAGCATTCCGTATTGGGATTGATTTTCACTAATGGCATTGCTGTACAAAGTTAGATGTGCACGTTTTACCGGTCTCTGCCCCCCACAGTCAGACTTCCAGTGAGTCGATGTCCTCTCCGTCACCTCGTACTTCTGAGTGAGAGGCCTTCCAAGTCGGTCCCCCGCCTCGCTCTCGGACTAGAGTCAGGGCGAGAACAAGGTTAATTGACCCTCAAGGCGATATGAAAAAATATGGCGTGCAAATGAGCGCGAAAATATTATCGCAGTTCCGAACTGGGAAAAGAGTCAAAAACAACGAGAAGCGCAGACAGGCTAAGGGAGAGGAAGGGTTTCATTCTATCTATGCTGTCTCAAATATACAGCATCACCTCTAATATCACTCTTCAACAGCTTTCACTTTTTCGAATTGAACAAAGAGCGTCCTGTATCAGTATGGGCCAGTTGTCAACCCTAGCGCTGACATGCAGCGTGCAGCTGTTCTGACTGTCATCTTGAACCTTCAGTGTTTTTTCCTGTTAAAGATTTACGAAGCAGCCCCCTGACGAGTTCGCTTATCTGGACGCAATGCTCAACTGGGAGGAAAAAAATCGAGCTTTGTGCTAGCTGTCCGTGTGGCCACGCGCTTCAGCACATGCGGCATTAGCGAGTTAGCACATGGCCTCCCACTCGAACGAGCGCACGAGTCTGTGTTAGCCGGCATGAGATGTGGGACAGATTCAGCCAGGGGCACTTTTAAAGACAGACATGAAGCAGGAAGTTGATTAGTTTGCGCTTATTGATTTCACTCACAATCTGTTAGCGTGATACGTCTGCTTGAAGAGGACTGTACATAAGGGTTGATTATGATTTTCCTGACAGTACGTGAACGCAGCTTGAAAATGAATTGAGCTGTTAGTTAGAGCTGTTCAATCTAACCTTAAAGACATCATGCTTAATTCGTTTTGTTTTTTTTTGTCCAGCCTAAAATAGCCCTGGAGTCCGTCGTCATGACTCCGTAGCTTTCGGATGAGCTTAAAGATGCTATTGTTAGCTCGGCGAGATAACACTTTCATGCAGTTGTTTTTCTTCTTTGCCAAATTATGACCAGAACCAACCATTTTCAGATCTTTTCTGGATTTGGGAACATGCGGCTCTACAGCGTGCATGAGCTTTCAAATACACTGCATGTCACGAGTACCAATGCCACTGCTTCCCCTTCGACTTTCTCACACCTTCACATTCATATGCTGAACTTATCGTCTCTAGGCATCCTTGACTATGTCGTCGGTGCGTTCCCACATCATTCGCGAGCGTGTTCGCTTGTTAACCCGTATCACTCGTCTGAGCTTTTAGGTAACAGATATTTCTTTTATCTTAATCCCACGAAAAAGACCCACCGAGTGGATATTAGAGAAAGATATCAAAGCTGCACTTCCAGCTGCTCAACATCCCTCTGATGTCAAAGATCTGATGGAAGAGATCTGAAAAAGCTGTGTGCTGATATTAGAAAATAGACGAGCGGCGTGGAGTTACTGTTACACAGGAATCTGATTATTTCGCATTTTTCAAAACAAAGAGTGACCTGTTGCATTTATGTAAACTAATTATAGTTTTTATATATATAATGTGACCTCACTTTAAATTATAGTAAAATTTACCTTAAAAATCCAGAGCATTTTATTTAAAAAAAATAGTTTTTTCTATTTTTTAAATACACCTCATGTATATATACTGTAGGGCTCAGGATTGTGCAGTATGGGGTGACATTTTTTCAGCACAAAATAGGCAATATGATTATATCGCTCGTGTGCTCGGAGGACGACCGTCTCGTACCAGTGACCCAAAAACTACAAACACAACCTCAAGCCATCGATGTAAATCAATGTACGCGGTTTGTAGGTTAATGAGCTGTTAGGTAACACGCATTTTATATATATATACAGTATATTGTGTATATCGTGCAAAATTATTGGCACTGTTGTCTGCTGAAACGCTTGAGTGAGTGCACGTTTTGGTATAATCGTGTGCGTTTGTTCTTTGCTGCAGGTCCTGCGATTCCTGTGGGCGTCGACGTCCAGGTTGAAAGCTTGGACAGTATTTCAGAAGTAGATATGGTAAGTCCAGTGGTGGGCAAAGCTGTACGTGAGTAAAAGTAGAGATTCATTAAGTCAAATATTACTCAAGTAAAAGTAATACTCCTCCATTTACATGTGTACTTGAGTAAAAGTACAAAAGTACCTCCAATAGCTTCAAAAAAGTACTGAGCTTATATTAGCTCTCAGTAGCTTTTAAGTCATAGTGAAATCTCTCTCTCTCTCTCTCTCTCTCTCTCTGTCTATCACTACTGTCAATGTGCTGTTTTCTTCATTGTCTGCAACCAGCTGCAACTTTCTAACATCTGTAACGTTATTAAGCGTGCCACAGTACAAAGGAAACACAATTATGCATAATGGTCAGCAGGGGGCATAATTCCCACTTCAAATACTAAATCCCACTGTGGTTATGTAACGCGAAGCCACACAGAAATGTAGTGAAGTGAAAGTATAGATATTCTCTGTACGATGTAGTGGAGTAATAGTAATAAGTATCTTTTAATAATATAATTCAAGTAAAATGCAGACAAAGGTAATATTTACTTAAGTACAATTAGTGACGTAAATGTATTCAGAGTGACTTACATAAGTGTTTGGAAGTTTCCATTGTTAAGAATATCCTTATACTGGTTACTGAGGTTACTACTGTAAGTTTTTTGGGGGTTGGAGGTCAGGGGCGGGGCATTACCCAAATTAACCCTTAATGACCTGTCACCTCTGGTAAAGTTCCATAGGATATATTTTAGTATATACAGTATAGACGGTATTGTTCTGTATTTATGATTTCATTAATAAACAGTGTGTGTTATGTATTGAGTCAGCGACTAAAAGCAATATTGACGCATGGTAAATTACACAAATTTATAATGAGTAGGTTTGCGTGCGTGCATACTTTCATTTTTCTTGAACCTCGTTCAGGATATTTACTACATGATCTGTATGCACTTTACGTCTTTGAAGTTGCCAGATTTGTCTTGAATTAAATTGTCCAAGATGTGGTTTTAGACCTCTGCTATAAACAGATGCACTTGCCTTCGGGCATTTATAAAATATTTAATTTTGATAAACCGGTGAATATTTTTGTTGCAGTTTATTTTTTTATTTAGTCTGCGTAGCGCTTTAGTCTGTAACTAAGAACAACTTTGAAAATGGTTCTAATAAAATAAAAAATTCCTTTTTTTTTTTCCTTCTTTTTTTTTTATTCCTATTTCGACACCCTTATGATGACACAAAAGGAAATGTTATTTGTGGAAATTTTGCAGACCATAAATATTAATGCATGGAAGTTATTCCTTATGGAATATGTCAGATATAAATGCCATTGGACTCATTAGGAGTGAGACCATCTGCCAGGAAACACCATGTTTAATTAGAAATCTGAGCTATGACTAACACCAGCCCTTTATTTTTAGCACTTCTTTTTACAGTTGGTGCCACAGACTCTATCCTGCCAATACGAATATTTAACGTCCATTACCGGGGCTTTGTAAACTTTCACAAGACCTTACCTTAAATAATTTGTCTCTCAAACAAGCTCAGAATTTATGGTAGTGCACGTAAGAGATCTGATCTGATTGTCCCTGGTGTCTAGTGCCAGCATCAATTATTATAATTTGTTAGAAACTAGAGTCTCTTTTACGCCAGCTCTTTGGGAACGTGTGCCTGGCATTTGAATCACAGCCGGAGACCCCTGACTGAGCTGCTCTTTCAGATATTTAATCACAACGTCTGACCGATCAGATGCAAGAATTCAAGAGATGTAATGATACACAGCGCCTGTTTAGATCAGAATCCCTTTCATTTGAATCCCGTGTGACGTCCAAGTGCCATCTCTAAACCGGGTGTAATTACAGGTCACTAAAAGCGAAATGTTTCTGGTTATGTAACAGGGGTGAAGAATAAGTGGATGATGTACTTTATAGTGATTTAGAGTAGCATGTAGAGGATCAAGTGTTTATATGCATATTTATTGAAATTATTGAATCAAATGTAGCTATAAATTAGGATGCTTTAATCATGCACTAAAATAACGTAATAGTAATTTAATGCACTTTTTTATTGTATTAGATTTAATTCTGGTTCAATCAAAACACTTGGCATCTGCAGATGCCCTATTTGGTGTAAAAACCACAACTCTGGCAACCATCCTGTTATTTGTCCATTCGGCTAATGAAAATGCATTTAGATTAAGCATGGGGCATCGTCATACCTGCCCCAGTGACACTCTATTAGTGCTTGTTGCAATTCCTATTTTAACCATGAAATTATAACTAGTGGATTTCCTGCCATTATTACCAAAGCTAAATGAACCTCTGCTGCAGGATTGAGCAACATTAAAGTTGCTACTGTAAGTATTATTGCAGATCAGTTTTCAACAGAATTTAAAATGTATGTTGTTGTTGTAAATGTGGACTTTTGATGACATTTATTATGTAAATTATGCAATAATTTAAAGAGGCCACTTTTCTCAATGCAGACCGAATTTCGGGCTGTAAACCAGATTGCAAACGTGATCCCTTACTGTAGTTTGGGATTTGACCCTTTCTAACATTCTCTCAAACCGATTGTCATTGTGCAGGACTTCACCATGACCTTATACCTTAGACACTACTGGAAGGACGAGCGCCTGACCTTCGCCAGCACCACGAACAAAAGTATGACTTTCGACGGACGCTTGGTGAAAAAGATCTGGGTGCCCGACGTGTTTTTCGTGCACTCCAAGAGATCTTTCATCCACGACACCACCACTGAGAACATCATGCTGAGAGTTTTCCCCGACGGCCATGTTCTCTACAGTCTGAGGTAGGAGCAAACAAAACGGAGGCGGGGGTTTTGCCAGCGCAGTTTAACGCTTGTTGAGTTGTTTTTTTTTAGAATGTTGAATTTATTCTATTGAACTGAAAAAAAAGGGACGAGATGCTACGGGTTTTTTCCTCTTTACAATTTCATCTTATAGCAGCTAGAAAGAGTTTTTCTTTTTACTATTGCAGGAAAAAAAAAACTCAGCTCCAATAATTAAGAAACATCAAAGCACAAATTCCTCTGTCCTGAAGTCTTCCCTGTGTCTGGAAAAAAAAAAATATAGAAATGCTTAACCTGAATTTCTGAACTCTTTCAGTAATGTACATCTCGATGTGTTCACTTTGTTCTGCAGAGAACAAAGTGATGGAAAATTCGACCCTGGGTGAAACATGTTCTCTTGTTTTAAATAAAAAAGTTATTATACTGTACATTGTAACGTAAAAAAAAAATATCTGCAGTGCGTGTGTTTTTATTGTTGTCCGATGTTTTATTTGCTTTACATTTCAGTAAGCAACAGCGATTATCTACTACAGTGCAGATCTAATTTACTGTAACGATTTTTCACAGTTTATTAGAAATATATTCGTGAACTGATGCTGACATTTAGGTCGTCTCCTCATCATTACACAACCCAACGCTATTATGCATCCATGGACTTGTTTCAGGAATATTTGTGGCCTGTGAAAAGGCAAAGCATGCCCTACGGCAGATTGGTGATATTTTCTGTTCATGCCGCATGCATTAAAATTAGTGACTCGCTTGCGGTGATGTTAATGTTGTGTCTCTTGACGTGAGGGAGGAACCGGGCAGAGCTGCTTGCATGCATAAGGGCCAGCGCAAATTCTAATTCAATGTCGAATATCTCCCCAGTTGCTGCAGGGACACCGTCAGTACTGATGGCACCGGCCTTCTTTATTTATACAACCTGATACAAGGTGGACTCGCTAACGACTTCTCCTTGAGAACAGAGAAGGAATAAACACACAGGACTCAGGAATAGATGAATAATACATAAGCTGTCTTTCCATTCCCTTTATGTTAAGTCTGACCCTTGGTATCAATCCTTGACGCCAATTAGCTTGCTCGGGGTGTGTTGATATACCTTAAATATATATATGATACTTTTCAAAGTCAGTATAAAAAAGAATATAGAAGTGTTCGTCTGAGTGTTTCCAAGAAAACTTTCAAACTTGATTTCAAACTTCTTTTTTGAAGAAGGGTCAAATAAAATTTTGTTTTATTTAAGGATTTTTTTTTTTTTTTTATTACCAAAAAGTTCCTAAGCTGTTTCAAACTTTGTAATCACAAAATGATGTGGTTTTTAGAAACTTTTTTTTTATTAGTTGAAATATTAGTTAAAAATATACCGCCACAGTGTTTCTAACTTTTTTGCCCATTTTTTTTATTAAACTGTGTGCAGAATTTAGTCAAACAAACAAACGAGTTAGAAAAACATTATCTGATTATCTTTCGTGATGCGAATTTTTTTATTTTAATATTGAAATCACGTAAAAACTACTGAACGAATTTTAATGGTGTTTTCAGGTGGGTAGGTGTATCTGACCGCGCTTGAGGTAACACGGGCTCTGTTTCATCACATTCGGCCCACGGCAAATATGCTACTTTGAAATTTAAATGGAAAACGCCCTTATACCATAAAAAGCGCCTTTTAAAAAATGATTAGTTAATCCTGAAATGCAACAGATGGCGCTGTACGTTTTTTAAGGTGCGCTTATGAGTGTGTGATTGAAATCTACTCAATAAGCGTGATCTCACTCCTTCATTCCGCGCACTTCAATGTAACGCATCAAAATGTTACTTCATTCCAAAATGCAACAGATGGCGCTGTACATAATTTTTTTTTTTTTTAAACGGGCTTATGAGTGTGCAATTAAATATATAAATATACTGTATATATTAAATGTGCCTGTGACTTATTAATTATTACTTATTATAACAAGTATACTTATTAATTTAGTAAAATTCTTTAACAAATATACTAAACATACACTGCAGCCCTTTAGCTTTGATTACAGTCCGGTGCGATTCAATGCAACTCTTTCCCACTCATACCTGCTCCATCAGGGAAGAATTTTTCTCCATAGATAACCTGGTGATTCAGTACATTCAGGTCGTCAGCTGACTTCATTTTATTGCCCCATAACGTTGCTGAGTCTCGACCTGAGTAACTGATCAACCCCAGATCATAACACTGTCTCCAGAGGCTTGTACAGTGGACACTGTCCTTACAGGTTTAAGTGACGTGTTGGACGGCTCTTAACCCAGTCCCAGTCATTTCAAATCTCTTTACTTGTTTTCAGTACTAGAGGAAGACCAATAATTTGACCCTGGTGATTTGTTATTTATTTATTTATTTATTTATTTATTATCACCCAGGCAGCGTATACTGTATAATGTGACCAATTTTTCTGGTTTGTTTGTTCACTTAATTAATAAAAATGTTAATTAAAAACAAAATTCTCTAGTTAAAAAACAACTTGAACATGTTGGCTTGCAATCGTTCATTAGATACCAGGCTTTTCTCTGTAATTTGGCTTGGATTAAACTCACACTGACTCTCTGTGGATAAGATCAAGGATTCGTGATGTATTTGATCACAACCCAATAGAATCCCAAAGGAACCAAATCTGATTTCGACACAAACCAGCGTCCTTCCAATCCAATGTCAGTTCAGGGGGTTGTTGGGTTTAATTGCGTGTTTATTTTCGGCTCTACATTTGTGAGCGCCCGTGTGTGCCGTGTGTTTCAGAGTGACGGTTACAGCCGCCTGCAACATGGACTTCAGCCGCTTTCCTCTGGACTCGCAGACCTGTTCTTTAGAGCTCGAGAGCTGTGAGTTGAAATCCACATGCACGTAGTCAAAACATATACAGTATATATATATATGCTGTACTGTATATACTCTTAACACACAACAGCCAAGAGCTAGCGCTGCCCCAATTACTGTAATACACTCCCTGCCTTGCTTTTCATCGTCCCTGCTGCTTTCACATCAGAAGAAAACACTGTATTGGAATTACAATAGTTATAATTAATGATCAGCTAGTATTTGTGATATTGTTGTTGTTTTGCAATAAACCCCTATTGTGTCCCAGATGCTTACACGGATGAAGATCTGATGCTGTACTGGAAGAACGGCGATGAGTCTCTGAGCACAGATGACAGGATCTCCCTCTCTCAGTTCCTCATCCAGAAGTTCCACACGACCTCTCGCCTGGCTTTCTACAGCAGCACAGGTCTGAGAGACGTCCCATTACCCCTAATCGTTTTTCTCACTGGATGATGTCTTTCCAATCTTCAGTTGTCCAGTTTTTCTGCGCGTGTCCTCTGTTTCACCTCACTTCCTTCTTCTTGCGTCGACAGGAGCCTTTTTGCGCCTGCGCTCCGAGAAGCTTTTCTGCTCAACACTTTTGTAAAGGGCTATTATTATTATTTTAGTTATCGCCCCCAAACCCCGTCTGAACATTCTGCTCTGATCGCTGCCAGGATCCTTTCTTCTGGGTTGATTCTCAGACCTCTGACAAACGTCTGGTACACCCACCAACAGCGCCCTGATCAAAGATCTCTAAGTTCACATTGAGTTTGCTCTCTCTGTCTTTCCTCAGGCTGGTACAATCGGCTGTACATCAACTTCACCCTGCGACGTCACATCTTCTTCTTCCTGCTGCAGACCTATTTTCCAGCCACGCTCATGGTCATGCTGTCCTGGGTTTCGTTCTGGATCGATCGCAGAGCCGTGCCAGCCCGAGTCTCCCTGGGTAAAACTTTTCAAATTGTTTCAGATTGGTTGAACTTTATACAATAAGCATGCTGTTAGTAGCTTCATAGACATAAATGATTTAACCACCAAGTTCCGAGGCTAAGCTCCTGAGATGTGTACAGAGATTGCAACAATGATCTTAATCGATATCTTCAGGCAGGAAACAGTTTGGCAAAAGAATTCAACCTAACAGTCCTCATATCTCATATATATATA
>JAOVVA010000002.1:1273693-1288637 GCA_028565275.1 Leiocassis micropogon | reverse complement strand
AAAATAATAATATATATGGTGCCCTTTAGCCACCATAACAGTGATAATGTGTGTTCTGACTCCTTTCTATCACAACCAACATTAACCTTTTCCTCAATTTGATTTACTATTGGATCAGACTACACGGGCCAGCCTTCACTCCCCATGTGCATCAGTGAGCCTTGGCCACCCATAATCCTGTTGCCAGTTCAGCAGTTTTTCTTCCTGGCATCACTTTTGGTACAGTAGCTCCTGACCACTGCAGCCTGGGAAGCTGCGGTTTGGGAGTTGCTCTGACCCATCCCTCAACCCATCACAATTTGGTCCGTATCAAATTCTCTCAAATCCTTATGCTTGTCTATTTTTTCTGCTTCCAACACTTCAACTTCAGGACAAAGCTTCACTTGCTGCCTAATATATCTCACCCACTTCCAGCTGGCACTGTAATGAGATAGTGAAAATGGAGCTACTGTGAGAAAGGCCAGGTAGTGATGGCTAGACAACTGGGTCAGAGCAACTCCCAAACTGTAGGTCTTGTGGGATGTTCCCGGTCTGCAGTGGTCGGGACCGGAAAACCGATGAACTGGCGACAGAGTGATGGGGGCCAGGGCTCACTGATGCACATGGGCAGTGAAGGTTGGCCCGCTTAGTCCGATACAATAGAAGAGCTTCTGTAGCTCAAAATTGATGAAAAGCTTAAGGCTGGTTCTGATAGAAAGGAGTCAGAACATACAGATCATTACTGTTTTGGTGGCAAAAGAGGGCCAGTGTAGGCCAGTGTATATACAGTATTACAGCTGCAAGGCTAATGTCGCTAACAGGTGAGGAACACTTACAGCCATTATTGGACTAGCAATGTTGCTAATCAAACTGAATGACAAAATCTCATTCACTTTAATCAGCTTCATGGACTTGTTTAGAGTCTCAAACAGACTTATTTCTGACACAATGTCATTCATTAATACAAAAGAACAAAAGTGTTTGAATGAGAGAAAAAACTTTTTATTACATTCTATTTAATGACTCCATTTTGAAGTCTTGAACGGCATTATAGTTTGGCTAGCATTGCATCACGCTCATATAATTAAGCCCAAAGTTTTGATACATAAATGGGATTTAGAAGTGATTCAGATGATAATCTGTAGACAGATGATTGACTTTTTATGCTTATTTATACTCATAGTGAAACTCACTAAATGTGGCTCTTACTTGCTAGCTGCACGCTTCAGAACAACGCTAACAAAACAGTTAGCTTCCAGCACCAAACATTACTGTGCTGAAAGACATTAAAAGGTCATTGTTTTCATTTATTTTTTATTTTTAAGTACTTTTCTTTTTATTGTTGATTGTCAGGGATTTAACTAAATTCTAATCAAAGATTTTTTTTTTTAACCCAATGCATTTGGCTACTTCCAACCAGAAAAGGAAGAAACAAAAATAACAACAATCCATGACGAAACAAAGTTCCTGAAATAGCAATGAAGGATCAGCTTGTAGACATCTGAACTAAATAAACCCATTTAAATGTCAGGGGGGAAAAAAAAGAAATCCTCTTGGCATCTGGTTGTTCAAAATTCCTCTTATGGAAAAATGCCATTTCTTTCCCAGCCCAGTATGGTTAAAAATATCTTAAGCAAGATGAATTATAGCCAATCTGGCAACATTACAAAACAGGTCTACAAGGTATTCAGAGTTTTTAAAATTCCCAAGGGAGACTGCAGTTTGCAGGGTTGCCATGTTGTATAGCTTTGATTACAATTAGATTTATTTAAAAATGAATACAGGATTAAGATCAATTATATATGTATCATATCAGTACTGTATATAATGTATTGTATATAATATTTAGCGAATATACTACTTTGTTTTTAATTAAGTAATCCTTAGTTGTGTGAATTCTTGATACAAATAATACTTGTTGCTTGTTAGCTAGTCTATCCCAGGGCCCACCTGGACAGGGTGGCAATCCATGCAGGGCACACACATACACTATGTGCAATTTGGGAAAACCATTTCACATAATCTGCATGTCTGTGGACTGTGGATGGAAACCGGAGAACCCGGAGGAAACCAACCAAGCATGGAAAGAACATGCAAACTCCACACACACAGCCACGAGAACACTTGACCAGGGAAGTGCAAGGTGACAGTGCTATCCACTACACCATTGTGGGTTTAATAAAAAAACAATAATTATATTTAAAAAAAAAAGACTAACCAGCCATTTGTCATAATCACAGTTTACAAACAAATTATGATATCTAACTCTCATTAAAGGTGAACTAGTTGATTTGTTTTTACATTTGCAAGACCTGCGGCATTACATGAAACTGGAAGTAATGCTAAAAGTTATTTATTTAAAAATAAAAGTGTCTAAAATCACACACACAGTCTACATCATTCGGACTGCTGTCCTGTGTGAATTCTACTTTGGGGTTAAAAAGTGTTTGGTTCCACTTTATATCTTTTCTTTGCAGAATCTGTTCTTCTTTGCATGCATCTCTGTGTCAGACAAGTTTATCAAATATTATAATAATCACAAGTCACTTGTCTAAGTACGCCTTTCGGGAAACATTATGAAACTTCCTTGATGTGCAAATAAAAAATTTGTTTTTTTTGCTCGGATTTACCATGCTCTTTGTGGATTTGCTTTTTAACAAAATGGCTTAGTGACTTATTGGACAAAAAATTATACCATCAGTTATATAAGCTGATAATAATAAAGTAATAATAACATCATGGTTGTACAAATTTGGAATAAACTTTAAACATGCCTTCTATATACACATGTACTATAATACACGTTCCATGAATTTGTTATAGGAATATGGTGGCACAGTGACTTTGTGGTTAGCACTGTCATCTTGCACTTCCAGGGCCTGGGTTCAATTCCTTCATGGGTCTGTGTGCATGGAGTTTGCATGTTCTCTCCATGCTTGGATGGGTTTAATCTTTGTGCTCCAGCTTCGCCCCACAATTCAAAGACATACAGATTTGGTTAAAAAAAACTGCCTGAAGTGTTTGACTGAGTGTGTGAATGAGCGTGTGAGTGTGTGTGCCCTGCGATGGATTGGCACCCTGTCCAGGGTGTACACCGCCTCGTGCCCTAAGTCTCCTGTGACCCTGTCTACAGGATAAAGCATTAACAGAGACGCTTTAGGTACACATGATATACACTATATGGACAAACCTGTTAATTATTTAATTGAGGTGTTTCAATCTTAATGCTTCAGCATATCAAGACTATTTATCGCTGTGTGCGACCTTTGTGGCAACAGTTTGTGGAAGGCCCTTTTTTATTGCAACAAGACTTGGTCTCCAGTGCACAAAGCAAGGACCATAAGATTTAGATTAAATGATTTATTTCATTAATATCAGTAACCCAGAGCCTTAATAAAACTGAGCCACCACTGTCCTGGTAATCCCTATAAATACATGGTTTGATGAGTTCAGTGTGGAAGAACTTGACTGGCCCTAACACAGAGCCCTGACCTTCACCCCATCCAGCACCTTTGGGATGAACTGACATAGAGATTGCGAGCCAGGCCTTCCCGTCCAGCATCAGTGCCTGACCTCATAAAAGCTCTACAGACTGAACGGGCACGGATTCACCCCAACATCTTGTGGACAGCCTTCCAAGAAGAGTGGAAACTGTTATAGCTGCAAAAGGGGGAACCGACTCCATATTGAACTACGTACAGTACGTCCCCAACATGTGAACAAGAGCTCGTCCAATACTAATACAATCGGCTATACACAGTATAAAACTCATAGTGGACTTAATGTATTTGGGTACAATTAATGTCATTGCAGGTTTGGGGAAGTGCTTGTGTCCACATAGTATGTCTGGTGAATTGGAGGAGGATTAGATGTCAATTTGGCAACCCTGATCCTTGTGCTCTGGCAACCCTGGGGTGGTAGGCGTGCACTGAGACTGAAGGGAAATCTGACCCAGGTGCTGCTGCTACCACTGCACTCCATTTCACTCCAGAGAGAGAGAGAGAGAGGTGGACGTGCTGCTGCAGGAAACTCAGTGCACCTTCATCATCATCATCATCCTCCTCCTCCTCATCATGATCATGCGTGAGCCGGGAGCAGAACCAGAACCAGGAGCAGGAGGATCTGCCCCTTCACTCTAGACTGGAGGATTTTACCCCGCAGCTGCACGCATGGGCTCCGTGCGGCTCCGCGGAGTGTTTTAAAGGGGGAAGAGTTTTCCGCACCAGGTGCAGAGAGGAGCTGATCTGCCATCATGGCCGGCCAGGAGTGGACCGACTGGTTCGAGAGGGAGGAACTGATCGGGCAGATCAGCGACATCCGAGTGCAGAACCTCCAAGGTAGGTGTGCAGCACTCCATCATCATCATCATCATCATTATCATCATTATCACCCTCATCATCATCGTCCTGATTGATCTGCGCTAACGAGCGGAAATCACGCGCCAACTTCAAAGTTGCGCGAAAACGGCAACATTGTTGCGAAGGGAATTCTGTCCTGCGTGCTGTTTGTGCCGTATGCAAAAAGCCGCTCCAGCTGTGAGTCATGCAAACAAAACTGTTTCTCAGCAGCTCAGACGCAGTGAATCGCTTTAAAAAAAAATAATTTTTTTAAAAAAAAATCCTGCAGTGTTTTCACGCGGGGCTGCGCGATATGATCGGTACCGCGATACCGACATCACACCGAACTCGATACCACTGGCCGGTTAGGAGAGCTGAATGTGACTGTACGAGTTTGTCTGAAAGTCAGAACAGTGCGGTGTATTTTAGAGATGATGATGATGAGGAGGAGGAGGAGGGGTTGAAAAAATATTCGATTCAGTGATGTATTGCGGTTTTTTTTTTTTTTTTTTTTGTGTGGCAAATAAAAAAGAATTACCGTAAAGATTCTATAAAAATACATTTTTAATCATCCTACAGGTGGCGCTCTCTAAAGTGTTCACGTGTTGGCATGCAGCACAACGCCCTGTATGGTACGAGCAAATTGTTTGTTTAGAATTGGATACGGGTTTGTCTGAAAGTTATTCAGAGTTCAGAACAGTTTGGTGTGTGTTATAGAGATGAAGGGGGGGGGGGGAATCGATTTGATTCGGTGATGTATCATAATTCAATTCGAACATATATAAATTAAACGTGTATTGTTGTACAATCGATTTTGTATAAAATGATGTGTACCATTTTGAGGTGGTCATATGTTGCAGTTCCTCTATCATCCTACAGGTGGTGCTCTCTAAAGTGTTCACATGTTGCCAGGCCTGTGTGGTATGAGCAAATTGTTTGCTGAGTTTGTTTAGAATTGAGTACGAGTTTGTCTGAAAGCAAATCAGAGTTCAGAACTTTGTGTTACAGAAACATAAAAGAACAGAACAGTGTGTTATAGAGACGAGGAAGGAAAAAAAACACACGATTCGATTCGGTGATGTATAGCAGTTCTTTTGTGTGGTAATGCATGTATTTATAAAAGTACATTTTTAATTCATTCATTCATTTAATTCACATGTTTGCATTTGAGGTGGTAATATGTGGCAGTTCCACTATATTCCACAGGTGGTGCTCTCTGAACTCAATCACTCGTCGTCTATACCGCTCTATCCTGTAAACAAGGTCACAGGGGGCCTGGATCAGCGACCTATTCCCGGTCACACACACTCATTGACACATTATGGGGGAACGTGTCTATGGACTGTGGGAGGAAACCAGAGTACCCGGAGAAAACCCATCAAGCACGGGGAGAACATAGAAACTCCGGACCGCGGAGGCGCAAGGCGACGGTGCTAACCGTCTGTATATAGATATATCGAATCAGGATATTTATGAAATCGTGGGACTTATAAAATTGTGATACAAATCTAATTAACACCTAGCGAATCATGAGATGTTGTAGGTAGTTTGTAACAGTTGGTAGATAAATTGTGACAGTTTGTAGACAGTTCTAGATAGTTTGGGACAGTTTGAATCATTCGCTTATATAAGTTAGCTTGGAATTGTAACAAAGTCCAAAAAAAAAAAAAAACTAATACAGAATCAGGATAATTAATAAAATCGTGATAGAGAATCGCAATACAAATAAGAATATGGTATCGGCTGGTCCTTGGTAGCTCCTGGCTAGCTCACATTGATCTGAACTGGAACAGACTGTTGTATGGTTCTCTATCAGAGCAGCTTGACAGTCATCTCAGCTGCAGATTATTCTAACATATTCGTTTGAATAACATAGCAGCTCGTTTATCCGAACCCTTGACTCAAGTGAACGGTTCTGCATAGCGACAGGGACGCTCGTGTACGTTGGAGCTGCGAGGTGCTGTTATATTTTCTAAACCCAGATCAGCTAACTACAGGACAAGCGTCTCACTTACGTCATTAAATGACTCGAATTACACGCGTATATACAACAACATTTGTGTTTATATATAAAAAAAACCAGACAAACACTTGGATTATATTTCTTTTTCACTTAGAACTCTCAAACACGGCGGACATTTGTAAACTACACATTAAATAATACGCTGACAGGCTGTAAACATTCTCAGTGTGAGTGTTTCACTTTCATTTATCAACGAGTCAGATGATCCACCGACACAAACTTAGACTTAATCCTTAAATGATACACATACGTTGGTAAATGACACATAAAAAAAATCACTCCTCAAACGATACGCATACAGCTATAAACGGTTCCGACATTTGTAAACGACTTCTCGGGTGATATATATGTATTCGTAAGCAACTTCTTAAATGATACTGGTGGATTTCTACATGACTCTTTAGGTGATAAACATACATTTATAAATGAAACATGTACAGGCATAAACAACTCCTTAAATTTTTATATGACTCTTTTAAGGGTACATTTTGTATATGACTCCTAAAATGATTAATATACAGTTATAAACATGATGGCTGTACATTTGTAAACAAATGCTCTGAGAATCATACTTTTTGATTTGTAAATGACTCCTCAAATGATTCATTTATGGTTATGTATCTGTATACATGTACAGTCATCAATAACAGTTCAAATGACAGATTTGTTAAATAGCTCTTTGAATGATGCACTTGTGTGTGTGAATGACTCCTCAAATGATTCATGTAGACTCGCAAACAACTCCTCGAATCATGCATAGATCTGTAAATGACTCCTCAAAGGATACATCTAGTCATAAACAACTCCTCAAATGATTCGTTTGTAAACTCCTCAACTTTTAAGTTTCAAATGATACACTTATGTTTGTAAACGACTCTTTGATCTTCACCTTTACACTTCTAAACAACTCCTTAAAGATGCACGGAAATTTCTGCTCACCTGAACGACTCCTCGTCCCTCTCTCCGTTTAGCAACATGCAAAGTGGCAGCTTATAACCCAGCAGGTGAAACATCGCTCCTGTCTTTTGTACGGTAACCATAGCAACATGTCAGCCAGTGATGGATGAGCGAGGATAGTCTTATTATACTCAACCCACACGCTACATATTCCACAGCCCACACTTATATCATTTTTATAATGTAGTGATCTAAACGTTCTAACATTCCATGCATTATGTCCTGCTCTCTTTAGTACTTTTATATATTTTTATATTCAAGTGTATTTCATACAACCACACAACCCTGCTACAGAGCAAAAGTAATAAGATTTTTTTTTTCCTGACATCATTTCCTGTGATACAAGGGAAAGTTTCCGCAGGTGGAAACGGATCACAGGGGGTTTTAGAGTAGAGCTGTGCGTCTGCTCCGGCTTTCCTCCGCCTGGCCTTCAGAGCTCTCACACAGGCCGTGCGTAAACAAATCTAAGAATAAACGGCTCGTCCTTGTCTCATGAGCTTCGCTCGCTCTGTCTCGTGTGTTTCATTAACACTCAACGGTGTTGAGGTGACCTCTGTGGAATTGAATAAAACCGACACTCTACTGTATCTAACGTGTAAAGTCGAGGAGATTTTGCTTTGTGCGTCAGTCTGCCGTGTACCAGGTTTGAGATCTCGTTCGACGGTAGGAGAGTTGTTTCACCGAGTTAAAGTCTGTCTCTCTTGGAAGATGGCATGACGGCAGAACCAGTCTATTAAGTTTCCTTTTTTGGAAGGAATAAACATCACATGTCTCCCAGAGTTCCTTTGAGCAAATTTGAATTGGAAAGAATTAAATTACCCGTTGGATTTCTACAGAGATATCATGAGACCATGATGAAAAAGGTCACATTAAGTGTGTGCTGATGACAATACGTTGTCATACCAGGAATTGCTTTACTCTTTTATCTACAGCGAGATTTTCTTAGTATTATTTCCTTTCATCTGGATTAGTTCACTTACCTAACTTGCTATACACCAATAAAACTGCCAGGTGAACTAAGTAACGTCATCTACTATACCAGTCAACTGGTGAAAGGATCACGGGCACCCAAGCCTGGTTTATGCCTGTGGGTACCAAAAGCTAGCTGATCCAAAATCCAGTATAGCACGAATTGCTGGAAACTGTTAATGCTGGCTGCGATAGAAAGGTACCAGAACACCCAGTGCATCACGGCCTGCCGCGGACAGGAACCAGCAGACAAAGAGGTTATCGATCCGTCCTCCAAACTCACCCGATCTCACTCCGACCAATCATCCATGGAATGTACTGGACAAACAGGTCTGATCCACGGAGGCCGCACCCCACAATCTACGGCACTTAAAGGATCTGCTGCTAACCTCCTGGTGCCAGACATCGCAGCACACCTTCAGAGGGCTTGTGGAGTCACGTCCCGGGGGGGGTCAGAGCTGTTCTTGTGGCACACTGGGAACCTAGGTGGCTTTAATTTAAATAGTTTTAATGTTAGGACGGATCGGTCTGTGTTACATCGTGTCCAACTTGAGAAGTCAGAACTCAGAGCTTGGCATGACCTGACTTTTGGGACAGAGGTACAAAATGGAGGGAAACAAATATGGACGCCTCAATCGCTAGCGATCAATTACTGAAACTAAGTAGAAATTCAGATGATTGTGTTTTTTTTCCTAGTTATGAGACAACTTTGAGTCAAACACTGCATTATAGAACATCAGCTAAAAGTGATGTGTATATATATTTTTTTGTGGGAGGAGTTTCCCTGATTTTCTCCCTAATTTAGTCATAGCCAGTTCCCACCAGTCATTAGGGCACTCGCACATCACGGCTACAACTACAAGTCAGGGAGGTTTGTTCACAAGTCGGGTGTTTCCTTTGAGCCACGTGACGCCACCGTCTTTTCGAACTGCGAATCTACGTTCGAATGTAGTAGGACGACGCTATCCCTTACTTCCGCTTGTATGAGCTCACAGACGCTTGTGATTGGCTGTAGAGTCGTGATAGAGCTCGACCAATCAGGCGTATCTAGAGAGCATCACCCGGGATTCAAACTTGCGATCTTTGGATGATCGGGCGAGCACTTTACCACTGTCCCAAAGTTATCGTTTTTAATCCAGGTCCAAACCGTCTGACCTGGAAGCACACAATTTTGCACCGGCCTAGCTGGTTAGATTATTATCTGTCCACCCGGTGAGACGTGTTAATCGATCATCATGCAGGCTGGTGCACGCCTTCTTTCTTGCATTCCTGTGATGCATGACAATCTGAACTTTTTTCAGCATGACGTTGAGTTTGTATCGTCTCAGGTTGCAGTGACTCCATGTCCGAGGTCTGTACATCGGAATTTAGTCTCCATGGAGATACAACACCGGCCGTTCATAAACACACACACACACACACACACACAGTGAAGGAAGAAATTAGACGACGGATGAAGCGCTGCAGAGCGCCGCGGTGCCTCGGAGCTGATTGTGTAACCAACACTGTTCACTGAAAGAGCATCGGCCTCTGCTTCAGAGCTGTGGAGTCTCAGCGCAGCGTGTATGTTCCCACACATTGAGAGGTGGTTGGGATTCAGACTTCACGCTTCGCGCGTGTGTGTGTGTGTGTGTGTTTGTGTCGAGCTGTGGCACGAGGCATTAAAAGCTGATCAAAAGCTCCAGCTGTGTCTGCGTTGCTCTGCAGCCATACGAGTGTACAGCTGTTTCTATTAAACTGGACAGCCAGAGTATATCATGTAACACTGTGAGACAATCCGAAAAATGAATCTGTGTGTGTGGGTTTGTCGATAAGGATCTTAAATGTGAGAGTTAAACAGATGAGCTGTCCTTAATGCAAGAGCTGGCTTGTCCGATCTCGGTTTATCTTACAAAACAAAGATAAGAGGAAAAAAAAATTTCTGTCTTTGGACTGTTTGTTTTTCTGTCCTCCATCTTCCACTCTGTATCTCCCTGGTTCTCAGATTGTGCGCTTACTGATGTGATGATTTTTAAGGCACTTTTTATAACCCCCCCCCCATCCCCCCGTCCCTTTATCTGGGTTTTCCGAGCGGATCCTCATTAACGGTTTTTTCCCGTCGATGCTTTCCTTACGGAGAGGACATTAAAGCAGGTCGAGAGCAGCTCGTTCATTAACAGTCTAGGAGGTGAAACGCTGATTAATGGTCACTAGTGGTTTAGAGGTGAACACTCCTAGCGGCTCTGGATTAAAAACAGTTATGAATCCTCCGCGGCAGGATGCAATGTTCTGTCCTGCTTGTCTCAGGAGTCCGGCTCCGGCTCGCGTGAAACGAAACCATCTCCAAAATGAGATAAGGATTGCTTTCTGTCACTGATCGTGTTTTGTTTACGCTTCATCATAGCTGCTGCAGTATTTGTAAACGCCCCATGAGTCTTGTGCGGCGTCTAGACGCTGGCTTTTAGACGGAGTGACTCAGCAGCACTCGCAGCAGCTCTTGAGATTTTAAACGTTTTTCACACCAGAGCTTCGTCCTCCCAAGTTCTCTCATTTTACGCCGCGATATTAATCCAAACTATACGTCTCTACGTCCGCTCAACACAAATGGCGATTTATTATTCTTTTTTTTTAGCTCAATTAGGCTTAGTCATAGATCCAATACTTTTCAACTTTAAAGGTCCCATATTTTGCTATTGACGATAAAGTTAACACAGGTCTCCGAGCTCTCTCAAAGTGTCTGTTAATGTTCCAGCTGAAACACGTCCTTTATTTCACTCCTCTTTAAAACCTGCCGTTTCAGTGTCTCGGTAAGTGAACTACAGCTGAGCCACGCCCCTCCAGAGAGGGCAGAGCTCTTCTCATACAATATGAGGTCACAGTAGGGACGATGAGAGTTTTTTAGGGGAAGAATGCCAATTGCCAAGTTGAAGCCAAGGTCAATATATGAAAAAAAGAAAAAAGGTGTTTTGGTTTAGTTGAGTTTATTTCGAAACCCAGATTCGACCCCAGTCACAGAGGCACTTTTCAGCACGAAAACACCTCTGATAACATTATGTCATCTTAAACAACACTTTGTCTCCTTAGTGATCTCTTCTAAGACGCTCCGAATCGCCCGTGTGGTTCTGTTCACGCTAACACGAGCTGCAAAGCTAACAAGCTTTTAACACGAGGCTGAACCCCAAATCCCTCGCTAACCCCTGATCCAAGGGCACTACTTGGTGTGTAAAACAAGACATTGTACATTTAGGCATTTGGCAGACACCCTTGTCTGAGTTAATTTTTTTTATTTGTCTCATTATACATCTGAGCGGTTGAGGGTTAAGGGCCATGCTCAAGGGCCCAACGGTGGTAACCTGGTGGTCGTGGGGTTTGAACCTGGGACCTTCCGAACCGTAATCCGGTAATATTTGGGATTCAACCCTGAAACCTAGAAGGTAACAGAGCTGATATTCTAAAGAGGAATAAGTGTAAAGTTTTTCAAGACTGTCCAACAACTCCGTGGTTTATTCTCCTCACCTTTTGGCTGCGTCGTGTCGGTCGCCAGCTCTGCCAGTCGCGGTTCGTTAGTTCTGCCAGGCACAGAAGCGTATGTGTTGGCAGAGCGAAATAACTTGTTAAATTTCACAAGTACATGCAAGCAGTTTGTATTTTCCTCAAAAGCTGTGGCACGTTTTCAAGGAATTTTTAGACCAACTTTAGACCATCTAATGGTTGAAGGTTTATCGGAATAATTTAAAAAGTGTGAACCAACTTTGAATCGAAAACTGACCCAGATGTGACGCTGGAACCAAACCAATACAGACGGCATCATACAGTACAATACTGCGGTGTTTCATTTGTCTTCCACGCGCGTCACCCCAGTCGTTCAGCGTGTGTGTGGAGCGGCGTCACTCGGATCGCTGGCATGAGATCTAATTGAAATTGCAACCTCCTCCTCAATCACTGTCAGAAATTCACCACTGCTTATCTCGAGAACAGATGGAAACGTAGTGCCTCGCGTTCGCAGCGAGATGATTGCCTCAACTCCTACGCTGCCTTCGTATTTACTTGCACATTTCACAGTCTGCTGGATCTGGGGAAGTTTGTGGTATTTTCCTGTTCGCATCCTCTGGAAGGCTTGGAATCTTTCAGGATCGTAGCATTAATCACCTCGACTTCCGCGACTGCATCCAAAATGACGTAAAGGACCAGAATCCTGGCTACAAATGTATCACAAAACCTCTTAAGCCTAGTGAAGGTGTAGGTAGAACAGGGGAAATCCTATCTGACGGAAAAAGGTTATCCATCATCCCAGATAGCAGGCTCTGAAATTTACTTTGGTCTGCTAAATGTCACACTGTTGATTTTAAGGTTGTTGGGTTTTTTTTTTTTTTTCCTAAGGCAGAGTGGTTATAAAGAGTGTCTGTCTGTTACGAGACCCAGACATGAAGATGGCAGCTTTTCATGTTTAAGGGTCGGACATCTGCTCAAGTGTTTGGACGTGCTGAAAAAGAGCCAGTGTGTGCCGAGAGCAGCGAAACAGAGAGGCTCTGTCACACCAGACTGTTTCTCGACAGCAAATTGTCAAACTGAATGAGTTTTAATATGAATTGTGATGGAAAAACTTGCGTAAGGACATTCACTTGGCATAATCGTTGATGCTACATTACGCCTCAAGCTAAGCACAACCATAACATCATTTACCAAAAGTAAGCTTTTGGGCTTTTTAGGTTTTTTTTTAAAGCAGATTTGACATTGTGGGGACTGGGTTAAGGTCCCCAGAAGGACCCATAACTCTCTGACATTGCTATCTTCGTGGGGACATTTTCTTACTACCAAGATATAAAACCTCACACACCTTTTTTTTTTTTTATACGCTTTTTCCACATAATAATATAAGGAAAAAAACTGCCCCTGCCACCCCCCCCCAGCTTTATTGGGTCATTGACAGATATTTCAGTTCTTGTGGGGACATTTGGTTCCCACCATGATATCAAACACC
This sequence comes from Leiocassis micropogon, assembly GCA_028565275.1. Lineage (NCBI taxonomy): Eukaryota > Metazoa > Chordata > Actinopteri > Siluriformes > Bagridae > Leiocassis > Leiocassis micropogon. The sequence continues at coordinate 1,275,412 of JAOVVA010000002.1, read as the reverse complement.
TTTCCCTCTCCGACTGCAAATCTTTTTTTTGTTTATAAAACCTGCATTTGAAAATAAATGAATAAATGAACAAACCATGTTTTCTTTGTGGGGACCAGCTAATGGTCCATGTAAGGACAAAACTTTTGGATTTTCCTTTTCTTGGGAAACCCACCAAGATTTACAAACATTTTCCCAAGACTGCAGGTCTCTCTCTTTTTTTTCTCTCTCTTCCTTTTTTTTTTTTTTAATACAACAAAAAACAGGTTTTTCTTGTGGAGACTGTTGGTTTATTCCCACAAGGAAAATGTGTTTTTCTTAGAAAAAACAAACAAACAAAACCAAACCTGCAGCTCCTATTTAAAACAAAGAAAAGAACTAAATGCATGTGTTTGTGTGTCCAATAAATTAAAAATGCATCAAATATTGCTTTCCTAGTGGGGACTTGTGGTCCCCACTACGATATAAAATGATGCCTACTGACACACACAGCTTTTTGCTTTTTTGTTTTTTTTTTAGTACAAAGTTTTTTCATGGTAAGGCCTGGGGATATGATAAAAATGTCAGATATTCAAGTCCTTGTAGGGACATTTGGTCCCTGATTAAGACATAAACACACAAAAAACAAACAAACAAAACAAACCGTCTTATTCGGAATGTCGTAATGCATAACAGGGGGAGTTTATCAAAAGCCACCTTGTAGTGAATGTAGGCTGCATTGTTAGAGAGTCTCTGGATTTGGACGAAGGCTTCCACCCTCTTCCCTCCACTCTGCTCTTTTTACTCCATCAATACTGTGCTGTGCTTCACTCCTCCCACTCCAGTGTCCACTTGACACCGAGCAAAGTCGATTTCCCTTCCCTTCGTCCTGAAGCGTGCCGTGTCTCTTTAAACATTGGGAAACTGCTGCCAGACTGCAGAAATGTTGAGTCATCCATGTTGTTTAGACAGGATCAACACACTATTAGCCCATTGTGGAAAATAATCTTCTGTCTAATCCACTGCTTCTAGGAAGCCCGCGGTCGTCTCCGGAGAACGCTGTTTAATTGCTCTTCCTGCTGAGACGCGATGTAAATCCCCCAGAGCTGCTCCGGTGCTCGTTGCACTTTATCATTTCGGTTCCTCGCCGTGCTGTACATCATTACTGGAGAATCTGTTGAATATAAAGAAAGCTGTTGCTGTTGTATTGCTTAAACATCGTGCCAGTTTAGATATTTCTAATGCTTTTGATTTGTTTGGTTGGTGTCGCTGGTTGGTGATTTGTTGGTTTTCAATCTTAAACATACTGTAAGAGGCAACCGCCAGGTTTCATTGTTAGCTCGTAAAAACCAATATCATCTTCTCTTGCTCAAGGTTTTCTAGCAATATTTGGCACAATATTCAAGTAGATGATGGTAGACGTTGAGGCAAAGTTGGACTCCAGTGTCCTGAGTACAGTGCAGCTATACGAGCTGTTCCAAGGTATACCATAGACTTGACTCCGCTGTTTCGGTGTCTATAATTACTAATAAAATTTCACTTCCTTCTAGGGGAAAGTTGAACATTGGTTAGGATTTACTTTCACCAATCACATTTTGTCATAACTAAGAAGACAGAGCTTGTGAAAGGCTTTAGAATGGACTAGATTTTGTTCTATAAATAAAAAATTTTTTTTGGATTTCTCCCCGATTTTTCTCCCTAATTTAGTGGTGTCCAATTCCTCCCAGTCACTAGGGGGCTCCCACATTAAGCTTCTACTAC
>JAOVVA010000002.1:1250620-1273593 GCA_028565275.1 Leiocassis micropogon | reverse complement strand
TATGCAGTGAAATGCTTAAACGACCGCCCGTGACCTTAAAATGTAAAAACAGTTAACAAGAAATAAATAGAACAAAATATAAAAAAAATTCAAAAAATATATAAGAAAAATTAAAACTTATCTGCACAATGAGAGAATAAAAAATATAAAGATGAATTTAAATGGAAATAAGTGGAAATGACCAGGAAGTGTGCATGTGTGTGTAGATGTCCATGGCCCATAAATGTCCATAATCTGTGCAAATGTGCATGAGTGTCCATCACTGTGTAGTGTGCAAAAAGAGGTTTAGTCCTGTAAAATGCCCATAACCTGCCCGGAGGAACCGACTTGGCCATGAACGGAGCTTTAACCGATATGAAAAACCAAACCTGCTTCCAAACCAAGTCAGAACTGGTTAAAGAAACTGAACAGGTAATGCTTTGCAGTGACTCAGACTGGAGTGTTTGAACCTCTACGGTCTGAAGAATTATAAAAGCCCTTCAGATGTTTTGCATGGAGGAGTGAACAAAGACATTACAAGAACAGACTCGGGGCTGTTCTACTCTGCAAGGCAGGTGTGGTGTTAAAAAAAAAAAAAAAAGAAAAAAGAAAAAAAAAAAGAATACAGTTATGTAACGTTCATCTTTGTGCTCAAACTTATTGTTTGCGGTGTATTTTTTATGAGCATCTTTTTTTTGGTGCATTTCCATGAAGGGTGCCAAAACTTTTGGAGGTAGACAGCTGCACACAATGGAGTAGCTACAGTACATGATGGCATAAGAAGCCTTTCTGGTGCACGAGCTCAGCCTGACGTGCGCGTTAAAATGTCCGAGTCATCCGTTTGTAAACCTGTACAGTCGGTGAGATGAGGGTAAGAGGGGCCGAGGTCAGCGTTATTCTCGGATTTTCAGTCAAGCGAGGACATCGCGGAGCAGTTTTATCAGATGCAGGTGTTCCCGCCGCCCGGGAGAAACGCTGCTAATGCGTGAATGCTGAATAAGGCGATGCTGGAGTGTTTTTCCCTCCCTCTGTTTGTTCTTCGCTCTACGTTTCCTTTAAAGCCGTAAACCAGCTTTTCTTCTTACGACCAAACAGGCTGTAAAGTCGACTTAATTGATGATATTTTATTTTTAAGAGCTTGTACTTCACAGTTGAACACGGCGATCTCTCCGTCTGTCTGAGTGCTGGGTATTATTGCTAGACTAATTTCTGGAGTCTCAAGAGAACAAAGCTAGAGTATGTTTATAATATTAAACATATTATATTGATGTTTAATATAAAGTACCACTAGGACACACACACATACACACACACACACACACACACACACACAAAATCCACAGTGTAAAATTAAAACAATGTGGTTACACATGTAAAACACCAAATGCATAAAACCCAGCCACTACAAAACTTTGATTTGAGGTTCATGGAAGTGGGTTCCGAACCCTTCAGCACATTATTAAAACCTGGACGGATAGAGCTGAACCGTCAACTTTGTGGGAGAAATGGAGATCATTTAATTAAGAGACATCAACAGTATAAACCAGAGCTATATTTAATAGTGAATGTAAGAGCATTTCCATACACACGGACAACTGTGTCACCATAAGAAACCCACTTGTTATTGAGACACATCAGGGGGGAAAAAGGCTTCAGTTTCCTACTGTAGGTAGCATATAGATTGGAAAAAGGTCATGTGACCTGATGAGTCCAGATCGAGTCTATTCCAGAGTGATGGGCGTGTCAGGGCAAGAAGGGAAGCGCATGATGCGATCATGCATAGTGTCCACTGTACAAGCCTCGGGAGACAGTGTTATGATCTGGGGTTGATCAGTTGCTCAGGTCTGGACTCAGAAGAAAATAAAGTCAGCTGGCGACCTGAATGTACTGAATGACCCAGTTCTCTTATCTATGGAGTTTTTCTTTCCTGATCGACATGCTCCAGGACTCAGATTGTGAAAGAGCGGCTCTGGGAGCACGAAGAATCATTTTCACACGTGAACTACATACTGGAGGTGTGTGGTGTAATCAGAGCTAAAGGTGATCGAATGAACGTTGAGTGGGCGACTGGAAATTATGGGAGGAAAATCACAGAGATTTTGTCTCACAGTGTTCTGTCCAATGTTAATTTTATTAAGCAGAGAATAACGAAAGGTCAGGCTTTTATTATTCGTCCCAAGCTGTGATTGACGGAAGACAAGCATCAAATCTGAGTCAGTCACCGCTGGCACCCACGTTGGCACAGACGGTGAAAATCGCACAAGCATTACTGCTTGCTAGCTGGTATCACAGCGACACGCGATGACTCAGCATTTTCTGGTTTGATAATAGCTAAGAGTGACGGCATAAGGATATAAATCATGAGCTGCGTGATGATGAACATGCGCTAACAGTTGGTCGGTTATTGCAGGTTTAAGGGGAAAATAAACCCGGAGCTGTAGCCGCGCTGCCGTCATCCGCAATCAGGAATCACTGAGCCGTTTCACCAGCAGCTGATGATTATTCGATATTTAGTTTTCCAGACTGTAGGTGTGACTCCCTTCCTTCCTTCATCTCAAGCTGCGTGTGTGATATGATCAGAATGCAATTAAGCTTTTTTTCTTTTTCTTTCCAGACTCCGCTCCGTACACGGCTTATCAAAATGAATTATGTTTTAATGTGGTATTTCCTCGAACTAATACTGCTCACAGGAGACACCGTAGCCATTAGAGAAAACAGCGCACCAATAATCACTGTCTACAAATGTTTTGTTTTCACAGTGGACATGTCACATTTGTCTTTTTTTAAATCTTAAACCAGGAGCAGCGAAACCTCGGAGAATAAACAAGTGCCTGGATTTAAGGAAACTGGATAAGAAAACATTTGGACAATTTTCTTTTTTGTCCTTACACCGTGTACTTTAAACTAGCTCATGAGACACTGTGTGGAATCAGTCTTTGTCTCTTTCTTTTGCTCTCGCACTGACACACATTTGTACGCACTTAATTTATCTTCCTTGTCCTCTTTCTGAACGCTCGAGAGCAGCCGGGTCTGTGCTATAACCCTGCAACTGGAGCGTTTTTTTCCCCCTCTTTCCTAAAGATGGGATGAAGTGTCTTTCTCTCGAGTGCCAACAATAAAGAAAGGCTTTATTTTTCATAAAGGACCAGCTTATCACCAGATCTGTTGTTTCAGAGCAAGATAGGTACCACATGTGTGTGTATATACAGTATATAGGAGACTTTTTTCCTTGGGCTTTCCCTTTCTTTAGGTCATGACATTGGGTCATTTGATCCTCAGGTTCATGCACACGTTTTCTGCCCTTCTTGCGACAACTCGCCCATTTCTCCAGTCTTAGGACTGGCACTGAGGATGCCTCTCCAGTGGCTGAGAATTCTATATGGGTATAGGGTTAAGGGATAGGGATAGGGCTAGGGTTAGGGGCAGGGGTAGCTCAGTAGATAAAGCATTGGTCTGCTGATCAGAAGATCCCAAGTTCAAACCCTTAACCCTCAACTGCTCAGGCATATAATAAGGCAGAAATGTAAGTTATTCTACATAAAAAGGGGGGGAGGAGGTAGCACATTGGCTAAAGTTTTGGAGTACCAACTGGAAGGTCCTAGGATCGAACCCTACCACCACAACCACTCCTGGTGGGCAGAAAACGTGTGCATAAACTGGTGGATTCTCCCAATGGGAGAAGCCTAAGAAAATTAAAAGTTTAATATATTGTCTATATACATTTGGTACTTATCTTGAGCAAGGACCTTAACTCTCAACTGCTCAGATGTATAATGAGATAAAAAAAATGTAATGGATAAAGAAAAGGATAAATATTACAAATGACAAAAATAATATATAAATGTAAATATTAAGGGCTCAACAGTACAAACACCCAACCCTGTGATCAGTAACCCTAAGCCACCACTGCCCTTATATACAGTAGTATATTCATGTCATATGTACGTTATATATGAAAATTAAGTGTCATGTGATCTCAGCATACATACAGGAGACCAGTTCCTGAAAACCCCACCACACAATCGAGTTCTACACATTTAGTCTGCACACTTTGTACAAAACCTTTAGATTTTTCCAAAAGACATGTTGAGACATAGTGGAGGGCGGGAAGAACAACCGAAAAAATCTTCAGTGGTTCAATATGATCGAAATGTTATGATAAATGTTATGAAACCCATCAGTGAAGCATGATGGTGGTAGCATCATGTTAAGCTTCTGGCTTGCGTCTCTGATTAAAGGTCTTTACACACCAGGAATGACCGAATAAACTGTATGAAAAAGCGATACGAGAGGCGTATTAAAAGCACCACAGATATTCATATGGAAAGTGACGAGACTATGTGAATACGGGTTCTAAAATTCATGCAACAAAAATAGCAACAATGACGTTGAGAGGATTTTTCTGAATAAAACATTGAAAAAAAGAACATTTGGAGTGAGAAGGGTGACGAGAACATGACGAGAACGAGGAAAGTTTAAAGAACTTGGTGCAGGAGTTGAAGATGTACTATGGTGTCGCTCCTGGACCTATTTCAGGACGTCCTTGGGGCAGCTTGAGGAGTTATTGGTGCTGCTGAAACAGCACTTGAGGAAGCGGAGGAGAAATTTTTATGGAGCTGATTGATCTGGAACAGCGTCTGGGGTAAAAAAAAAAAATGTCTGAGGTAAAATATTATCCAGACATGACTTTGATAAACGAATAAGAAGGTTTAGTGCATTTGACTACAATTTTGCAACCTGAGAGGAACAATTAAAACAAACAATGTAGGACTGCAATCTCTTCTGTCAGATACTTTGACACATTGATAATCGGCTATCGGTTTCCAGACGTCGTCTTTCTACTCGTTGTCTTGGTGATTTTTTTTTGTTGGACTTTTTAATTCTAGAAGATTGTTAGTATTGAATGTTTTTAAGTGACCTTCCAACACGCTGCATTCTGATTGGTGTTTTTTTTTTTTGGGTGGTGAAAAGTTGCTTTTTGCTTTACAGAGAAATTCTGTCGTTGATGTGAAAAATACTGTTGGGAGGTTATTGGTTAAAAAAAATTTTTTTGACGTGAGCAGGGAAAATCGTCTGTGGTGGCTTGCTTTTTTGTATCTGCTTCAGTAACATGGGATAACCCCCCTCTTAAAAATTTGCATGTTTTCTATTTGCATTTTTCATGACATTCTGGGAGCAGGAAAGCCACGTCGTTAGCATGTACGCGTCAGACCATTTGATCCCAGCGAATTTTACATTAAGCGAGTCTTTGTATCCCGAGCCTGCCGTTTTGTTCGTTATCATATGGCTCAGAATCTCTGGTTCAGATGGTTGTCGAGAGCTTTGTACGCCGTCGCCGTGGTGCTTTGACTGCCTCAGGGGTGGAGCCGTGCCGAGCTGAGCCCGCGAGGGCCGATGCGCATGCTGGGTCTAGGTTTTGTTAGTCTAATCTTGCAAATCATCACAGATCTCCAGGCGGTCATGATGAATGGAGTGGATTTAGGTGTGTTACGAAAGCTTGCGTTACTGTTACTGCGTTTAGGTCGTGACACGGAGACCGGTGTTCATTTTGCAAATGCTGGAATTAATTCATATACAACAAGTACATTCAGGGGCATTTAAAGATTTCTAAAATTTCTAGCTAGTTAGCTAACATTTCTTGCTTATCTCCTGTGTGGATGAGGGACTGACACGACTGGATAGGGACGAACAAATCCAATACATTTTAACACATCACCGTTAGTTACTTCATAGCAAGGATTAAGACACACTTGGGTAAATTGGTTATGATTTTAATTTGCATTGGTGCTCCAAGTGTAAACTTTTGACCAGTGCCAGGGACCAAGCACTTATTTACCAATCGCAACCTTTGCGTCCAGTCGTATGTGTATATTCGTCCTTAAATGTGTTTTCAAACTATTTAGACATTCATTTTATATAATTAGTAATCGAGTATAATCGATGCCGCCAGGTCGCAACTGTTGGACTCTTAAGCAAGGTCATTCACCCCCAAGATACAATCGGGCGTCGAGCTGGCAACCCGAACGTGTAAATGACTGCCACAGAAACGGCTAATGTCACAAGTTCCATGATGTGCCGGCCAGCACGTAGGCGGAACCATTCAAAATGAAAAGAAAATTTATGGAAGTGTGTATGATTGAGAAAAAATGTGTTTAGATAATAATGAGATTGTGAGATACTCCCTGTTGAGCAAACCGAGGGCGACGGTGGCAAGGAAAAACTTGGCAATAGGAAGAGGAACCAGACTCAACGGGGAACCCATCCTCATTTGCGTGATAATGGATAACAGAAATTATATAACGACATCATGTATTAGGCTGCAGGAAGTTCAGTATAACAAAAGTTGTCCAAGTTATCATGGAGTCCAGTTCAGCACAGGGATGGGGCAGCAGGTGCAGAGGACAGAGGAGGGGTCTGGATCACTGGGAGCTCAGGAGCAGCATGCGTAGATCCAAACCATCATGAATGCCTCAAGATCTTCGCAGGGTTGGCCTCTGTCTACTGGCGCTGGCACAATCTCCATTTGCCTCGGGATGGGTAGGGAAAGGAAAAACAGGTGGAAAAGAATTAGCGTAGATGCCGTTCAGGATATTAACAGCACTAGATAGGAGTGTGCATTTAGATATACTGGAGTATGAGGTTATGTGATGAATTATGTGTGTGCCAGATTAAAGAGATGCGTCTTGAGTCTACTTTTAAACTGATAGACTGTGTCTGAGCCCCGAACACTGTCTGGAAGGCTATTCCAAAGCTTAGGAGCTAAATATGAGAACGCTCTACCACCTTTTGTAGATTTTGATATTCTGGGAACTACCATAAGTCTGGAGTTTTGCGATCTTATGACTCTACTTGTTTAATACATTAATTCTTCCATTCATCCACCAGATTTAAAAGAGAAAAGTAAATGATTCTGGGGAAACTGTATATTATGTATAGCTAAAACACTGAAGGTAACTACAAGAAGAAAAGAAATAAATAAATAAGGGATTGTTGGGATATTTTCTGTTATATAAGGAGAATAAGACACTTAAATGAATAAATATAGGCTGTTAATTTGATGATTATTATTTTGGGCAGCATGTTGTTCTTTACTTTTCATTGAACTTTGCAACTTTGAAAACTTTGCAGAGTCCTCACACAGATTCATGTGTGTGCAGCCTGATGAATGTGTGCTGTTGTGTATTTTCTGCCTCAGTGTGTGCATGGCCGTTACCCTGGCCTCCCCGCTCGTCCGCTAGGTCATTATTTCATCATGTCATTTGCACAACGCGTATTGATCTCAGCGAATAGAGCCTCTTTGGGGTTTTTCTTTTTTTCCTTCTCTCTGCTGAGCTGAATAATGAATGAAGGCAGCCCCGGGCTGAAGTAGCGCTCCCACGAGGATGGGTCCGTGTCCTGTTGAGTTATTTATTTACATGGTCCGAATGCTAATGAGGAGCCTCAATAGCAGAGGGTGACAAAACTTGAGTCTATTAAGAAGACGACGGAGTGGACGGTGCCAACGGCAGGATGTTTAACGTGACCCGGTTTGTCTGACCTTCACTGTCGGGTTTCGGTTTCATCTCTCCTGTCAGGTTGATGCCGAATACACAGAAGGATATGAACTTGGCCCTCGGTGCGCGACCCTCTCCCAAACGCTTGCCGCAGCGTGCTAAACGCTACAGTGATTAGAGCATTCTTAGTAACACAACGCATTGAGTGAAAAATTACAGTAGGAAGCCGTAAAGCGCATGCTAATTGTGCTAGAAAGGACGACCTCATGTTTCCTTAAGGTTCTACAGTATATTATTAATGGCTTTCTAAATAAAATCATCTGCGTGGTCATTCTTTGTCTGTTTTTCATTCTTTGTGTTTTCATTAAAAAAAAAAAAATTTTTTTCTTTGTTCTTTCCTGCAGTTGAGAGGGAAGTTGTTCAGAAGCGGACCTTTACAAGATGGATGAATCTGCATCTGGAGAAGGTTTGTGCTAGTTTATTTATTAGCAAGAAATCCTAGCATGGTTTCCCAGTGTAAATGTGAAAAAAACTAAATGTTTAGCTACATAACATTTAGCTACATTGATAAAATGTTAATGTTAGCCAGCTTGCTACTGAACAAGATAGCTTTGTTTAGCTCCATGTTGAAGTTTTTTACCTTTTCTTACTTGAGCTAGTTTAATGTCGGTTAAATAATGCCATTGCTAGCCAAGCTAACTAGTTACAGCTAGCATTGTTAACCTAAGCTAACCTGACTGGCGCTAGCACAGTGATGTTCCTAGCCAGCCGGCTAGCTTGTGTTATGTTTTCAATCCATTATGCAGTCGGTCCCATAAATTTTGGAACAAAGCAAAGTTTTTTTGGTCTCTCGACACCACCACAATTAATTTGAAATGCAACACTCAATGTGTGAGCGGAGTCAAGACGTTCAGCTTTAATTCAAGGGGTTTGATACAAGTGTGGCATTAACCAATCGTGAAATGCAGCCATTTTCAGACACACACACATGCACACACTCTCATAAATAATGGAACAAACTAACATAATTACAACCATAAGGATTGTCTTTAAGACTTGGATAAAATCCTTTTGCCGTCAAGGAGAAACTAAAAAAGGGGCAAGTAATGATGTGATAAAGTTTGTGTTTAAATTTAACACTGGCCCTCGGGATGCAAAATCAGGCCGTGTGAAGGAGATGTAGGCCGTTGTTCTCCTACCGAGCGAGGCACACGGCTACTGCAGTGACACTCTATAACAGGACGTGCACATGTCTCTTCCCTTGCCATGAATTATAAATGAACAAAATGGAATTGACATTAATGATGTATTAGGAGATTGGTGAAAGTTTTTGCTCTTTTTCTTTTTCTTTTTTTTCCCCTCCCCCTCTATTTCTACATCGCTTTTTCTTTCATTCTTCCGGCACATTTGCATTACACTTTGCTCACCCGCGGGTAACCGTGTGACTTCTCGTTAAAACCCAGTCCCTTTGTCCTGTCTGTCGATCGACTGTTGGGCTTGTAGACTTTCAGACAGCTCGGTGACGAGAAGGCTGCCATTCACGGCCTGCTTGGCACTGACAGAAGGCATCGAGTGATGAGCCCTTTGTTTTGCAGGACAATGACTCGCTATTGTGTGGCCGAGAGCTTGGCTTTGACACAGTAATTAACAATCACACATTATTTTGTCTCTCGATCACCATCCACTGCCTACAGTTCTGGAACGTTCCTCTCCATGCCATGAAGGCCATAAGCGGGTGCCATATTTACCCTTGCAATGAGTTGTTGTCCAATCCAAGGGGTATTCCCGCATTATGCCCAGTGTTGCCTGGAATACTCGGCTCTTTGGTTCCATAGGAACTTGCATTTATTTATAAGCTCACTGTAGTAATGATGCTACTGTATGTAGCACCTTGCATTGCAACCCAATAACCATTTTCATCAAACTGTAAAGTAATACTTGTAGAGTATAACAGGGTTATGATCTGGGGTTGATCAGTCGCTCAGGTCTAGACTCAGCAACGTCATGGGGCAATAAAATGAAGTCAGCTGACCATCTGAATGTACTGAATGACCAGGTTATCACATCTATGGAGTTTTTTTTTTTTTTTTTTTTGATGCCACTGAAATATTCCAGGATTCAAAAGTTCGAGGAGCTGTGATATTAAAGTAACTTGTTTGGAATTTTTATGCTTTTGCCGTTATCTGCGCATCTTGCGTTTTTTTGCGACATATCTTAAGAAGGAATGGTTGAATGCTTGTTAGACTTGTACGAAATGATAAACAAGGGATGAACTGATTAGATTTTGGATTTGAACCAGACAAGGACGAGGTCACAGCAAGGACAAATCTCTAAATCCACATTATAGTATTTTTATGGGGTGTTAAGGGATAACGATTTGTAAAAAGAAGAAATAGACTTGTTGGTGGTTGGGACATCACGCGTCACCATTGACGTCAATGTCTTTAGTTGAGGGGGAAAGATGGTGCACCTTTCTTCAATTCTATGCCTTAAAGTCTAGACCTCGGCTCTTTAGTGGTGGATCGTACGAGTGCTGAACATATAAATACATCAATGAACTGGAGCAAAAAATAAGGGGCCACGATTTCTATAATCTGTGTTTTTTTTTATATTGATTTTGTGCTTTGTGTCATGTGAGAGTATATAACTGTGACTATCCAATACTTACATATGGAAGTTACATCGTGTAGAAAATATCAGAAGTATAAGAAAAGTTAGCTTGTTGAATTACACAGAGAATCATGTGTCCTCTTTCCTTCCTGTAGTGTAATCCTCCAATGATGGTGCATGATCTTTTCCGGGACATTCGAGATGGGCGGATTCTCATGGCGTTGCTGGAGGAGCTGTCAGGATGCAGGCTGGTGAGAAAAACTGTTTAAAAAAAAAACATATTTGCGTATTACTTCATCCATAGCGGGAATACACTGAGATATGTTTAAATGGTTTACGTGATTTAATGCCACTAATAATAAATACACTTAACATCCTTTAATAAACTCACAAGGCTTTGCTAAAAATCGGATTCCCTTCTATTTATAAAATATTAAACGTCTCTAATTTTATTGATTTATTTATTTCTTTTTCCCAGCTGCATGAATTCAAACCGTCCGCGCATCGCATTTTCAGGCTCAATAACATTGCCAGGGTGTTGGCATTCCTGGAGGAAAGAAATGTAAGTATTGAGCTGTGTAAGGTCATGAGTGGGGCGAATTTAACCATTCCAGAAAAAGCAAACAAAATAAACTTGTTATAGAAACACTGTGGCTGCACGACTGTGTGTGATGAGTCATGGATCTGTTGCAGGTGAAGCTGGTCAGCATTGATGCTACAGATATCGCTGATGGCAATTCGTCCATTGTGCTCGGGCTTATCTGGAACATCATCCTGTTTTTCCAGGTAAAAATATCATACGCTTGTCTGTCTCTGGATATATCTGGCTTAGACTGATCCTTTGGATATCCCGGAGAGGAATAAATTGTGTTTCACTTTGTGTTCTATGAGACTGATAGCGAAAATAAAAGACAGTCAAAAGGACACTAATCACAGCACAATGAAAATAATAATAAGAGCAAAAAAAAATTCTTTGCTTTTCATGTTTGCAATGTTTGAAATAATATAATATGGTTTTTTTTTCCACAGATAAAGGAGCTTACAGGAAACATAAGGAACCAGTTCCCGTCCTCTTCCAGCCTGTCGTCCATCCCAACCAGCTCGGACTCGGACATGTCTCAGTCCAGCACACCTTCGGACGACAAGAAGCCCTCTGTCATCGCCAGAGATCATGGAAAAGCCATAAAGACTCTTTTGCACTGGGTCCAGAGACGTACCAGGAAGTAAGTGTTCCTGTGTATAACACGGTGCAATCATAAGTTGTGTGTATTCCAAATCTCACTACTTATAATTCAGTTTTTTTTTTTAAATAGATTTGGTGTGGCTGTTCAGGATTTTGGCAAGAGCTGGACAAGTGGTCTGGCTTTTCTTGCCGTGATCAAGTCCATTGACCCCAGTCTGGTGGACATGAGGAGAGCTTTGCTTAGATCGCCCAGAGAGAACATCGAAGAGGCTTTCAGGACGGCGCATTACAGCCTGGGCATCCCACGACTTCTGGAGCCTGAAGGTATCACTGCATCGCTAAATGATTTGGCGTGATTTGCAATTATCGCTTATTCAAGGCGTACGTTTGAAAGCGCCTGTAACAGTAAAAACAACTAAATGCTGTAGTAAACTGAAACATGTCTCCTCAGATGTAATGCTTAATCGTCCTGACCAACAGTCCATAATGACCTACGTGTCCCAATTTCTGGAGCACTTCCCAGGTATCGAGGAGGTAAGATCCCTTGAATGTCATTCGTCAGATTATTAATATGAAGTACCGTGTTTAAGATGTGATTTATGTGCTGTCCGATTGCTGTTTCCTGAAGGATGATCCTTTGGATATCCTGGAGAGGAATAAGGTCAGTGCGCGGATGACAGAGCCGCCAGTTAAGAATGGAGTTCAAAGGAAGAGAGAAAAGTCTGGTTTAGTGAAGAGGGACTGGGTTCAGCCTCCGCCCAAGATTTTTATCTCCTCAGTAGTTAAAGAACAAGAACAAAAACGGTCTCCTGTACCGCTCCAAACAGTAAATGACCGACCTTGGGACAGCGAAGATTCCTCCGTGGCTTCAAGCCCCAGTACGACTGAAAATCGGCCCCCGAGTCGCCCACTGGCCCTGGACAAAGATGCTTCTTCTCCTCTGAGCTCCCCTCAGCCGTCTCTCATCGACTCGGCTATGGATTTTCCAGAACCGTGGCCTGAGACGCCTAGTGAGCTTCCGCAGTCTTGCAGCAACGACTCACTGAGAGATTCCACCTCAGCAGGCGATCTGACCTCTCTCGGTTCTCCAATGGAATCAGAAAGAGGTCTGCAAGATCAGGTAGATTCAGAGTTGTTCATTGATGAAGGAAACTTCTCGCTTAGCTTAGAGGCTAGATCTGCATTGCTGTCCGAAGAAGAGGATGCTTATAGATACATTTTAGATCTTAAGGAAGAAGAATCTGCCAGTGACGCACCCAGTGAGGACATCGTGAAAATCTCAAATACCCAGCCACCTTGTCCCGAGACGAATCTAGATAATCCTACATCTTCTGATCCTTCCTATGGCGACTGTGACTCTGGGTACTATCCAGATCAGAAGGAGGTCTCCACAACTCAACCAGATGATGCAAATTCGGTACCCGTTAGCTCTACTCAACTCGTTGCTGAGAATAAAAATGAATCTGAGAACCTGGCTGAAAATCTCGAGGAAAGTCTTAAACCTCCCGCCACTGAAGAGCTCCCGAAAGCCGCTACCGAATCAGATCCAGCGTACATTTTTGAGGATGATCAAGAGTGGCCTGTTGTTCAGTATGAAAGGATTTCCATTTCAGGAAGTGAAGAGGACGTTGACGAACTTGGCACGGAACTGCGTGAAGAACCATTTGTTGACGAAATGGAGGAAAATCCGATGCCTGGTGTGTTCAGCGGTGAAATGGAAGATGTTGCTGCGGAGGAAAATCACCATTTTAGAAAGACTGAAGTTGTAGAACCAGAGCAGGACAGTGCAAAGCCAGAAGATAAAGCAGATCAGATGGGTCCTGAAATTGATCTCCCTCAGATCCTCGCAAACATCAGCCAGCCTGGAGAAGCGGACACTGTGGCAGAGATCCAAGAGAAAGTAGATCACACTGAGTCTGGCGCTGAGGATTCAATCCAAACTGAAGAGCCAGTGCTGAAAGATATGAGTGAATCCATTCAACAGGTGACCGACAGTCTGGTGGACACAAACTTTCCTGGAGTTGAAGAAGAGAAGCCAGAATCCAGTCCTGTGAAGACATTTGAGGAAAATGGTGAGAATATCACCTGTGGTGAAGAACCAAGTCAGGATGATTTAAGCCTTGTTCAGGACGATGTCATGGCTCGAAGCAAGTCGGACGAAGAGCTGGATGTGACCCAGAGTCTTCCTGAGACTGAACTCGTGCCTCAAAATGGGACCATCGAGGATGAGTGCGAAGACGAGAATGTTAAGCAAGACGACGCCTCATCTGGCCGTCTGCAAAATATCAGTGACACTAAGGCTAAAGATGACGCACTGATTGAGATTGAGAGCGACACGTCAAATCTGGTGTCTCCGACTTCTCAGAGTAATGCCCTCGTACCTGACGTCTCCACATCTGAGATCATGGACGAGCCAAATCCCGCTGCTCAGTCTTGCGAAGAAGAAGAAGAGCAATCCTTCAGTCCGCCGACTCCCGGCACAGTAGACCAGCTGTACGAGGATGAAAATGAAGGACATGCCACTTGGGAGCAGACCAAGATTCTGGATGCGGAGCGGGCGGAGAGGAGCCGTGCGGAGCTCCGGCTGTCGCTCAGCGTGACTCCTCTGCAGCCCGCGCCCTCGCAGCCTGCGCTCACTGACTCTGACAGTACGCGGGAAAAGGTGATTACCGTACGTACATAGGGTCATATAATGACGACAGACAGGATGTTGTGAATGCACACTGGATTATCAGGAAATAGTAGCTGCGATAATGACCTTATCCGATGTTTATGGAAGGCTGTAACCTCGCTGGATATGGGTTCGTTGAGTTACTTGATGTTAAGCTACCTTTGTAGTATCTCACTGGACCTAGGAGGATGTTTCTCAGCATGGAGGAAATCAAATCAATTTCACTGCATGACTCGTGATTGTCTGACACACATATACTGTACACCCCACACATATACACACTGATTTAATGTTAAGTTCCTGAGCTAAGCTTTCTTCCTTCAGTAAATGGATCAGTTCTTTGCATTTTGGAGGATTTTCCCAATCAGTACTAGAATCTTATTTCGGTTCTAAAATGATTCCTCTTATTTAGATTCTAAAGCAGGTGTAGTAGGGTTACAAGGTCTGAGGCCACTACCAAGAGCGGTTTAAAAAAGAAATGAGTTCAATGGCTGGAAAAGTCACATTTTATTTAAGAGCTGTACCTATTTAATAATGAAATGTTTATTTTGTGGCGTAGTGATCAGCACTGTGGCCTCGCACATCCAGGGTTCGATTCCAGCCTTGGGTCTTTAAAACAATCTGATATGTTGGTAACAGAAAGTAATTTGGTGGCACGATGAACGACAGCGCTCCCTGCAGGTGTTTTATTCCTTATTTTAAAATTAAAAATAAAACAATAATTCTAGTCCATTAAATTAAAGCCTTTCTATTTATGTATCTTTTTTCTCTATGAACATATAACAACTCATATAAAGCTTTCTTAAACCGGAACGGATGACGTTATCGTAAAAACTGCTTAAACTCTTAACATGCTGTTGATTACTGTTGTAACGGTATGATTCTCTTTATATATAAATATAAATTATTTACCATTATTTGTTAATTTCGAACAGCTCTTGTTGGTGGACTGAGACTGCGGTGGATTGAGAATTTCAGTCGAGTTAACTAAGTGTACGCAGAATAAATAACCGCCCGTCTTGTTGTTGTGGTTTTTTTTTTTTTTTTGGTCTTTTGTATGTATGCAAAAATAATAATCTGCGCATTTACACGCCGTTGCAGGTAGATTACGGGGTCGTGGAGTCTCCGGGACAGAGTCCGTTCAGCCTTTGGGTTTCGCACCCAGGAGAATGGGGCTTGGTAGAAACGGACCTGGACGCAGAGATCGAACGGAACAACCGAGAAGAACGGAAAAGGAGAGAGGAACTGGAGAACGAAGTCTCCACCTCTGCCAGAGAAGACAACTCGGACACGCCGAGGTACTGAGCTATTCTTAGGGCCTCGGTCGAGTGAAGGGAAAACCTGCACAGCTTTAACTGACCTTAAATGTACTTTAATGATGTTTAGCTGAAGATTTCCTTTTTAGATAAAGAACTGGAAGGTCGTCCTGGTTCTCTAGACGCTCTTAAGTCGGACATGTTGCTGTTTAAATGGAGCTTTTGTTCCATTAAACTGTTGATGAATTGAGTGTGATCGCAAGGTCATGAGAAAGGTGCGTTATGTTTTTTTTGTTTTTTTCCCCCCAGTCATTCAAACAAGGAAGAAGCTGCCAGAGAGCGAAGCACTGAAGATGAAAACCAGCCTCCGGTAGTAGTAGTACCAGAAGTGGTGGACGTGAAAGGAGTTAAATCCAATCCTGAGATTGTGAGTGTTAATCATTGGTCTGCCGCTTTTTGTGGGTGCTTTTACAATATTTACTTTATTTTAATGGAACCTTGTTGTGTTTTTTTTTTACTGTTTCCGTGTGGTTTTGTAAGTAAGTGAGAACAGGAACGTGAACCGACTGCATGACGCGACTCATACGCACAGCATAGAGCTGGTTTATAATGTTATATTTTTCCGTTTTTTTTGTTGTTGTTGTTCATTAATATTCTGTATATCTACAGCTCTGTCCTTTGGCGCACATCTACAAAAAAACACTACTGCTACAACCCAAAACACACTGCAAGCCAGGTTGAATTCATGCATTTGAATCATTTCAGAGTCGATTCATCCTCGTTTAGACTCGTATAGATATAGAGATCATATAGAAGTGGACGCTGAGACCATGTTGCTCATTCGCTCTCGGGCCGGTTGTCTTGGGCCACACCCGAGTATGAATCATGAGTGTTTACCTGACCCAAGAACCACAGCGAGAAAGAATGGCACCAGGGCTTGATACTAACTAGAGTTAAAATTGTCTATAAAACATCAACAGGAATTGATTGTTTCCTGTACGCATCCCTGATGTTCCATCCCGTAGTAAATCTGTCCTTTCTCTTTCAGCAGCCCAGAGAAAACGGAGAAACCCCCGCGCCCATCACGGCAAATCACACAGATGAAAGGTACTGTGAACGCTTCTCACTTGTCGTGTAGCGTAATGCAGAAATCTGAATGCTCGACCACGAAACATTACTCCACCCAGCGCAGGCAAAATCGATGCAAATCAGCTCCCGGACAGAGCATCTGTTCCAGACAGCTGAGTCAAGCTCGGGGCGTTTCTCTAAACCCGGCTGCGTGAACAAGTCTGTTCCTGTTACAGGAGTCGCACTAATTACTCTCTAATCATTCTATCACTCTGGCATGTTTTCCTGTCAATGTGAGTCTGATGGGTGTGAAAAAGATTATATCACACACACCTATAGAGCTTTCTCTGCTTCTTAAATCTTATCATATTGATGAGAAGAAGAAGAGTAAAGGCTTTTGAGGGAGGCTGTTACTGAGACGGATAAAAACTCAGAGACCACGCCTCCTTTATTAGGACTGACGCCGAACCCCTGTCATTGGGACTGACAGACAGAGACCACGCCCCCTCGCTGAGAATAAAAAAAACTCTTTTTACACCTCTTTCACTGTGACTGAAGTACAAAAAGTCTTTCACACTTTACTGCGAATGAAATACAAAGAGGCTCCGCCTCCTTTACTGTGAAATAAAATACAAATGCCACGCCTCCTTTACTATGAATTAAATACAGAGGCCGCTCCTCCTTTACTGTGAATGTAATACAGAGAGGCTCCACCTCCTTTATTGTGAATGAAATCCAAAGAGGCTCCGCCTCCTTTACTGTGAATTAAATACAAATGCCACGCCTCCTTTACTATGAATTAAATACAGAGGCCACTCCTCCTTTACTGTGAATGTAATACAGAGAGGCTCCACCTCCTTTATTGTGAATGAAATCCAAAGAGGCTCCGCCTCCTTTACTGTGACTGACATACAGAAACCACGCCTCCTTTACTGTAAATTAAATACAGAGGCCACGCCTCCTTTACTGTGAGTGTAATACAGAGAGGCTCCACCTCCTTTACTGAAAAATATAAGCCCTGCCCCCTTTATCGTAAATGAAACACAGAGGCCCCACCTCTTATTCCTTGATTTACAGAGAGCACTTTTTCTTTACTATGACTGAAATACAAAGGCCACACCTCCTTTACTATAAAACTTAACCCCGCCCCTTTATCATTAATATCATTAATAAGATACAGAGGCCACGCCTCATTTACTGTGAATGAAATACAGAGCCCACACCTCCTTCATTTTAACTGAAAAATGTAATCCCCGCCCCTTTAAAATGAATGAAATGAAAACCATAAGCCCTGCCCCCTTCACTATGAATTAAATAGAGTTCCCGCGTCATTTTAAACAGAGACCACGCAGAGTGAGGCCCAGCCTCCTTCACTGCGACTTACATGCAGAGTAAAAGGTCACGACCTCCTTCACTTAGACTGACAGGACCCAAGGCCACGGAGATTCATACAGACACCGCTCGAACCTCGTTCACTAACAGGATCAGAGGCCACACCTCCTTCACTGAGACACGCCCTTTGTTTAGCGTAATCCTGCGTAACTATGTTCTGTCTGAACCTGCAGGTGTGTGCTGTGTAATAAGAAGGTGTGCAGTGCTGCACGGACTCCGCAGCGTCCGAATCACCCGGAGATCTCCGAAGTCGACTTCCTGCTTCTCATGTGGCTCCTCCTCTACTGCCTGCTCGTCCTGCCTCACATGGACATACGGACGATTTCCCGCTTCCTGCTCAACCTGGACGAATGAGAACGCAGGATCAGATTAACTAACGCAGACTTCTGCTTGCTTTCTTCCACAGCTCACGTATTGCGAATGAATGTTTTCGGAGAACTGACAGCACGTTGCCATATCTGTACGTTTTAAACGCCCACGCATGGACTCATCAAAAGGGTGTGTTTACTGTTGAAGGTTGATTTTATTTGGTCGACAGGTTGCCAGGTTTACAGCCTAGACACTGCATCTTATGGACACGAATGCTTTATCAAGTCAATATTTTAACAAGAGAATTAATATTATTAAAAGTAAATAATTATTGCAGTTTTGGCCTTCGGTATGGTAACGCTTCTGCTCTTTGACATTTTGTGCACTTATTTTATTTTAATCTCGTAACTGAATTGATATCGCCAGTAAGGAGTTATTTGATACACAACCTGCAATCAGACTGTATTTGTTTTTTGTTTTTTTTTAATGTTTTGTGGGGTTTTTTTTTTTTTTACTCTTGAATTAAAGTCTGGCTCTTTATAAGAACTGCTAATGGAATTTATTTTGGAATTAATTTGAAGGAAACACCCTCGTTTAACAAATCACCTAATGAACAGACAGGATTGTGGCTTCAACTGCAAAAATGATTGTCATTTAAAAAATCCCATTAATCTTGCGATTACGAAGCCGAAAACATTTTTCTTATTTTTTTTCTTATTTTTTTGCAGAGCGGCACAAAAAAAAAGTCACCAATATTTCAGGGAGGAATTTTTGTTGTAAACTAACAAGATGAAAATGTCACATATGATTTCAGGTTTTAAGATGATATATAAATATATATTATATTATACCGTTCTGCTCATAAGTTTACACACCCTGGCAGAAATTTTTTATTTTGTTTTATTTTTTAAGTTTTAAAGGAACCGCGGTTATCAGACCAAACACAATCATTTTTAATATGATTTAAATTCTATAACAATAAAACATCAAGGAATAAAGCAACCCTTAAACAAAAACGTTAAAGAAAATAATTTGGTGGTCCTTGCTAAACATTTGCATAGCCATAGTTCTTAGTACTGCCCCCTTTAGCGTCGTCAATGCCTTGGTGTCTTCTGTGATAATAGGTTGATGAGACCCTTTATTTTCAACCTCCATGTTTCACAGTAGTTATGATGGACGTCTCATCATAGTCTTTGTTGATTCGTCTCTAAACATATCGTTTATGAATTGTGGCCAAAAAGTTCCTATTTTGGTCTCTTCACTTCTAATGACTTTGTGCCAGAAACTGTCAGGCTTGGGTTAATGTCAGGGGGCTGTTTTTAACGACATTTTACTGCCAACTTGACCATGCAGCCTGTCTTGGTTTAAGTACCTCCTTATTGTGCATTTTGAAACAGTGACACCAAGTTTTAATTCAGACAAGCCTGTATTTCAGCCAAGGTTGACCATAGGGTTTTTCCTTTGCATCCCGAATAATTTTCCTGTCTTTGGGGCTTAAACCTTTTGCTCGTCTGTCTGACCGTGGCTTGGTGTCAACAAAACCCCTAATTTTCACTTCTTGATCACAATTTAAACACCTAGGTGTCTTTTGGAAATCCTTTTTTTTTTTTTTTTTAAATATCAGTTCTACTTTTTCTTTAACCCCTAAGAACTCAGACCAGTTTAAGGGAAGGTATGGAGGATGTAACACAGACCGAACAGACCATGTGTTTGGAAGATATTTTGAAAGCTGTCACATGAAATTGTTAGCTCAAATGGTTAAGGCTATGGGATATTGATCAGAAGGTCGGGGTTCAAGCCCCCGCACTACCAAGGCTGCCACGGTTGAGCCCTTGAGCACGGTCCTTAACCCCACCTGCTCCAGGGGGCGCTGTATCCTGGCTGACCCTGTGCTCTGGCCCCAGCTTCCTAAATGGGATATGCAAAAAAACAAACATATTTTCTTAATTTATTTAATAGCAATTTGTTTAAGAAATTTAATGTCATATCTATATTAAAAGACTCATATTTAATAAGTCAAATGATAAAATATGAGACCTTATTAAATCGGTAAAATTGTTAAATAGAATGGAACTTACTTTTAGTTCAAAAAAGAAATAATCCAATTATATATAATTGTTA
This sequence comes from Leiocassis micropogon, assembly GCA_028565275.1. Lineage (NCBI taxonomy): Eukaryota > Metazoa > Chordata > Actinopteri > Siluriformes > Bagridae > Leiocassis > Leiocassis micropogon. The sequence goes on along the minus strand of JAOVVA010000002.1, from coordinate 1,253,511 downwards.
GCTAGTTGTGTCACATGTGTTCACAGATTGTCACATGACTGCACTTCAGGACTTTGTGAGTTAAATTCCAGTGTAAAAGCTGAATAAGGAACTTTCCAGAACATTTAAATGGTTTTATGGGTTTTACGATCTTTATGGCTTCATGCCATAATTATTTTTAGCTCAAAAACTCATTTACTGTATCCACAGAGACACTAATTTTGTACACTCAGACAAGCCAGAGGCATGAAAACTCTTACCGTTAATAACTTATTAAATCTCAGCTTGTGTGTATACTATCAACACAAATATTAAAGACAATTTAAACTTTAAATCTTTGATGTATTACAATAATCATTTTAACAAAAACCTCAAACACTCTCCTTAAATCATGCTTAAAAATGTATTTCTGGGTGATTGGTCATATTTCACTGCCAGGGTGTGTAAACTTATGAGCATACACCAAAAACAACAATATATTTTTGAAAAAATAATAATAATAATAATAATCATCAACATGTGCCTAAATGCTGAGGGGATTTTAATTAACGTATAATAATGACGTCCCCTTGAGTGCGGTACAGCCTAATGAAATTTCAATTTAAAATGCACTTTTACAGAATCCACGACTTTTAACCCACAAGTCTCTGAATAAGCTTCAGCGGTGTCGAGTTGAACACGAAGCGCCAAAAAAGAATCCGCCAAAGACTTTAATTTGCTGCTCAAAGGGGCCGAAAAAAAGTGAGATGGATTCGCTGTTCTCTTAATAATGAAGTATTCGATATTTACGTGTATATTTTACAGCACATCGATCACGTCTTCTCTGCTCAGCTTCGATCATTACGTGAGGTCTGTATGTATTTGGTATTATATAAGCCATTTCAAAGGAAGTGCTTTTATTCCTGTTGATATGTTGCGTTTGTATTTTTTTCCTTTATATATGTGTAGATAAGTTGGAGATAATCATTTCCTTAATGCTGTAAGTCCATAGACTTTGATGAGGTTTCATAGATTTGTATCGCTTTACAGAACTCCGATTGCTAGCACTGTGTGTGTGTGTGTGTGTGTGAAATCTGAGCAGAGGCGACCTTGTGGAAATTACTGTGCGTCTTCTATCCCTGTTAGACATCTCTGGAAGTCGTGAAAGGCCCGCTTCGATGATCTCTGCATGAGGGTTTTGTGGTTGCGAAACAAGTTTTAAGTTTTGTAAAAGCTATCTGGTAAAATCGGTACTTCACTTTTGTATTTGAAGATCCTTGTGCAAATAAATTACGCGCCTCTTAAAAAAACACCCGTCTCCTACTGTCTGTTTCTTCCAATGAATAATGTTCAGCTCTAGGGTTTGTGGTTCTATCTGTAGGAACTGTGGTTTTAAACATTCACCATGTGTCCATATGTAGGTTCCCTCAGGGTTCTCCGGTTTCCTCCACCCTCCCAAAAACATTCCTGTAATTGTATTGACGGTGCTTAATCGCCAGCAGGTGTGAATGATCTTCCTGGGACAGACTCCTGATCCTGATAAACAGGCTACATGAATGAATGAATGACCGAACGAGTGACAATTCAATCCAAGCACACAGCTGAAAAGTTCATGCTTTTCTGGCAGCACTTCAGTTTGAACTCAACCTCTATGCAGGATTATTCCCCATTAATAAAACCTATATAAAGTCTAGAACACTCAGATAGTCTCAATATACTGTATGGTAAAGCAGAGGTGGGAATCACAATCCTCCGTTTATCTATTGTATTAATTAGTAAAAGCACTGGCTTTGCACCTCCAGGGTCAAGGGTTTGATTCCCACCTCGGCTGTGTGTGTGTGTGTGTGTGTATGTTCTCCCTGTCCTCCAGGTACTCCCAAGGTTTCCTCCCACAGTCCAAAGACATGCAGATTGGTGTTCCCAAATTGCCCATAGTACTGTATGTGATTGTGTGTGTGTGTGTATATATGTGCCCTGTCCAGGGTGTACACTTGCCTAGTGCCCGAGGTCTCCAGGCTTCCCAGGACAAGTGGTATAGAAAATGAATAAACAAATTGATTTATTAGCCTAATATTCCTGCACACATTTAAAAATGTGATGTCGATTTCATGTCGATTATGTTCATAAACTCAAAATGCACTAAAGTTGACAGCTAAATCAGTTCTACTGTTAATGTTGGCCTCAGCTGATAAAAAAAGGGAATCCATGTTAGAAGAAGCCTGAGTTGTGTAACATGAGGAGAATTTGTTGTATACACTGACACCAAGTGGTCAATAAGTGAATTACAGGCTCATGCGTTCTGGATCTTAACCCATTTTTAAAAATATAAGAAATCGTTTTTTTTTTTTTACACTGAGGTACAGTTGCCTGTCTGTCTGTCCGACTCTCTGTCTGTGTCTGTTACGTTTCTTTTAATGTAGGGCAGCCAAGGAAGACCTTGCTTACAATTTTTTAAATTGCGTAGGCCTTCATGAGTGTGTTTCTCCAAGTACTGTCTGTGTGTGTGTGTGTGTGTGTGTGTGTGTCATACCTTACCTTATTTCGATGTACAGTAATTACTACACTATATACAAGTATTATAAACATCTATATACAACTGTATCCACATCTATCCATAAATCTATCTATCTATCTTTCCATCTATCTATCTATCTATCTATCTATCTATCTATCTAATCTGTCTGTCTGTCTATCCATAAATCTATCAACCAATCAATCTATCTATCTATCCATAAATCTATCTATCTATCTATTTATCTATCTATCCATAAATCAATCTATCTATCTATCTATCTATCTATTCATAAATCTATCTATCTATCCATAAATCTATCTATCTATCTATTTATCTATCTATCTATCTATCCATAAATCTATCTATCTATCTATCTATCTATCTATCTATCTATCTATCTATCTATCTATCTATCTAT
>JAOVVA010000002.1:1202094-1223236 GCA_028565275.1 Leiocassis micropogon | reverse complement strand
AGAATTGTAACAAAATCTGAAGGGGGGAGAAATGTAATATCAAATCGTGGACATTTTATAAAATCGTGATACAAACCTCGGTATCGTGATATTGTTTCGTGAGGTACCTGGTGATTCCCGTCTCTATTATAAACCCCCTCCCCAACATGTATATGTATAATAATAAAAAGTCTAATCGTAAGGAATTGGGAATTATATATAAGGTTTTTTTTTTTTGTTTTGTTTTCCTCTAGTGTAATGTCTTCTCAGTATCTTCATGAAAGAGGACAATGAGAGGCAGCTGAGGAAAATGTCTCAAGCAGCTATAACTTAAGAGATGACCGGTGCTAAGTAATTTATCAAACATTCCACAGGATTGAACATAACTCTTAACTGTTTAAAAAAGAAAATTTTTTTCAGTATGACGTGTTGATGTGAGAAATATTTGCAGTCGGTTTAAAAAGAAGTAAAATCTTTCAGGAAGACGCGGTACAGCTTTAACGTTCTCGCTTATAGTCGATGGAAACACATCAGCGGTCAGATGAAGTGGGCGTGGTTTGAGGCAGGTATTTGCTGTTCATTAGCTACATGCATAAAACACAAACTCGTAACTCCAGCGCACTACATTTATCTTGGCTACTTGACCTCATCTATTTTCTTTTTCAGAGTAGACAGGAAGCAAATTTATTTTATTTTATTTTATTATTTTTTTAAACCAAACTATTCTGCTGTGTATCTAACTATTTTCTTTTGCATCCAGCTTTTCAACACATTCTTCTATCTGAATATCAGATGTTCGTGAAGCTCTTCTGTATACAATGTGAAATGGTTCATACGGTGCCACACCCACTCTTTTTGATCTGCGTCATCAAATGATTAAGCACTCGAGCTAAAGCTTAGAGAACAACGTCACCGCCGTGTAAAACAACCGCTTTACTTCCCTCGCTGTCGTAAGGTGGTTTCGGCGTCAGGTAGTCCTCCGTCATTGCAGAATGCGATGTTTTTGTTTTTTTTGGTTTCTCTTCCTGGCTCAAAGGTTTGTTCTTTTTTTTTTTTTTTCTTTTTTCTTCGTACATGTAGCACAAATGAGCATTGCACTTGGGCGCCATATTTTACCTCATGTCAGAAAGAGAAAAAATGTATATATGATAATACCGTTACATAAAAAAAAAAAAAAAAGAATTGTGGTTTTGGCCTTTGCTGCTGTTCCAATGTTGGTATTTTGCAATTGTATTTAAAAAAGAGTAATAATAAATGATCAGAAAGATACAACATACACCGTGCCTGCAGGACGTCATCAGAGAATTACACTGTAGAAACAAAAAACAATTGTTGATCTCTACAATCTGGGGCGAAATGTATGTCCTGTGTATACCTTCATGTCCTGCCTTAATGTTAATTTTGTCAATATTCAATTGTAAATCGATGGGTTGCTCAGACAGGCATGTCTTGTGTTAATTACGTTTAGCCCCTCCCCCTCATTAGTTAGATTATATTTAACATATCGTAGTTCCAGATCAAGTTAGTGCATGTCAGTAAAGAGCACACCCCCCCCCCCTTTTTTTCTATTCTTTTTTTTGTTGTTGTTTTTTTGGTTTATATACCTCTTATGTAATCATTTTGCAGCCCCGAAATTTATAACTAATTTTTTTAAAAAGGGCTTGAACAAGCAGTTGTGTATATTTTCAGTATTTTAACATTTTGCTCTTTTTTTTTTTTTGTTTCGTTTTTTTTGTTCCCCTTATTTGTGTTCTGACCGAAAAACAAAAAAACTAATAATCAAATGCACTCGTATCAGCATCAGCTGGTTCCGGAATTTTGATGTGAATTATTATTTTATTTTTTTTCCTCCCCTTCTCCCTGTGTCTTTGGGAAGGGGGTTAATGGTGGGAACGCGGCGCTCGAGACGGGCAGCGCTTTTATCCCGAGGAGTTCCCGAGGGCCATCGCGCAGCTGCAGCGCTGTTTCGAGGGACATGAACGAATTCTAATTCATACTGTAAAAGTGCTGCAGTGGTTTACGATCTGCACCTTATGGATCACAAACACCTTTAATACTCTTTATTTTCCCTGTTTTTTCCCCCCAAAAATAATTGTAGTTAAATGTATCTACAATAAAGTTATGGTATGGTCGTCCATTTCTCGCCTCTTGTTTGTTTCTACTTTTTTTTTTTTTTTTTACATTTTTTTATTGTATTTGAAAAACACTGGTTAAATCCCAACCCTTGTGAATCTTTAAATCAGCTCTAAAATTATTGGCACCCTTACTGAAATACATTATGGTTAAATGTCTACCCCCTGTCAATTAGTTTAATCTCATATTGCAAACGAGAGCATAATGAGCTTCATGAGTGCAAGGAATCTCAGACGACTCCATGATACAGACGTTCCTGAAAGTCGTCTTCTCCTGCGGGTTCTCCTCCTCAGGGGTTAAGCCAGGTGACTGTGATGAGCCTGAGAAAAACTTTATCTCTCAACTATTTTTGTATCCTTACAAGATGACTAAAGGACTAAAGTCCTCCTATTTCCTCCATCGACCAAATTACCTCTAAGTGAGAGTGAGTGAGTGGGTGATTGAGTGAGTGTGATGTAGTGGTGTGCCATCCAGGGTGTGTTCCTCAGACTCAATGCAATGCTGATGATGAATGAAGGAGAAAATGATTTTCCTCATATGTCATGAAGTCAAGCTTCCAAGGGATTTACACCGAACCTGAACGATCCCAAACAGCAGGGATTTGATGAATAACCACCTTCCCCCACCCCCACCCATCCCTCTCCAAACCACTTGAAGTACTTGTTCCTGAAAAGCTCATCTGATTAAAGATCCCAGTTCCAGTCTAATTTCTAGTAACTCCTAGGAGCCTCAAGGCACTTGTGTTCGTGGTTGGATGGAAATAAAACTTGCAACAGTTTGTTCTCACGGAGGAAGGTGTCCTTTTTTTTTTTTTTGTGTGTGTTTTTTGGTAATCTTGTTGACCCCAAAACCTTCCTTGTTGATCCCTTGGAAAATTGTTGCGCCACACTATGCTTGGCGTGGTCTAAATACGCAATCATCTTTCATATTCAATAAAACATGATTATATGTCATAATATATCACAGAGAACTGACGTATTGCAGTTTGATATCAAATTTATTGTACAAGAGGTTGTAATAGCCGGCGTCATGGCGGCTCGGGGTCAAAGGTCAGGTTTTAAGGGAGCTTTTGGGTGGGCGAGTGAGCGTACATCGATGACCTCAATGTTTTTCTAACCGAGGCAGAGCGCTAGCCCGTACGCTTTTTACGAGCGCTCCGGGTCCTCCGGTTTAAATGCTCTCAGCAACCACAAGCCATGTTTTTAATCGCATTTTCACACAGCTTTGTATAGCAGTGCATACAATCTGTGTGTGTGTGTGTACTCTTATCCTCGCACTCGGAAGGCAGTTTTACGGTTTTGTGTGTATCCAATTTGGTGCACGCGCACTCTGTGTGGCTCTGCCCGGCTTTTTGCCAAGAGGTGGAAAACGAGGGCGGCGTGCACAGGCTCGTGAGGTGAGAAATGACCTCATGTCAGCTGTGCAAGCACTCTGGCGCTAACGCAAGAGCGGGGGAATTAAAAAAAAAAAAAAAAAAAAAGCTACTGATTGATGCAACCTTAAAAATGGTCATTATGTAAAATTTACAGTTTGAAAAGCCTGCTGGTTTTGGCTTGTGATTTACTTTTCAAATTTAGGCAGCGATGTTGGAAATCTGTCGTTTTCCCGTGATGGATCAGGAGGTCGGCGCAGGGGTGTGCGCAGGTTAATATGTGGCACTGCGGTGATTTTTATGAGAGAAGGGTGGAGTGCTGACAGACGTGTTGAAGATGTGTTTTACAGGAGAGTACGGGAGGAAGAGCTGTGCGCTCGGGTTCCAGAGCGTAGTAAAGTTCTTTACAAATCATGTCTTAAAAATAACACGATCGTATTGATGGAGTGTTCGGGGAAAGAGGGAAGCTCATCTGGGACGAGTCCACTTAGATCCTTAGATAATCTTTGGATAGGGTGAGGAGGGCGCATGAGGAAATATCTAGCTGCTGAGGGGAAAGTGTGTGTGTGTATATGATAAAAATATATATGGAACGCCAAACGGAGGCCGGCATGCTGCTCCGGGCTCAAGTGTGGGAATGGGAGGGCAGCAGTGACTTATTACCTGTGTTGACAATGTGCAGGCTCGCACCGCGTCATTTGAGCCATTTATCCTTTGCGCTGTAAAAACAAAGAGATGACAAATAAATATGCAGCAGGGGCTCGTTGTTTTCCACTTGCACCGCTTTGCCAAAACCTCTTTTTCTTCCTCCCCTCCCTTTCCCTGACCTCTACCTCTGAATAAACCACATCTCAATCAGCGCTCGCGCAAATCGCCCTCGTCGACCTCTGCGGCATCTCGTTTTCTACGAGGTTAGCCAACGACCGAAATGATGCCCAGCGCAGGCATTTTGTTTCTTTGCTGTCGCTCTTCTCCTCATTTGTTTCTCTCCCTTTTTTCCCTTCGCAGGAGGATTACGGTGTGTCGCAGGCAGCCCATTACAATGGCCAGATCAGGAATGGGTTATTAATGCTCAGGCTTACTGATGGGCCTTCAAGCTGTGTGGAGTGTGTCTGGGCTTCCTCATGCGTAATTGGATCCAGCTCCGTGCACCCTGTGTTTAAGGGCAGGCCGGGGAATAACCTCTGCACGTAGGGGAAGATAGCGATCACACGTGCGCGTGCGCGCTTCCATTGCATGTACCCGTCTGAATCAGCAATCGGACCCGCTGCCAGTCTTCAGGCTTTTTTCTCTTTTTTCACCTCCCCCTCTCAGGGTTGTGGTTCTTTGCAAAACACATTCTCCTGAGGCATTGTGGCTTCTGCGGTCATCATTGCAGCTTTGCTCGATTAGTTTGTGCCCAGAGCACTGACAATTCTCATTTTTTTGCCTGTCAAGTGAGTCATATATATATATATTTTTTTCCTTCCCGTTCCCATTAAACTCAGTTGTCGTTTATTTATATTGCTCTTCTCCAGAAATGCTGCGTCGTCTACTTATAAAAACGTCATTAAAGTTTGGGAATCACTAGCACACTGGATTTTCCCCTCGCCTGCTTGACAAAGTGTGGCAGTAGCACACCAGAAATATCATGAAATAACCTGTCTGGCCAAACAAAAACGGTCACCATTTCAGAATGGTTGAATTACTGGGCTGCATCAAGCAAAAAAAAAAAAAAACAACTAGGGAGATTTAAAATGACCGGAACTGGGTTAAGAACCCTTCAACAGATTATCAAAGCCTGGAAAGATAGAGCTGAACCGTCACCTTTGTGGAAGAAATGTGGTCGAAAAAACATCATCATAAGATCACACTTGGTGAAATTGCATGGCAAAAAAAAAAAAGCTATCACAACTATAGCTTTATATATTTGTATATAAATATATTAATATAATATAATTATAATTATATTATGTAAGAAAGTAAGAGTGTTTCCAAACACACACACACACACACAATGTAATGAGAACTCCCAGGATTGGGACTAAACAGCTGTGTGTGCATAAGAAAATCACCTGTTGGTGAGACTCATCAGAAATTGTTGTTAAGCATAAAGAGGACTTTGGAGCGATTATAAAAGGTCATGTGGTCTAATGAGTCCAGACTGATCCTATTCCAGAGCGATGAGCGTGTCAGGGTAAGAAGGGAAGCGCATGAAGCGATGCTCTCATCATGCATAGTGTCCACTGTACAAACCTCTGGAGACAGTGTTATGATCTGGGGTTGATCAGTCGCTCAGATCTAGACTCAGTAACATTATGTGGCAATAAAATGAAGTCAGCTGACCACCTGAACGTACTGAATGACCAGGAATAATTTTTCATAATCATAATGAAAGATAAAGGTGAATGAATGAAATCTTAGTGTGTGCAATTTTTTGTTGTTGTTTTTTTTTCTTTTCTGCCGGGGCGAGTATAAGCCTGTTATGCCTGTATGGCTGAGAGTGCCAATACTAAATAACCTTAATTATTATAAGTATAATTAAATATACAAGTCTAAACAAATTGCTTTAACAGAACAATTAGTGTATTTAAATGGCCTTTCCATAAAAATTAATAGAAGATGAAAATTATTATTAGGACTTGATGTGCCATTAGAAAACTAAATCTGTCAGCCTTATTCATTAAGACAAACAAACAACAACAAAAAAATAACAAGTGTGAACAAGACACTTCAGTTGGGTAGAGGCAAAGCTTTTTAGAAACTTTGCTCTCTAAAAGAGATGCGTCCAAACTGCACCCTCAGTGGTAGAGAAGGGAATGGCCAGGTGTGATGTTAGGACGTTCCCAGTTTTTGGATTTATAGAACCAATTGTCTTATTTATAATGATTGCTCAACAAATTATATTCCTAAAATAAAATTTGTATTTAAAATTTTTTTTGTTTAAGTTAAATTACTTAAATATACATATTTCCTTTAAAATACTTACATAAATGTGGCTAACATAGGCTTGCTTATAGTTACCTAAAAAGATTACATTACCTAAACTTAAACTTCCTTCTGCTTACCTAAACCTATTTACTTAAACTCTTAAATTTATTTGCTTAATAATGTACTTATTTCTGTTTAAAAAACAAAACAAAACTTTTTACATATAACTTAGTCAATAGGTTATTTATACTTGCATGAACCTGCTTACTTACATGTACTAATTTAAAATTGCCCAAACATACTCATGCTTACCTAAACCTATTTACTAATACTAATTAATTTATTATAAATGTAATATACTTAAATTTACCTCATTTCACTTATTGGAATCTTATTTATATTTACTTAAACTTAACATAAAATGACCTAAACTTAAGTTGTTACATAAACTAATTCATTTACTTAAATATACATATATTAACTTACTAAAAGGTATTTATTTAAACTTAAGTAAGTTTAAGCAAATATATTTATTTTAAATCACTTAAATAGTTAAATGTACTTATTTGCTTAAATGTACTTCAACATACTTAAAGTTACTTTTTTTTATCTATTAAGTGTAGTTACTTAACTTTATTTACTTAAAATTCTAATTTATATGTCAGTTTTAATCTTTGGACTTTGAAAAATGAAATCAGAACATATGAAAGTTTATTAAATGATACCCCTTGAGTAATTTAATAAGAGGAAACCTGTATGTGTTTCTGTACTTCTTTGTGGTTGCTTTCTATGATTTTTAGTTAAAAGTTAGTACAAGTTCTACATTTTGTAGGTTAAAAGTCTAAAGTCAAAATCAGTCTTTCTTCTTTTTTTTTCTCTCTTTTTGAAATTTTTTTTAATTCGTGTCCCTGGTCTGTCTCGGGTTGTAGGAGACTGGGCAGTAGTTAGACGAGTAGAGTTGCCACCTTGTCGTTGATTCATTTTACCAGACGCTTTTATCCACTTACAATCCATTTATAATCCAGTTCCGGAGCATTTCAGGTTTAACAACAGATGTGAACTCGCATCTTTCTTTAACATTCTCTAATGAAGAAGTTTTAACAGCTGAGCTGCTCAGTAGGAGAATGCAGATTATGCATGCGTTAGTGAAACATTGTACCGAGGTGTTTTAACAGCATCCAGCAAATACACGTCCGCTCATTGTAATGTGTGTAGTCGGAGCTGCTTTAAGCCTGGGGCCTGCTTTGAATGTGAAAGGTCAGCCACACTGGGGTTCAATTCTCTCGGGAGAAAGTGTTAATGGATCGCTGGGGATAAACACGCACTTAATCCTACTATCTTTTCACTTGTACAATTAGGAAGTCGGTTGTTAACTGCCTAATGTGCTATTGCCTTCTTTACCACTCCATTTAGGAGCAATTGGCTTATGCTAATAGATTCATCTCATTATGCACTGAGGGATTTGAGAGAGCGAGAGCACGAGCATCCCCCGAGCTCTGTTGGTGTAGTGTTCCAGGCTGGGATATATATATATTTTTTGGGGCTGACGCGCAACACATTGTGTTTGTGTTTTGTGTAGCGTTGTGTTTGCTACATTTTTAATCACGCATCGCTGAGGGTCGTTGGATTTCTCCGGTAATACATTCAAGCATTATACCAGTAATGAACGTGGATGTAGATATAATCCTTTATTTTGTGATTATTAAAGGATGCAGAAATGGAATATGAATATTTTCACCTGTCAAATCCCTAAAGAGTCGACCCCTCAGTGTGTGCGGTTATTAGTAATGAGAATGAGGCAGGAGGTCTTATCTGGTGGTAATTACCTGCGTTCAGGCCTTTCAATGAGCTCTCGAGTACGTTTGATTTGCCATCACTGATAGTCTTGAGCTCTCCCCGTCTCCTGTTCCCCCATGCTTATGAAGCGCTCCGGCAAATGCAGGAATATTGAAATGAGGTTTGGGCAGGGGGCTTCGCCAAACAGCGGGTCGGCTCGAGGCGCGGAGATGCAGAAATAATTAAAAGAATCGTTTTGGGTCCCTGTGCTTATTTCCATTTGCAATAACATTGGTTTAGTCATGAGTGGTGGCACTAAATAGCTCCCACTGTTTTCAGGCGCAGATAATGAGGCCGGCCTAGTCGAACAGTCATGTCTTCCTCATTTGCTTCAAATGGGTTTTATGTTTTGCAAAACCATTTCCTCTCATACGTAAATGCTTTCGTTCTTGTTTTGCTTTGCTGAAAATGTAAGAAATAACACCAGCCCTATGCTGGACATGTTGAATGACAAGAACAAATTGAAGAAGAAGTAGAAGAAAGAAAAAAAACAGTTCACGTCGAATGTAGTCAAACAACCAGGCCATGCTTGGTGTTTAAAGTTTTTGTTTTCTGTCGCCACGAGGGTAATCTAGCTAAGATGAAAGGGGAAGCTTATAGCCTTCAGGTAAGTCAAAATCAAACATTATCATAAATTATTCTTTTTTTTTTTCTGGACTAGTTTTTTTCTTGTGGTTTCTCATCAGTTTTATTTATTTTATGGACGAAACAACATCAGAGCTGAAACATCAAGACGGCCATCTTGAAATGAGAATCGCTCGCATTTCTACGAAAATCAGCAACAACAAAGGTGCCGCAAATGAAAATGGGGGAAAACAAGGAATTTGTTTATTTGAATTCACTTTCAATGTACATATATTGAATCGTTTAAATTACTTCTGCTATTTTTACAACACTGAATTGGAAGGAATACCAACTAGATACATTTCAGATTGAGCAGTGTCAACCTGGAAGTACAGCGGTGGCCCAAAGTATTAACACTGCATGTGCCATGTATTATATCTCTCCCTGGGAACAAAACAGGTGATGTCACTAATTAGTTTGAGCCAATCTGGCTGAAGAGTTGTGCTAATTAGAATCAGCTGATTTAGTTAATGGATGTGGTAGGACTTTTACTTTTCTGAAGCCGGTGTGTCCATCACTGCACACAAACGGGCTAAAAGGGAATTCTCAGGTGAATTGCAAACGTCTGTGGCAAATTTATTTCTGTACCTGATCTACAGGAAGCGAGCAGACAGGCACGGACTGCGCGAGTGACACTGCATATGTATTTTTGACTCTATACCCAGTCGGATCCTGAAGAATAAAGGACTTCAAACTAACTTGAATGTCATTATTTCATCTGCTCAATACTTTTGGCCACCACTGCACAGGTAAGGAACTGACTAAACTACATGATGAGATGTTTGAGATTAGAAAATGAATAGATTATAAAAATGTGCTTGATTTTCAAGTTAAAATTTTACACGATTCAGCCATTCTTAATATATTAAAAATATCAAAATAAAAAAATGTCACAACAGGTGTCATTAGTCCTGTGTGAATTGTCGAAGCCTAATCCTGAACACCAGCTTCGTGGGCAGTAGTAGTAATACAGAGAACATTCCTTATCATCTGAAGGTAATTACTCTAGTATGTTTAGGCCCCAGAGCATAAGCAGAAACTCTGAGTTTGTCGAGAGGTGATGTTGCGCAGCCACGGCCCGATCCTGCGGTCATAACCCCAGCGCTTCTGTCCAGTGTTCATGTCCCTGTGAACCTCCTCGGATGGACAGGTCCACCCAGACGGCTTGTAAGTGTCTTGTAGCTGTTCTCACACCTTTGTGTCCCACGACACTATCTCACATTCTCACATACACAAGCTCACAGCATGTCCTTGAGAAATAAATGCTTGCACATGGCTCTTGTTAGAAAAAAAAAAAAAAAAAAAGAATTGATATCTCACAAAAATGCATTTTTGGATTGAATGACATTAATGGTTTTAACAATAGAAACCGGAACATTTTTCCTCATTGATAAAAGAAGAAAAATTATTTGCTCTCACTCGATATGGTGGTCCATGTGCTCCAGACGTAACTAGAGGAAGATGAGAAAAATGTGGGTTTATTTTTCTTTATCATCAGAGTGTGGTTATATACTGGAACCTTAACCAAAGCCTTCACCCTGAAACTCATTAAATACCTTTTATAGTGAAATATTACTGATGAAATGAGCTCAAACATAAAAGAGAAATAGTGTTATACTGTTATCTCCTAAAAATTAAAGACCAAGAACTTGGGCATTGTTTTTAAGGAACATTCAAAGGTAAATTAATTAGAGAATCTGCATCGGATGCTTCGCGATCTAAGCTAGCCATGGAAAATGCTATTGAATTATTATTAGTGATTAGTTTGTTGGTCAAACTGTAAAAATAAATATCAGGTATGATAAAGGTTTCACGCAGCATCATACATTTTAACTTTAAGCTGATTATTTTTACTTTAGAAAAAAAAAAAAAACTAGTCAACCTAGTTAGGAAGATCACTAAACTCATTACATTTCTCTGGAAAGTAGAAGGATAGAATAAAAAGACTTAAGTTAAAATAAAATAATTAAAACCTTCTACATAGACAGAAAAGAGCAATAACAGTGGAAAAAAGTTAAATGAGCTAGTTAGCTAGCTAGCTAGTCAACAAACCTACAAATGTAAAACAGGCGATTTATTGTTTTTTGGAGCAGACGTGGCAATTTAAAACAAGATGTGACATAACTCTAAAAGTGATATATCCTGAAAATGGCGTAATTTGTTTTTGGATTTCCTGCTCTTCTTTTCACAAGGATGGGTTTAATAGTGCAAAAAGACTAGTTTTCTTAGACTACTGTCTATAACCGAATCTTTCTTTCAAAGAGGGAAGTAAAATATATATATATATATAATCTTAGGGAATGGCATCAGTAGTGAAGCCTCTCTTTAGAGTGCTTCGGATAGTTAGTGGAGGTTCATGCCCAGGGATTTGACCCTCAGTGCCTGTCAGAACGTCCTCAGCACAGAAAAGATTTTTTTCCTTATAGAAATTTGCACCATCAGTGATGCATGATCGGTTTCATTCCACCGCGTTTGTGTTTAGCCATGTCCAAGTGCTCGACTCGGAGATGTAGCAGAGAAAACCCAGCCACTCTGATTAGATAAAAATATATCGTAACCCAAACCCCCTGTACAGCTTTCCACTTTGACCACAATGGGTGATTAGACATTTTTGTCTTCAAAAAGGCAATTATTTCGTCATCTTATTATATACTTACTGGTGAGTAACTCAAGCCGAAATGGGGAGCTTGATTGGGCCATCAGGCGGGCATTATTAAAAGAGGGATGGAATCAAATAATTTTGCGTTTCAGGTTTTAAGCCCCAGCAATTTGAGTGTCTGTTTGAATTAGGAATTGATAATTTTGCGTTTCGGCCTCTGGTGTATCATATTCTCGCCACGAGACTGAGCCTGACCTCGACATCTATTGGAAACAACTGAAATTCCTTTATTTCCATTCTGCGCTTTGTAGTGTATTTCCCAACAGTGAAAATGAAAAAGAAAGACAAAAAAATAACTATCTTTTTTCTCCCTTTATGGAGCTGTGCCTACAAACGGCAGGCCTGGAGCCTTGGCGCCTTTGTAAAGCATGGCACATTTGTGCGACGCTGCATTGACATGGATATGTGGAAGATAAACCTCTACATCCCTCGCGGTCCTTCCTGAGAATCCACAGCTGCCTTTGTGCGCAGCGACGCTGTGATTGGTAATACAACACAGCTGTGACCATGAAATCGGGACTTAGCGTAATGAGGCACTTTGAAGCCGAGGTTTTAATACCAAAATCAGCGACAAAATACCAGGGATCTTTCACTACCCGATGATAATCTGCTGTTTAAGTCGGCTTTGCGTGTTTTTTTTAGTTCCTTTATGAAAACACACTCACAGATTGCGAACCTGGGTTCGATTTGGAAAGTCTATTTTCAGTCTAGACGTGGATACATATTCACATCGCCTGCGCTGGCGGTGTGCGAAACGAACCCAACGCAACACGTGCATTATCTGGAGGGGAAAGAAAAACAAGCCAGTGTATAGCGTTACAGTACTATTAAAGCCCAGTTTTTGCTTAGTGTACATAAAGAGCGCTGGGCTAGCGTGTCTGCGTTGATTTGTCGTAGCCACAATTGCACGAGAGCATGTTCGGTTGGTATGTAGGTTAAGGAAACATACAAGTTGACGTGTATCCAAATCTGTCACGATCAATGTGTGGTGCCACTCTGAGTGATGGAATTAGGAGAAATATGACATGTCTGAGGTAAAGGCCTATTAAAACTATCTGCACAGTTTAGTCCTCTTGGCAAATTGGAACCAATTCGTAATGCGCAAATGTGCTTATTTTTGAAAATTCTGTTTCCCGCTCAGTATGGTTTTCAGTCAGCCAGTGTTTCTTGGCTTTCAGGTTCACTTTACAGAATGTTACCTTTTCCCGAAGAAACCCTATAGTACGTCTCAGATGCCATAATCCCTCTAACCTGGTGACTGGTTGTTTATACAATTATTTCTAAAAGGCTTCAAATCCTATTTGGAGAGTTCCTGCTTTTCGGGCAGCGTTTTGGGTTAAGGCCGCAAACAGCTGATGAGGAGAGGCAAACCAAACCTGTTCCAGACGCACCACAACAAACTCCTCATTTGAGCTATTTAATGCCTCTTTGGAGCGGAGGGCATGATTCGGGGAGAGCTAATTAAATGGTTTCAGATGTTGGGGCTTTTCAGACGGGAGTGCTGTATACTGCTGTGGCCTCACAACCCAATATGACGGCGCTGTTTTTTTTTTTTTTTTTTTCCTTGGTATGCATTTGGGCTGATTGTGTATTTTCTCAGGCATGCAACAAGTAATAAAACTATGATATATACATATCCAGAGCTGGCCAAATCCTGGTCTAATCCCACCCTTGATGATAAGCAGCATGCATTAAGTTCAGTAAGAGTTTTGTTCAGTGTGTTTGGAAGGAGCTAAGACCCCTGGGCTATTGCTTTGTGTATACAACTGAGTAACCTAATTTGCACTTGGTGTGTAATGCAGGCCTATAAATAGAGCGGTGAGTTAATTCTCCGGGCTCTAAAGTGCCCTAGGAAGTGTATGTTTGTGTGTGTGTGTTTTTCACTTGCAGAGCTGTGAAGTGGCTGTCCCGGAAGGCAAGACCCGGGTTCCAAGTCTGAGCTGTAATGAGGCGTCGCTGGACTAGTTAAAGCACTCGGATGACAAAGAACTACAGTCTAGTCCAAAACTCTAAGAGCATTTCCAGGAACTGTTTATTCCACCAGTTATAAAATAATAACGACGCAGTATATTACTCAGTTGATCCCTGTTAGTCAGTGACTTAAATCTTGATCAATTTTGTAGCTGTTTCAGATTTACATTTTATGAATCAGAACATCTCGTTTAAATGTTTAAATCATAATCATTTATTTAATTTAAACTTTAAAATACAACATACTCCTAACGTACATTATAAAACATTCCTGATTCTGAAAGGTGTGATTTATATTTATAATAGCAGCTCTGACAAAAAGTAAATCACAAGTTTCTATCATTATGTGTCTTCTAATTTAAAAAATGTTTTTTGGTTTAAAAAAAAAAGAAAGAAAAGCATGTAGCCATCGATATGTTACGAGTCTGTCTGAGGTGATGTTTATTGCATTTACTATGTGCTGTATAACATTCATGGAAGGAGTCTCCAGTGTCAACATTCATAGATGTAAAGCTTAAATAGCCCCAGGTAGTAAGCAAGCAAGTAAGTAAATAAATAAAAAAAATGAACATGGCTTGTCCACTTGTGGTTTTGAGAAAGCGTTCCACAAGCTGGACTGTTCACTGCTGCTCAAACTTGTCAAACAGTGATTTTGTTGGATTTGACACTTATCAAGCGATAACAGGAAGAAATGTGTTTCCTGGTCATTTAAAAGATTTAATCGTTTACAAATTCCTGTCATATAAGAGGAATAAATCACTTGCTGTTACAAGAACATAATGAGCTCCGGGTTATCATTACAGAAATATTCCATATCAGGGTAAAGAATAACACACTTTTAGTATCATTTGCATCATATAAGTGACCTGCCTTTAAAGTTATGACCTCTAAATAATTCTTCAACATTATATTTGTTCCATATTCCATGCTCTTTAGTGCTACTCATATCTATACTCTTAAAAATCTTAAAAATCACCGATTAGCTGACCCGTGCCCAAGGTGAACCTTTCACACCTGGAGTGCAGCCCAAACCGGGGGCTCCGACTCTGAGAAAGAGCAGAGACCCTTCCTGGAGGCCGTTCGTGCCCGCCGAGGCTCCCTGTTTATTTTCACCCGTGTACACAGGAATTTTAATTTATTTCTTCATTCTTTAATTTGTCTAAAAAGCTTTGACTGTTGTTTAAGAGTCTCTCCTTCTCGTTTTCCTCCCCGACCCCGCAGCTGTGTCAAACCATCGTGATGCATCAGCGAGGGCGGGGGAGTGGAGTCATTTTTATTCAGATATGAATTTGATATGGTGAATCATACCTTTAAATGATATCTATAAAAAATTTTTAAAAAAATTCTAGTGTGTGTTTTTATGCATATCTAAGGAGTCGATTATATTGTATGTGTAAGATGCTTGATCTGATCTTATCATTTGATTTGATAAAAACATACCTAAACTGAACAAAAGCTATACACTCTGGCACTAAATCCACAAGAATGTGCTGCTGGCTCTTTTCAGGATGAAACGTGGATTAGGATTGTTAGATGATAAATGTCGCTTTATTAACGCATTACAGTTTGACAATTTTCAGGAGATATGCTTTTAGGTGCATGCCTTTGTTTAAGCTGTGTTATAAAAGGCAGTCGGTTGAATGCACATGGCCAGTGTCAGGCGTAATTAGCCCTGACAGGAGCATTTAGTGGTTGTAATTCAAATCTAATTCAGAACATCTTAACCTTCAGTCTGTCAAAGGGTTGAAATGTGCTGGAAACGGCCATGGTCCCAATCACGGCTTTGTGTAGCAGCACGCTGATGTGTCAACATGCGCGGTTAGAAAAACAGCTCTGCTCGACCATAGAAAACTCGTTTACAGTAACACAGCCTGAGAGAAGAAAGCGTCGGCGAGCCAGTCATGGCCGGGGTTAGAGGCACTGGGCTTGTAATTGGCTGATGCTGTTTAAAGTCACAGAAGAGTAAGGTAAATAGAGGCAATCTGCTTCGGATTTAGACGCTGCCAGCGTGATCGGCTTTAATGCTGGATCTCTGTGTGGCAGAGCCGGGTATCAGCTCGATCTGAGAGCCTGGATTTAGTGGAAAACACTCAATACGTGTGAAGAAAGGGGGGAAAATCTCTCTCTCTCTCTCTCTCTCTCTCTCTCTCTATATATATATATATATATATATATATAGCACACAATTTTGGCTAAAGGGATTTAAAATTTTTAAAAATTGCAGATTTTTTAAAATTACAGACAAATAAAATATATGGCCCACTTCATCACATATAAAAATATTTTTATAGATTAAAAGTGAGGAGAAAAATAAAGTATTAAAATATTTTGTAGGCGGAAACCTTTTTTTTTTATTATTTTTTAGATTTGTAGTTCCTCATGACATATTAATAGTTTTATTTATTACAAATAAATAGAAGAAAATAAAATTATTTGTAACATAAATTTTATAAGCACAAAGTTTTTTATTTTTCTTCATACTATATATTAATTGTTGTTTTTTATTACAAATTTAGATGAAACAAAAAAAACTTTGCTTATTAAAAAGATTGCTTTAAAATTATTAAATTATGTTTATCCTGCCCAAAATAAATCTAATTTTTTTTTTTTTAAATACAATAAAGTAGTCCAAAAACTAAAGGCTGCCACTTCATATTGTTATATGGTCAGAATTATCGGCACCCTTGGAACACATGGGTTTAAAACATGTATAAGGTTCGAGAACACACAAATGAAATCAGACAAGTGTGTTGACCTGCATAAGTCAGATGACCATAAAACGAAAAAGCAAGTATTTCACAGTGACAAGGATGTCTTTTCCTTCATCCAAAGTACAATCTAAGAGTGTGGAATTTCTTAGATTCTGTCAGACTTTTAACTGGAACTGGGTTTTATGGTCGGATGAGACAACAGTGATTTTTGCCAACAAACTTTGTACATAAAAAAGCGCCAAAGTATTATTAAGGATAAACGGCGTCACGGGTTCCATGAAGTAGATTTGAAAACATTTTCATAAAATACGTGAGTCATGGTTAGATCTAAGGCTGTAGGACTTGAGTCTGATCTCAATCTTTTTTTTGTATTGATTTAGCTGTGACACTTTGGCGTTTTATACTTGGGCACTGGTTGCACTAAATATGATCTAGAAAGAAAGTTTAAAAACTTTGATATGAACCGTTACGTTCTTTTAACAAATTATTATTTGGCTCGTTGCATAAATGAAGCCAAGTAGGTGAAAGGCTTTGATCTTTTTTATTCGGACGCTATCTTGACCTTGACCTCCTTATGACTTGGTCTTGACTTGATCTTGGCTAAACCTGGTATTGGATTTGACAACAGTCTGGACTGCAGCCTTTGTTGGATCTTTCAGCAGCATGGTGATCCAAACGTCCAAATCCATGCAAAAATGGCTCAATATTCACAGAATTAAACTTTTGACACGGTCATTCTAAGCCTGGAACCCTATTGAGATCCTGTGGAGTAAGCTCATCATGCATTATAAGAGAAGACTTTGTTCAAGTAATTGTTAGAGTTCTTATATTTTTAGTGTTTATCTTTTTTTTTTTTACCATCCAAATAATCGTTCACTGTCCTCTTTAAAAAAGCGATCTTTGTCACTGACCTTTGAATGAGCGACAGCTAATAAGGGTTGGGTTTCGTTTCAGGACAGTTTCACGTTTTTAATGGGACAAGTAAGCTACTAGAGGATTCGGCGTAATGAGCTTTACAGTGTAAACAGTAAGAGCACGGTTGAAGCAGAAAGAAAGCGCGCTATGAGTGCAGCTATTTACCTCGGCTGGCTACTCACAGGCTATAACGCTCGGCCTAAGTGATGGATGATTGATGATGGTGAGCCGAGTGGCTTCTCGAACCCAGTAAGTGCTCTGAAAACAAATTAAACCTTTCATCATGGTAACACGTCAATTACGAGATTTGGTAATAGCCGACGCTCTATCAAATTATTTGTGTGTCCAAACAATTCAGAGAAATTAAACTATTAATCATCCAGGAGGGAAGCTGGCAGAAGTATCACGTATTACGGGCGCCTGGACGTGCGGCCCTCGTCTACAATACACTTAGTGGCGTTTAGAGCTTATTCGGTGAAATTGTCGTAATTGCTTAATTGGCGCTTTGCTGTCACTTCGGCATGGGAGTGCGGAAGTTAGTCATGACGTAGAATTATCAAAAGTATAACCAAATGTTGCTGCTGGGTTCCCTTAGTATTTATTCATAGTTTTTTATTTATTTATTTAATGTTCAGTAAAGTATTTAGCAAAACTATCGGCAGTCAAGCATGGAGCACAAAATATTTTAGTATTTTTTATTTTTTATAACTATACACATTTTTTTTCTTTTCACAAACTAAGCTATATATTTTTTCAAAGGATTTTTAGGAGACCTGGGTGGAGTGCCGACTGCAGTCCTGTGGTTTCTCTCTCTCTAGCTCTCTCTCTCTCTCTCTCTCTCTCTCTGTGCACAGAACTGGAGAGCCAGCGGCAGCACGTCCGTGTCTCTAATGATGTCTTCAGTGGCTAACAGTGTTAAAAAGGAGGATCCAGGCAGTGGAGGTGCTGAGATTCGGGGGTGTGCGAGGTGGGGGAGGCTTCACACATGGAGGTATGCCGAAAGTGTCAAAAGCGGCTTTGGTGGAAGGGGAGAGAGCAGCGGTCTGCTCACACTGCTCTTTGTTATTAAGCAGGTCCAATGAAAACACAAAGGGATACTGTTTTTTGTATGAGTAATGCATTAACCTGCTCGGGAAAAAGTTCACGTTGAAAGTATGGACTCGGACAGCACAAGATTTATGGCGATGGCTGCAGAAATTATGCTTTTTTTCCCCCCATAGGCACTTTAATTATGTAATCATTTCCAGCTGTTTTTCATTTGGGCCACGTCGTTAATTAGGGGTAAGGGGTCTGCGGTTCAAGTGCTCTGACTCTTGCGATAAGTTGAGAATTGTCCGGGGGGCTCCGAGGCCCGGGATGATTAGCCAAATCCACAGCAAAACTCATTTGTTATTCAGGCTTTAGTCAGGAGCCTCCTGCTGGGCCTGGAGAAAGAAAGCGGCGTTTCCTCCCTGCGCTGCCCTCCTTATCTCCCCCACTCATCAGCTACAACTGTGCTCAAATAGGACACAGCTATATCTGTGTTTGCTTTCCCTATTAGGCCCCGAATGCAGGGTAAACAGATAAGTACTGGGCCCGTGCACCTGATAATCTTAATTAATCTCTCCATCTCGGGTTATGGGATGCCTTTAGCGGAACAGCAGGATAGCGGGAGGCCCCCGGACGATCCATCAGAGCCAGTAGGCTGCCTAATTGTGGGATTGAGATTCAAGTCAAGGCCGCTTGAGTCCAAGCAAAAGCAGGTAGACGCTCGGGAAAGGGCCATTATGACTGTGCCGGCTTTGGAAACTTACAGGAGATATCCATTCGAAAATAAGTTCACATAATGACCTTACTATACGTCCAGAGTTTTTTTTTTTTGTTTTGTTTTTAATGCAGCTGAAAAATGTATTCGTGGTGCTTTTTTTTCCCACTCGACATTTTTGCAGGATTGCAACACAAATGTGTGCATTATGTCTGTCAGCGGCGATTATGGATTTAGTACATTTACAGTCTGCTAGAGACCATGAAAACATTTTCTGTTGCTGGCTAATTCGGTGAAAAATGGCTATAGGTTAAGTACATTACTTTCCGGTAAACAGTACGCCGATTTGTTTTCAGAGACATATTCTGAGCAAACATCGCAAATTTGCTCTAAAGCGCCTCCAGGGAAGGGCGAGAACCGAGGAACTCCATTCATCAACGTGTATTAGGCAAATACTTCGAAATAATGCTGTGTGTACACACGGGTGAATTAGGGGAGGATATAGACGCATGCTCGAGACTTATAGTGTTTGGTTTCAACGGTTAAATGACCTAAAGGATGAAAAAGTGAGAACATTAGCTCTGCATTAGTTGACATCCTCACTGGTATATACGTGCACTCGCGTAAGCACGCTCATTGAGTACTATGTCCAGAAAGAACATTTGGTATTGCTTATGATGTACAGTACATATAAGTATTGCACAAGAATTAAAAGAAATACAAAGCGGTTTATATACGGCAAACGAACAGTACAGTTATTAATTCTACATTAAATTGAGCTGCAATGCTCTCTGTTAAAATGATAATCTCTTCCGTTCTCAATTCTGGTTGGTCAGGACATGGTGATTTGTTAACTGCTACAGTAATTCACAAAGACGGATGGATTCCAAAACATTTGTTGATATTATGGTGGTTTACTATAAGGAGATTATTGCAACATGTTTTTTTGGAAGGAGTCTCCAGTGTCATTTTCTTTAATAAATAAAGGTGTAAGAAAATTAAATAATAATTGAAAAAAGACATGGATGACATTTTTCATCGTTATGTTTATCTGTTACCACTTGAACAATGCTCTCACGCACCACTGTACAAAATCGGGGATGTTCTGACATGCAGAGATCTTTTTCAGGTAAAAGCCATGCATTTAAAAAAAAAAGAAACGCTGGAGGAAATCCATTTCCAAATCTCTCCAGCTGCGCGCTGCCAACTGTCAGTAGTTAGTGGGAACAGAGGCGGAGTGCTGGCATTTTCTTCGCTATACAGACTGTAATAATCCTGACACACACACACGGCCGTTCTGCATGCTGCGCTTTCCCTCATAACGGCCGTCTATGTGAACAAACTGCTTCTCGCTCTCAAATTACACTCAGATTCTCATGCAGCTCAAAATCAGATGAATATTCCAGGAGGTCGTGTGGTGCTCTCAGAGATGAACTTCTTTATGTTTGTGATCCTCGAGCACCAATGTCCTTGGTGCCAAAACTCATTTAATTAAACTGAACCTCTACCTAAGGCTGATTTAGTTATTTATTCTCCATGTAAAGTCTTAATCTCGAAACGGTTAAGATTTGCAGTTAAAACGAATAAAATGCGCATTTCTTAAACATGTCAGATCATGGCGTCTCTCGGAACAGATCGTAATTAAATTCTGAGAAGAAATAAATATGGTCCTTTTTGTCTCCGTGGTTGTTCCAGCTTTCTACTTCCTTACTACTTTTTGTGTCTCGCCCTGCTCCTCTCTCTCTCTCTCTCTCACTCTCTCTCAAAAAAAAAATGCTGAAAATGAATGTGAAGAGGGGAAAAAATGTACTCCAGGAACCAGATCTTGATTTTTACAAAACACAGGCCTCAGAGCTAAAAGTTAAGGGAAATGCCCTTGATACTTCATTTTACGAGGGTTTGCAGTCTCTCGTTGTGTAATAATATATAATACCTGCTTCAGTCATGTGCACTGAAGCCACGGCCATGACCCAGGCAATTACAGACAGGCATCAGAAAGTCTGCCGTCGTCCAAGTCTGTCTTAAATCCTCTGACAGTGCATATTATTCCACTCAGGGCGGCGCAGCACCCACGGGGCTTAGGCCAAAGCCTATAACTTGCTAATTCTCGACTTTTGGAAACTACGGTGCCTTATAAATCTAATCGAGCACAAACACTCGCAGCTTTGAAATGTGGTAGTTTACCTTGTCACACGCTGAAACCCGCCAATCAGTGCAGCTCCCTTTGGCTCAAGGCAGAAGTGCTGAATTTGGACTTGGCAGTGTTTGACAGTCTCTCTATAATATAT
>JAOVVA010000002.1:1182602-1192865 GCA_028565275.1 Leiocassis micropogon | reverse complement strand
AGGGCACAGTAAGTGTGTACATTTGTAAAAATAGTACACAAGTACAATAGTACGATAGTACACAAGGACACAAAGGACAAATTTGAATATTGTATACTATCTTAAAATATTGATTTCAAATCCATGTATAATATAAAAGTAAACATGATGGCATGTGAACTATGACAACATGAAAAAAAATTACAGATACCAAATGTAAAAAAGGGAGGAAAAAATAGTAAAATGTGAAAATAAAATCATGTTTATAAAATCATTATAAATTTCATGTTCAAATAAATAAGCTTTGTAAAAACATGTAAAAATCAGTGTAAAATAAATGAATTGGGTAAAAGATTATATGTAAAAATTAAACATGAAAATAACTGAATTGTGCAAAAAAATGATAAGATGTACAAAGAAAATCAACAAATGAAAATAATTGTATAAAAAATCACATGGGAAAATTATTTATTTGTGTAAGACACTTGAAAAAAAATTAATGTGAGATAATATATTGTTATAAAATACACATGAAAAGGATGATTGTGAAAAGAAATAAAAAAGAAAAGATGATTGTGTAAAAGAAATAATAAAAATAATTACCGAAAACAAATACATGAGAAAAAAAATTAATAAAATCAATTGCACTATATGGGAAATTAATGAAAATTGTGAGGGAAAAATGACATTGAAGCCTTGTATGTAAAAAAAGGGCAAAATCCTATGTAGTGTGAAATGAATTGAAAACAATGTCCAAATTTCCAGGTGATTATTCCCACGTACAGTAAAAGCGCTTTTCTGTGCAAGAGCTCTCTCCCTTCTGGTGACTATCAGCTATATAGTTTTATATACTCTCTAATTTCAGATGAACTGCAAACACCAAATGCCAAAAAAATGGTCAACGTATTAAATAAAACACTGCATTTCCACAACAGTGTCAAAAATGAAACCTGAGAGGAACAAACAACAAAAATCATGATTTTCCCCGCAAAAACCAGCACCATATTAACTTTGTTCAGATTTTTTCCTCTTTCCAGGGGAAGGAAAGTGTAAAATAATTATGACAGCAGTGTTGGGAGAGAACATCTCTCCGGTCTGTGTTTTCATCTGTAGGCCTCAAGTGTGAGCAATCACTGGAAATTATACGCTTTTGGAGAGATTCGATACCAAATATTGAGGCGCTCAGGGATGTTTGGCAACTCTGATCACGGAGAATTAGATTCAGAGGCACAGTGGGCTCTCAGGAATCCCATATTTTCCAGCTGTTTGCCGGGATGAATTGGATCCTGGAGGATTTGTGGAACAGGATAAATACAGACATGGAGTGAGGCTCGTGTTCGCAGAGGGCACCACATGGCAGGATGGAAACTTCATTTCCAAGCTGCTCAACCAGAAAGAGATTCCTACAGACCTCTTCAGCAGGAGCTTTACAGGAAATTAATAAATTTTTTTTTCTTTCATTTGACTCACAAGGGGCATCGACAAGGTCTCGTGTGTTTAGTGCGTGAGACAGGATGGTTCACTGTACCATCAACTTGCCGTCTAATCAAGTCCAAAATTTTAGGCTTGGTTTAATCTGGTGGATCACGTGGAGCTCATGATCTATGTTCTTTGTAGGTGTTCATTACAGAGCTTTATCTGGTTACGTTAAGATCCGGAATGTTGTGTAGAGAGGAAGGGAAAGCGAAAATGTGTAAAATAAAATGGTATTGAAGTTGTAATGAACCAATAAGTTTTTTTTGTTGTTGTAATAAACAAACAAAAAAAGCATTAAACCTTATACTTATCTATAGCAAGTATGATATTTAGCCCATTTGGTATATATATGGTACAATATGAAATTTACTGTTGCTGGTCAGGTAAGCTGCGTTCATTATATAATGGTGACTATTATTAATACTAGTAGTAGTAGTACTATATATAAAATACCATTCTATTATTTTCAGTTCCTCTATCTTTGATAGCACTACAATAGCTCAGATTCAGTAATTCAGATAAAATGTTTACAGTATTAATGCACTTATTTGCACATCTTATTACTTCTATAGTAGTGATTCATTCTAAGGTAATTGTATAGAAGACACGGCACATAATCTAAGCATATTGATAAATATATATACTGTATATTTTAAAAGTCTTATATTTTAGCAAAGAAAACCCTCTAACTGTACCATTTGTAGGTAGATGTTTACTGTAGAAGGAGTCTCCAGTGTTAGTGCTTTTTCATTCATAGTGAGCTTTTGTGGTTTCTTGATAACACAATGAATGTTTTTTCTCTTATTTCCACAACGTTAAATGTAACTATAAACGGTTATAAAATTAGGACATGGTATTCGATGATAAATCTAAATTGTTGTGCGTCTTTAGCCAAATCACAGTCATATAATAAGAAGAAGAGGTTTGCTGTTACAGTAAATAGTCTACATCAGCTAGGTAAACAGTTGTTTAATAGATAAATTACTCGGCTTTACCCTATCGTGTCGTTGATTATTTTCCTATAACAGCACACCAACAAGTTTTTCGTTCCTTACATATTGCCTGTTTCTCCTTAGTATGCATGCTATAATTTCTGTTCTTCCACTTGATTTTCTCGTCCATGCCCGAGGACACTAAACGTGTTCTATTGCGTTTAGTCCCAGTCCGTTTTGCACTTATGCTGCGATCACAGCTGCTTTTTCCTGATGAGAAATACAACAATCAAAGCTTTAACAAATAATATATTAGAGGGTTTATCAAAATGGCTGTGCAAGAAAAAAGCCTCATCGTGAGTCCAGACCAGTCCGCATTTAGCATTACACTTGCACAGATAGGTGGTAATGTAAAATAACAGACATAACAAATCAGCAAATGCAGTAAGAGAAAACACATGTGATGGGAACGCAAAACAAATTAAGGGTCATGCCACGAGGAAGCCCATTTAATTTCCAATCTCCAAATACATCTTCTCTATCAATATAATCTAATCTGTTGGACGCTCAGCCAAGAGTAATATTCGCAACAAGACAAAATTGCATATTTGGATAGACAGGCAGCTGTGTTCTTACTCTACGGAGAAAGAAGAAAAAAAAAAAAAACAGAGAAAAAAGAGACATTTGGAAAGATTTTTTTCCAGCAGGATTGGATTCTTTGGTGCTAAAAGTGTGTACACTCTGTACGCTCAGAAACGAGGTGCCTCTGATCTACACTTGTTATTTTCATGCAGAGGGGGAAAAAGTGTCCACCAAATATAAGCCAGCGCTGTTAGCATTACCGCTGGGGCATTTGACGTATGGCTAGGGTTTGAAATGTCATTTCCTTGTCAGCGCTATCTTTGTAAGTTCGCATCAAATGGTCTTGCCGGTCCATTATCCAGAGAGCTCTCAGTGTTGGTGGACATGTGACTGAAGAGGAGAAATTTTCAAGGTTTTTTTTTTTTTTGTGATAAAATAAGGTTCTAATTGCCAGAAACATGACAGTGGTGCTTGATATAAAGGCGCACAAGTTGATTACATGTACTGATTATGATTTGCAGATCTATTTCATGTCAGTTTGTAATCAAAGCCTGACATCTTGTAATTACTTTCGCATGCTGGAGGAGAACGAGGAGGAGGAGGAGGAGAAGGAGGAGGAGGAGAAGGCTAGACACTTTTCATCAGTTGTGTTTCTATGTCAGGTAAGATGAATTGAGGTGTTGTATACGAGGACGTTTGCATGCGGCACAGGATCACATGCGATTCCTGGGTTCACTGCAAGGTGAACTCCGACTTCCTGACTTCCGCAGGCCCAGGTTCACCTGGTCGTCCTGTTTTACAATTGTAATTACGGGCAGCATGTGCACAGGGCACTACTGATCATCAGCCGGGCCTGATCAAATCCTCGTTTATGGCTTTCAGATCTCTGCAAACTGGTCTTTTGTCTGCTCAGGGGGAACGATTGACAGGCCAGTTTGTATTTTAAGCGCTCCTAATCCCCTGTTTAAGCACTCGCTTGGTTTTTCCTTGAAATGACTCCAGTCATTCTTCAGCAGCCTGATCCACAAGGCCAATGTGGTGCGAAGAAGATTTCCAGATCTGAGTGTGGCCAGGCGGCACAGACCACCCGTGCGGATCAGATAAGAGTGTGGAAAGCCTGGGCTGAATCAGCCTGGCACTGGGAATTACAGTGATGTGTGCAGGACGAAAAACGTTCCCGTTGTCCTCGTTCTTTCTCGCCATAACCACACTGTTCTCAGTAACGGATTTCAGGAGGGTCTTTTTTCTCTCGTCTGTGGTTGTTTATTATTGTTCCAAATGACAGACTGCAGAGTCGGAGTGAGGGAGGGCATTGAAAACAATCATCGTCAAACTCGAGAACGTCGACTGTCACTCGCAGGAAAAACCTTCGGAGTGCTGAGAGAGACAAACGATTTATGGCGCTTTAAAAGACGGTTGAGGAAAAAAAGGCCTCAGTTTGTGGATTGAACACATTTTTAAGCGGCGCATTTACTTATGTAATAGTTGCAGGTGGGAGTGTAGAGTCTCTCTGGTCATAGCCCGGTTACCTTACACACACACACACACACACACACACACAAACACACCTAATCCAACAACTGAGATGCCAGAGCAACAAAAAACCCAGAATTAGCTTAGCAGTTAAAGCCGCTTGCCCGTCGGATCACTCTGTTGTGACGAGAACTAGCCGAGTTTGACTTCACTGGACTGAGAGATTAGCAGTGTCACATGGATTTAGTTTGCAACCGCAGTCCATTGAGCAAAGTCAATTTAGTGCAGGAGATCACTGTAAGGGTTTTATATGCTTTTATTCTTTTATTCCTTGATTTATTTAGTTGCTACTATAAGGATTTTACTCACTAGACTAAATTATTTCCCACTTCTTTAATAAAGGAAAAAAAAAAATCTGTGCTGCTGTTTCTCATAAAAATGATACAGCTTGTTTTTTTTTGGTTCTTTATACAACGCCATGGCAATACCGCAAAACATGACATGACCTCTGGCCTAGACAGATAGACTGACTGTGATTATTGTACTTACTTTTTATGACTTACATACATGATTACAGAATTATAGACTAACTTCTCAATTAGTTGGTCAGTACAGTGCAAATGTCTTAGGCACATGCAAATAACCGCTGTAAAACAAGTCATCAAAAATAGTTTCAAAGTCAATAACTGCTTTAACAACCTTTTGGTTAATATATTGTCTCAGGTACAATTTGTGTGGTTTTATAAAGAAATTAGATGCATAGTTTTACTGAACATCTTGCAGTCCTTCTGAGGACTTTGTCGCACCTGCTTCTTTTTTCATCAAGCAAAACCCAGAAGCTTTTTTTTTTTTTGACTGAAAAGTGCTTTTTTACATAACATGCTGCTTTCCTTTCTGGCCTACAGATATTTTCCTGTAAGATAAAATGTTTTTACTGGACTACTAATGTCTGGAAATCAGAAATGTTTTTTGTACTGACTTAATAATGAGTCATAAAATAAACATGCATAACAAAGTTTATACAAAAAAACACAGAGTCACTAAGACTTTTGAAAAGTACTGTACTTACATATGTACTGCACTTTTATGCTTATGAATTACTTACTTTTAACTTTCTTTTAAAAAATATTTCCTTAATTACTCAACTTGGTACTTCCTGTGTTATTTGTCTCGCTGATTTACTGACTTACTGAACTTATGTACTTACAATGTATAAATACTTATAATGTATAAATAATACATTATTTATTACTTACTTTCGCTTATTCAATTACTTTATTCACTTACTTTATTCACTTACTATTAATTCTTACATACTTGCTTATTGACTTCCTGATGTAAATAAATACTGGATTCACTTACTTATTTTCTACTTCTTACTTATTTTAGTTATGAACTTTTATTAGTATTGAATATTAATTTCTTTGCTTAGGTCTGTTTTTTTCTTACTTATTTAATGATGTAAATATTTACTGGATCTTCCCTTCTTACTGACTTATTTTTTATTTTTATTTTATTAGTTATATAAATATTTCTTAGTTATTTGCTTCCTTCTTTCTTTTTTCTTAATTAATTCTTTTTTACAGACTTATTTTTGTAATTATTTTTAATTTCCACACACACACACACACACACACACACACACACACCATATTCCCACTACATCCACAAAAAAATGGGTGAACACAGTAAGAGGTTGTACAACTCGGCAGGAACGTAGTAGAATTCAGTAAGGGCATAGTGTTGTCTGACTTGACACGGATCTGTCTCACTTTTTTTTTGGATATATTAAAAAAAAAAAAACCTGTAGAGGACATGTTGAAAAATGTAACAAGGACGTAGTAAAAATTCCATTGACCAGAAATTAGTGTAAATTTGCTAGAACTTAATATAAATACTGGATCCAGTGCCTCAGACCATAATAACGAGATCTCAGTTCGATCTTATTGTACCTGCTGAGCACATGGCCATGTGTGTGATAGTAAATTAGTGACCACATGATAGATGTATTAAGAACACAAGAATAGTATGAAGTTGATAAATGCACATTTTCCCATTTTGCTGCATTCCTAAATATTTTTAGAATTTAGAGGGAACTTTATGGTCTTTGTCAAAGTGAAACAGGGCCCTTAATTCCTTCTTTCTGCACCTATTTCTTATTTGCCTAGTGACGTCTTAGTTATTTACTTAATTGTTTACATAATTATTTCTTATTTTCTGACTTATATATTAATTCTTATTTCCATATATATATTTATTTTTTTTATTTTTTATTTTTTTTTAACAATTTCCTTTCTTCTTTCCTTATTTATTTGATTATTTATTTATTTTCAGGAAGGAAACAGGAGAACCTGGCACAGCCCCACCAAGCATGGGGAAAACATGTAAACTGCACGCACACGGATGGGAATCAAATCCTCGACTCTGGAGGTGCAAGGCCACAGTGCTAACCACTGTGCCACATGCCTCTTATTTTTTGTTATTTCTTATATGCTTTTTTACTTACTTATTTTTATTTTGTTAGTTTTTTTATTTCCTTGCTTGTTTATTTACTTTTTTCTTTAATTATTTATCTTCTTAATCTTCTTGTTTACTTACTTCTTTCCTTATTCATTTCTTCTTTATCTTTCATTCTTTCTTTCTTTCTTTCTTATATTCCTTTATTATGCAATTCTAATACTTATTTACTTACTTCATATCTTACTAATTTTTATTTCCTTGATTACTTCTTAATTTATAAATTTAATAACTTCTTATTTATGTGAAGCTTTCCTTAGTTATTCTATTTTTAGTTACTTTATTTACCAATTTACTTAACAATTTATATCATTACTTACTTTTTTATTTTCTTGGTTACATTTTACATATATCTTACATATACTTAGCTCCTTATTTCTTGCTTTTTTTTATTTGTTACTTCTTACATATTTAATAACTTTTATTCTTAATCATTTCTTATTTTTTCCCTGATTTGTCTTTACCTATTTTTAATTTATTTCGTTAACATATTAACCTACTAACTTCTTCATTTACTTATTTGTAACATATTTGCTTTGTTACTTCATATTTAATTGCTTCCATCTTTTCTTATTTTTCACTCACTCACTCACTCACTCATCGTCTATATTGCTTTATCCTGTATACAGGGTCACAGAGACTATCCCAGTAGACTTAGGGCATGAGGCGGAAAACATCCTGGATGGGTGCCAATCCACTGCAGGGCACACACACACATAATCACACGCAAATTCACACACTACAGACAATTTGGGAACGCCAGTTAGCCTAATCTGCATGTCTTTGGACAGTGGGATGAAACCGGAGCACCCAGAGGAAACCCACCAAGCACGGGGAGAACATGCAAAGTCCATGCACACCCAAGGCAGGAATCAAACCCAGAACCTGGCGGTGCAAGGCTCTGGGTTGCCAGAGTACACCACTTAGTACACCAGTACATCACTTTGCTGCCTTTTCTTCTTTTTTTTTTATTGAAAAAAACCTGCCCGCCCCACCCGCCTGCCCGCCCCGCCTGGCTGGTTTCACAATATAGAAAGCAATAAAAAATCAGGAAACACCATACTTCTTTCTAATTTGCTAATATTTTTATCTAATACTTATTTCTGTGTACTTACAGAAAACATACAGTTGAAAACATCCTATGCTCTGCCTTAGAAGCTCCACCCACAAGAAGTTCCTCATATCCCTTGTACACTTTTCTAGCAACAAGCTTCAGAATGTTGGAGGCTGCAATTGGTCTTTCACGCTTTCAGTTACTGGTAAGTAATGGGGCATGCTGGCTGACAAGCTACAGGAAGAGATCTGTAGTTGGTCACCTGCCATGTCAGTTAAATAGCCTCTTTCTGTGGATGTAGATGGTTCTTGGCAGCATTAACTCATGAAAAGTACCAGACTCCGTAGCTAGCAAATGCTAGCAGTCTGGTTTGTGAGATCTAGCACACAAGATCTTGAAGAAGTGTGTGACAAAATCTGGATTTTGAGGATAGTTCATTATCTAACTGGTCATATACAGTATTTGTAAACGGAATTGATACTACTATGTTAATGGAGGTGGTCGTGGTGGTAGGAGCTAATGACTTGAATGAAAATATAAGCTTGGTCTGATTAAAAGTAGGCAAAGATTTTTGTGGACAGATAGAGGTGGCGCTGTTTGGTGAAACTATATAGGGATCTGTATTTGTATTCTTGCTCAAATTCAAACAAAAAACCTGATTCCTAGTTGCCCGTATTGAACGTGACAGAATATATCCATATTGCAAACTACCTAGCTAGCTGTTAAATAGACTGAACAATAACTAGACAGAAATATAGGTAGACAGATTACATATAACTTAATCTTATAAAGAACTTCAGTAAAAAGGAGTTCTGACATATTGTGGTTCTATTCATTTTTATGTAAGATCTAAATCTCCAGTCACACTGCGACAAAGATTGTGAAGTTCCCAAGTCATCCTACTAATAATGAAGAATGCAGAGTCAAAATGGAGAAAATGTGCATTTATCAAGTTTATACTACTTCCTAGCCAGGTTCCCATCAGGTTCTCAATGCGTCTATCGTGTTGTCACTGATTTTCTGTCACGCATCATGCGCTCACCTGGCCGAGTGAGAGCGAACCGAGTTATTAATATGGTTGATATGATCGCACCATGCTCTTACCAGGCGCTTATCACAGTTGTCATTGCATCTGGTGGGTCGGAATAAATACTGTGATACATACAGAGCTTTCCATGACAAAGTGATGATGTGAGGAATTCGATCCAGTATTTATACAAAATTTTCTGAACATGACCTAGACGTGATATGATAACCTGCTGCATGAGTTCCATAAACGTGGTAAGCACCAGAAGAACATAATGTGAACTTGCAATCTGATGCAATCTTCTACAACATGGCATAGACCTATCATGGTCATAGCACAAGCCTGGAGAGGGTGTTGTGAGAACTGCCTTGATGGAGCAACATCCCAATGACAAGTCAGTCAAAACGCCATCCAATATTATAACGAAGAGGTGTTAGTCACAGTATATCATTAACTGGTCAATGCTGTCAATTCTACATCCTTATTAAGTTCTTCCTGCATCTTCCTTCGACTACATCCTAACCAGGCTTTATTGAAAATGTCCAAAACATGTGGCGTGTCCACATCATGTAAAAGGTTTCATAATGAAAAAGGCTCAGCAACAAATCTGAGGATTTTAAGGAAAAACAAACTGCAAGAGCAGCTACTACTGTCCTTTTACCGCTGCTCTATCGACTGTGTGCTACGTTACAGCATCCGTATCTGGTACAACGATAGCTCAGAGGCAGACAAGAAAGCCCTTCAGAGGGTGATCAACTCTGCACAGAACATCATTGGCTGCTCCCTGACTTTTCTTAGGAAACTCTACAGAGCATGCTTTACCTGAAAAGGGTAGATAACATCTTAAAAGACACTTCCCACCCTGGTTATCATCTTTTTAAACTATTCAGATCCATTTTTTTCCATGTACTGTATCAATTGACTTGATCAGATCTATCTTTCTATCGTAGCACCATAAGGGAATTAAATGCTGCTAGGTCTACAAATACAAATAAGCAAACAGAATGAACGTATTAAAATGCATTCATTTTGTTCAGGCAGATAAACCCATAATTGGCATATTTACATAAACTCCATTTTGTTAATTTTGTATATTGAAAATAAAAAATCTTGAATCTTGAATTACTTCCTTACTGGTTTCTGCTGTGTTCCTGCCAAGTTATACAAAAGCTTTTTACGATTTTTTTGTGGACATAGTTGAAACATGTCCACAAAATAAGGGC
>JAOVVA010000002.1:1170685-1182502 GCA_028565275.1 Leiocassis micropogon | reverse complement strand
GGGAGGTAGGGGGGGGATTGTAGAGGATAAAAAAGGTACTAGAATAAACCTTGCATAAGTCTTGCCCCCTCTCCATCTAAAGAGGTTTTTGCTAAATTGTTAAGGCTTTTGTGTGATCGGGCGTTTGTGAGTTAACATCCTGGAACCACTAAACTGCCGCAGGATTATGGGATGTTCTGCAAGAACCTTAACCTTTTTAATTAAGTCTCACTGTAATCCCTCCAAAGATAAATAGAAATGTATTTTACAGCAAGCAGTGACCTTTTAAAAAGGTTCTGAGCAGAACCCCTTAAGAAAGCTAGAACTACTTATCATCCAAAAGAGACCATACCCCCCACACATCCAGCCCTCTGCCGAGCTTGAAAGTTTTCTTAAGTATTGAATCATGCATTTTTTTCCTATTTACAAAGTTGTTGATATCAATAGATCCTTTTACCGGCAGTCAAAACCCAGAGGTTAAAATAATTCTTTATCTCTGTATGTCATGAACCCATACTCAATTAAATCAGTTATTTTCTGAAAGATAGAAGCGCAACCTGAGAGGTTGACTTTTTCAGCAGCAATTGAATTTTTGGACCCGGCATCGCTCGTCACCGTAAAGCTGATGAGGCCTCTTTAGCTAAACACAGCAACACTATCCGAGTTCTCCCTCCTCGCACGGAGCGTACGGTCACATTTCACTGTTGATTTAATAGAAATGGAACAGGATGGATTTGGGGATATTTCATTAATCTTCCTTTCCTTTCACTGGGGAGGAAATTGAACCAAACAGAACTCAAAACTTTGCTCCACTATTGTGCTCTGGGCTGCCAATGATCTCTCTCTCTCTCTCCCTCTCTCGCTCTCTCTCTCTCTCTCTCCCTCCTTTCTTTCTCTGGTAATGTAGAGCTCCATTAGTCACACACATTCCTGTGAAATCTCTCGTCCACCATGCTGCCCCATTGCCCAATTACAGCAGGTGCAGAAAAAAATCACCCATTCAGCCAAATCATTTATTTTAGAAGGTGTAAACCCATCCCACTCCACTACACCCACACGTAACCTTGAAATATTTTTAAAATCATTTAAATAATTAAAAATATATAAATTTTATTTAATTAAACCTTAAATCAATTTAGCATATCGTACGTGGAACTCAACCTCATATTATATCGTGCTGGTAACCAAACCACCAGTTCATTAGGAAGTTGCATCATCTACATTTCTTGAAGAACATGGGAACAAGAAAGTTAGCCATTTTTTTTCAGTTAGCTTTTTTCTGTGATATTTTATGATTCAACGGTCCCTTTTAATGTACAATTAGTAGTGAAAAAATATTTTGAGTAAGTGATTGGAAAGTCATTAATATTTTTGTCCCAAAGGCTGCTAGTTAATCACATGTGTGCATTTGCTTATTTTTTGCTTAAAAACCTCAACACTGGTACTCAATCTGTCAGCAAATAAATGTAATTAAAAAAAGATAGAGAGAGATTACTGCCAGACATGGGTTGACACATTATGCGAATGGTAATTTAATTTACATTAATGCAATAAATGTTTTTAAATAGTTTAAAGTGTCATTTTTACGAGCTGTAAAAGGTCTATGCAGTCTGTAGTCGAAGTCCGCTGTATGCATAATCGGGAGCGATTTTGTAACAACAACAAGGCCAAGTTTACAAATGTTTAACTTTGTGATTAGGAAAATCAATACATTCAATGTTTTTAAGAGTAATATAATCGACTATCATATAATTTGCTCCTTGCTTTTATTTGGATGACAAAATATTCAATACTAACCTCAACATTTTAAAAAAAAAAAGTGAATGTAGTATGTAACGACAAACACGAAACATTTCCTTTTTTTTCCTGCTTGAAACTTAAATGCAGTTTGTGCTGATTGAATTAGCTTCTGATAAAAATCTAGCGGAGTCGAGAGCCAACAGCAACACACTAAAAGCAGTCTAATTCAATAGCTTGTAGTTTGAGGCTGTTTTGGGGTTTCCTGCATTACCATGCAGCTGTTTTTACAAGCAACTTAGTTTTTTTTTTTTTTTTTACTGTAATTGAGTGATGCACATTTTCAGCCTGGATTCGCGTGATTGAGAAAATGTGTCCACTGCTACAGCTAGGGGGAAAATAAATAAATAAATAAATAGATAATTTTATATATATATGAAAATATGTGTGCAATTTTATAAATCATGAGTGATACCTTGAGCAGAGTCAGAAAGCCAGCTGGGGAGAATTGGGAATGAACCCTTCAACTCTGACGGGGGTGGGGGGTACTTTGTTTAGCCTTATTGCTTCGGGGCACAACATCGACAGTTCTCGGGTCAGGGGCAACATTAATATGTGCTTCCAGGATTATTGAATTACGTTTATGATACATTTCCTGAGAATACCCGTTGTTGTTTTTTTTTAAACCAAGTCTGCCCCCTTCTCCTCCATGCTCCAGTTACAGCTAATGAGGGTAATTATTGAATAGCTTAACTGTAATTCTGCATTGATTCCGCAGCTTCAATAGGGTTAATACCCCAACCATATTAAGACAGGATTATGGCCTAGTGTACACAACAAGCGGGACAACCGGAGTGTTTCGTGGAAAAAATATGTGGCTAATTCCATCCTGTCAGCAGTGGATATTAAAGATTATTAACTATCATGTTGGGTTATTCGTCAACGACAATGGCGGCAGTGTTTAATTCATCCTTAATTTCCAGAGGCAACAAAAGCCTTGTGAAAGGTATCATATTATAGTAAAGCCCTCTAACCTCATTATGGTATTATGAAGTTTCTGTTAGCTTAAAGTTTTAAAGATGATGGTTATTGATAATGTTATTAGCATAAAATTGCCATGTCATTTATTTTTCTGTGATATATATATGGCTCTCATAACAAAAAAGGCATTAGCATGATTATTATAATAGTAAATTTGTGTTACTTGAAAAAAAATCATAAGATAATTTTGGAATGTGGACGTAGAAGGGGAAATATAGAACATAATGAATATTGAAGACAAAGGTGTTTCTTCTCTTGGTATCAGCACTCGGGGTCTTTAGCACCTGCGCTGGATTAACCTGCACTGGACCACCAGCAGCTCAGGCTTGAGTTAAGCTTTCAGATTGGGTTACTGCTCTGTGTTAGCCATGTTAGTCCAGGTGCTCGCTGTCATTCCTCCTCGAGTCCAACAATATGGTTCTGTGTTAGCAATCACTGTTGAATTATCGGATGTATCTGAAGCTAATTTAGCCATGTTTCTTTTTTTCCCCCAGGAGTATTCATCCAGGCTGGTTGTACATGCATATGGTACACTGTACATGCATATTATGCCTGAACTGCATTCATGTGGTGGTCTCCAAGTGCAAAACAAATTAACAAACCAATAACACAACAGCATAACCCAAATCAGAAAAATAAATCGTAGATACAAGGGCATAACTAATACCATAATGGTATAACAATGAATCAAAAACAGAACAAAACTAAAAAACACAAAAGCAAAACAAAAAAGCAACAGCAAATCAGAAACACAACAGAATAACCAAATACAGGATAATAAATCATAAACAAAGCAGCCAATCAAAAACACTTAACAGCCAGAAGCATAAACAAAATCACAGAACAATAAATGATAACAGCAAAAAAATAAAATAAAATCTAAAACAGAACAACACAAGGCATAAAAAACATAACAGCAGAGCAAAACTAAAAATGCAATGGCAGAATAAAAATAAAAAAGTCAAAAACAAAACAGCAAACCTAAAAACACAACAGTAAAATCTAAAATAAAACCGCAAAACCAAAATGACTTAAGCTAAATTAAAAACATGACTCAAAAAACAAAGACAAAACCAAAAATAAAACAGAAAATCACAAAAACAATCAAACATAATTGGCCTTACTAGAAAACACACCTTACTAGAAAATGTAACAGAAAATTCAAAAACAAACAATTTATTTGTTTCCAAATTTGCTGTTTTGTTTGTTTGTTTTTGTTTATTATCTGATATTGTGTTTTTGGATTGTTAATGTGTTTTACATTTCAACAGCAATTCATAAATGCTACATTGGCCATTTTTAGTTTCCAAATTTTCTTTGCGTTTCGTGATTTGATATTGTGTTTTTGATTTGTTAATGTTTTTTCCTTTCGTGGGCCACTGGGAAGTTTTCTTAATACCCAAAGATTATCTGGAAATTTACTTTGGTTCTTAGCTGATCACTTTTTACTTGGAAAAGCAACATAGGAGCCTGGGTTCTCGTATGCTATCTCTTGGCAAATCTTTTGGAGATTGTAGCTGTCCATGGTGTTGTCACAATTCCTCTGCGGTCAACCAAACAGTGCAAAGGTCTAAATTATGAATTGAGAAGAACATTTATTTTTTTGGTCTTCTAAAAAGAACTTGTAGCATTAAATATAACTATAAATGGTTAAAAAAAACTGTCATTAATTATTTTTGCAGGACTTCAGGACGCACTGTTATTTGGAACATAAACATTCGAGGCTGTTAACGGTAACTCTGCTTCAAGACAGAGCACATCACTCCACATCAACCTGTCCTCGATTTTTTTTTCTATAACAGCACATCTAGTTGTGTTTTATTGCTTGCTTTAAAAAAATGACAGTCCTTCAGGGTTTAGAACATCATATTAAACAAGCATAATAACACATCAGCTGCGCAATCTCAGGAAATTAAATGAAAAATGAAAGAAATTAAGACGTCGCTGGACATTAAGAGGCCTGAGCCAAGGCTGTAAGATGGTACATTCGATTCATTTGTGTCAGACTCGGCCTCGACTCGCTTGATGGAATGATTTTAGGTTCTATTATGATTCTGCCAAGTCTTGCAGCCATTTTAACATTTCCGTGATCCCTCAGTGCTCTTTTCAAAAGCACACTGACATGAGATGGGGATGGAGATGGAGAGAGATGGCAATGGTGGGGATGGAGGAGGAGGAGGAAGAGAGGAGGAGGTTTAAATTTTCCTCTCAAATGCATGAATGTGTCTCTGACTCTCATCTTGACACGCGGTCCAGATAACAGGCCTCGGAGTGCACTTCAGGCTCAGTGATGCCTCCGATGCTTTTAATCAGTAATTGCTAGGAGAGCGTGATGGCTTTTGCGATGTAACTAATGATTGATACTCAGCCTCTTTCACATCTTCTGACATGTGCTCATGGTGAACTCTTTAGGAAGTTTCATGATAAAAGTAAAGAAAACCGTTTAAGTAGAAAATGGCTGCAGATGGCTAAATTGCCAGGTTTGTGCTGATCATCCAAAGGCTGCCATGTTTGTGTTCCCTATAAGCATTACATATACGAAAAAAGGAAAAACAAATTTCAGTTGGCAGCATCAGGCAAAATATCTTTGATTCTTTTCGGCCAATTGTGATCTTAAAGTCTCGTAATACAACCAGCTGTTTCTTAGCTCTCTACATATGTGTGTTTGTAAACTCCAGAAAGATGCGTGAAAATAACCAAAAATTAAATGTGACACATCCATCCGCATTTTGAGATACAAGAATGAGATACAGCTTTATACTGTATATGCACAGCAAAAAAAAGCAAAACGAACAAACACTAGTTTCGAAATGATAGGAAAAAATAACAGTCCTAATCCTCTTCATGTAACAAGGTTCAGAGACATATCCTGCATTTTGCACCTTCTACATACAGTACAAACCTTTTTCAATTCCTCCATAATTATTGGCACCTCAATGAGATGAAAGCCTGGCAAAAATATGCAAAATTCAAAAAGCTCTATTGTGTGGTTAAATATGTTAGGATGTCGTGAGTCATTCTATAATTTGGGGTCAATTTGACTTAAGTAGAAAAACATGTTCTTCTTCAATATAACAAATAGTGGTTCAAGTTAGTACATTCCTTAAGTGTAACATATCTGCTAGTTGCCAAGTTTTTTTTCTGAATGATTATGTACATTACTGGGGAACATGGTTAACAATTCCTTTATTTTGGCCCATAATTTCAGACCTACCTAGCTGACCACTTCTCACTTTCATGAACAGTTTAACATCATATTTGAACAAATAATTTCATCATAATCTGGGTATCATTTATTTACATTTTAAATAAAAAAGGTGTTATTAACTATACTGGCTTTTATTTATTATTTTTAAATGAAGAAACCCTCATTTGTAAAGGTGGACATGGCAGAAATGGTCAACTTGGCAGCATTATGACAAAGTAAATGATAAAGCACAGGATGGATGTAATGTCCTTTAATAGTTACATTATGATATTTTAAATAAAGTATTTAGGATAAATATACGTATCATCAATGGACATGGAATGTACCCCAAATTATGGCTTGTGTACAGTTTTACATTAGTGTGCATCAAAGTGCTTCAAGCATCAAATGTATTTTTCCAAAATTATTAGAAATAATATCTGATTTTCTGTAGACATCTTGTGTTACTGCATGTTTTTTTTTAAACAGTGTTTAAACCCAGAGATTGAAATGTTCATTGATTTTAATGTTAATTTTAAGTCATTTTTATATGACATAAGAGGCCAGGTTTTGTTTTAAAATTAATTTCATTATCAATATACAGTATAACTTCATACAATAATTTTTCTTGCATGTACATAAGTAGCCAAAACATTGCATCTTGTTTTGTGTGTGTGTGTGTGTGTGTGTGATTAAAAAAATATATATATCAAATGTGATATGCATGGATTTATGTTAAAAGGAATGTGGGATAAAATCATGAATTTTTTTTCTAGAGTGCTTTAATTTAGCTTGAATGATCAGTTATATGAATATGAATATGAATATGGTGATAAAATGATAATATTATCACTTTAAAACCATCCAAAATAGTTTTCACTAAATTAAATTTTAATTACAAATGTATATTTTTAAAGAGATGACACTAAATGGTATCCAGTTAGTTGTCTAATTTGGCTGACCTGGTTAAATGCTTAAAAAAATTATCCTGTGATAAATTATTATTATTATTTTAAATGTAGAATTACAATTCTACAAAAGTACACCATAAATCTAATTGAATGCCATTTTCTTTGAAAGAACTGGCGGGCATCAAGGCTTATGTACATGAGCATTACGTTCACACCATTGAATGATAAATAATACAGTGGTTATGACAGATCTTTTTAGTAAGAGGGTCACCTCATTTGCAGCCTTGCTCCCAGGCTTTTTAGGCTCAGCTTGTGGGGTCTCATAAAGCACACACACACTGTAGAGCACGTTTAGACACACGCATACACACAGAGTATGACAGCTCAGACATGAACAATAAATACACAATCTGCAGCAGCACTACGCTGCAGTGATGGATTAGATTTGGTCCTTTTAATCCAGCGCCTGGCTCCCCTTTACCTTCCCCTTTCTTGCTGATATACACAGGAAATAAACACACACTGCAGTCTGGCACCGGGCACTGCTGAGGCTGCACCTCTGTCTAGCGCTCCTGTGTTATATATGTGTAAAATGTAGGAAATACAGCAGCCAGCCTAAAACTGCCTGGTTAACATTGTGTGTATGAATATATGTGGCATAAAGCATGAAGACATTAGCAGCAGATCCTTAAGTTCTATAAATTGTGAGGTGGGGTCTCCATGGTTGGACTTGTTTATCCCACAGTAGCTCCATCAGATTTGTTGTGTTCCTTAAACCATTCCTGAATTGTTTTTGCAGTGTAGCAGGGCGCGTTATGCTGTTGAAAGAGACCACTGTTATTAGGTCACACTGTTGCCATGAAGGGGTGTACTTGGCCTACAATGATGTTTAGGTACGTGGTAGGTTTAACACCCAACATCGATGTAACATCCACATAAATGCCAGGACACAAGGTTTTCCAGCATTGCCCAGAGTATCATAATAGGATCGGACCAGGTGGGCTAGACTTTACTCCCTACACACATCAGTGAGTCTTGGTTGCCCATGACCCAGTCACCAGTTCGCCAGTTGTATTTCCTAGTAAAACACTTTAAGCATGTACTAACCACTGCATACAGAGAAGACCCCATAAGTCCTGTTGTTTTGCAGATGCCGGTTGTCTTTCCATCACAATTTGGCTTTTTTATTTTTTGAGAGCTGACTGTTTTTTTTATGCAATAATATAACATTGTTATATTTGAGATCAAACACATGGGAATGCCGTAGTTTTGTTTTATCTATCTATCTATCTATCTATCTATCTATCTATCTATCTATCTATATTCACTACTGTTATGTTACAATATGTTACTGTTATGTTAAATTGCAAAAAGTATATATATATATATATATGTATGTATGTATCTATTTATCTTTAGAGATCAGATGATTACAAGTCTTTTTCTCCATCTTCTCCCCCACAAATCTCAGGCATTCTTCTTTCTTTTATCTACGGTTTGGTTATGCCAGTTAGAAAATGGAAGTCTGCTTTGATTTGCTGCATTAAGTGAGATTTGAGAGATCAGGCCCATGGCGTATGATGTGTGTTGTGCTAGAAAGATGGCGCCGTGTTGAGGCTCCATTGTGGAGGCCTGTCAGTGTGCAAGCACAGAGCCGCCATTTAGCCTCAGTGATTGACTGCAGCTATTCAGGATGTAAGTGCTGCCTTCACACCTCTTTGGAGGCTTTTCATTTCAGATGGCCATCTCAATTTTGCCAATCCTTTTTTTCCTGTCTCCTTTCAACAGCCACTTTGAAATACATACATACATAAAAAAAGGAAATAATAAAAATAAAACGTGACATTTATTTTTTTTTCTTCTTCTGGAATTACAGGGAAGCCAAAGTACATAAAAAGGATGACATGTTTACATATCAAAGGCCAATCTACATCAAAAAATGATAATCAGTCCTGAAGTTACTGCTGTAGCCTGAGAAAGCTTCAAATGTGTTTGTAATGAATAATGCATTCGATTTCGAGGTGTTTGATATGACGTGTTAATCATTTCTGCATGTTTTAGATCAGCTTGACTTAATGTTAATTTTTTATGTAATTATGAAAATGAAGTTATTTTATCTGTATTGATCCATGCCCTGTATGTAAATATATAACCAAATGTTGATTAAATATAAATTTAAACATAAAACGCAAACAACAACAAAATGCATTAATGCATAAATTGTTGCATAAATGTATTTATATAAATTAATAGTTAGTTCTAAATAAATGCACACCCCTTGTTTTGCTTCATAGCTTCATTTTTTATAATATATATTAAAAAACTTAAACCCAACAACAGTTATAATAAATAAAAATCTACAATGTTTTAAACCACCTTCTATCAAAAAATAGAATTGAAAAATAATCTAAAAATAAAAACATCTAAACGTAAATTTCAATATTATATATACGTGCTATTTAATGAAGTCTTCACCGTTTTATACTGCTGTGTTTATATGCATCCATTAATTAATATCATTCATATGATATATGATCCATATAATGAAAATCACTTTTGTAATTACTGTAGTAGCTGTGCAGCTTTTATGTGACACAGTATTAACCAATATTAGAGCGTTCCAGTCCCGTGAGAAAATAATTTTAAAAAATCACAACAGTATCAGGTGTAAAACAACTACAACACAATATCCATGGTAAAGAGACTCGACCAGTCTGGATTCCTCCAAATGAGTAAGTGCAAATTGAACTTCCTGTGCATGGCGACACACAGCTCCTTCCTGCTAATGAGATTGTTTATCAAGTGTGTGTGTGTGTGTGTGTTTATTAGAGGTGTGTTCAAGTGAACACGGGCGATTTGCAGCAGCTGAAGGGGGTTAAAAACCCAGCCTAATCTCCTCTCTGCATTAATCTATCTTCCCCCATTATAGTCGTGTCGCATCGAACGCTTTACAAATAACACACCCCATTAGGATTCATTTAAGCAACACACACCTTTATAATCTGGGGAGATAAATACCAGCAGGCATTTATCTTACTGCATAAGCAATGTAGTTCATGTGCTTTAATTCATATCTCGATATCTGGTTATCACTTTTGGTACCTTTCTGTGACTTTCTTATGATTTAAGGTACATACGCATATTGAAAAAAAATAAACAAACAAATAAATAAAAACAAAACAAATAAATAAATAACACGGTGCTAAACGCAATGAAGGTCTACTAGAAAAGGTAATAATACCCTGGCAACAAAAAAAAAAACATCCCGATTTTAATATTTGTGATTATTTTACCTGCAAATTTAAAACAACTTGACTTAGCTATTTTTAAAACTCAAATTAAACACTCGAATGAGAATTTTATTTATTATACTTGCAGAAGCATAGATGCTTTATAGAATATAACCTGCATATATTGTCTCTTTACTACAGCTTTGCCTAACGGTTCCATTGAATTTTATTTATAAAGGTACAAAATATCTACATTTCCAGGTCAAACATAGATTAAAGTTACGATACCCAGTAATCCAACGACAAGAGTGTGTACGTGTTAGTACGATTTTGCACTTTAATGTTATTTTTTATACATAAGCAGGTATCGTATAAT
This sequence comes from Leiocassis micropogon, assembly GCA_028565275.1. NCBI lineage: Eukaryota > Metazoa > Chordata > Actinopteri > Siluriformes > Bagridae > Leiocassis > Leiocassis micropogon. The sequence goes on along the minus strand of JAOVVA010000002.1, from coordinate 1,172,041 downwards.
CTTTTCTTTTTTTTTGCTAAATAATCAATAAACGCAATAAACAAATAAAAGGCAAAGATTCTTGTTACACTTCGTTTCTTTTTTTTTTTTATTATTAAGTAATATCTACCCCAAATATAAAATTAATCTATCCACCAGCAGTATAACAATTCAAATACCTTTAACTAACGTGCACTTAAAGCTGAAACCAAACCAAATCGCTCTAAATTATTAATTTCCTCAAACGATTGGTGCGCAATGAGCGTTTTCCCGCTTTTTATTACCAATCAGCGCCATAATCGAATTATCCGCGCTCAATACACACGCTTGTTTTCACACCATTGAGTGTTTGTGCACGTGCTGAAACCCCAAAAACCCAAATCCAGAATGTCCAGTCTGTACAGAAAGCAAGTCGTGCGGTGCTTTTTTTTTTTTTTTTTTTTTTACCCCTCCAGCGGATATGCAAAAAAGGAGAACTCCTTCTATGACGTCAGTGGGGTATAAAAAAGGCCCAAAGGGGAAAATTCAGCTGGAGCGCAAAACACGAGTCTGTACACTCTCTTTCTCTCTTCTCTCTCACTCTCTCTCACACACACACACACACACGTACAAGACCGCTGTGGATTTTCTTTTTCCTTTTAGCAACTATGAGGAGCTTTATTTCGGATGCGTAAACTTTCCCGACTTTAGGTATTGCTTAATAATTTTTCACTCTCTTTTACGCACTGCATACGCTGTTCTGTGCTCGACTCTACTTGTCTTTTCTTTTGTCATTCAATTATTTATTTCTTACTTTTAGTTTCTGTTGCGTGTTTTTAGGCGCTCTTCGCGCTCTCTGCGTTTCCCCCCCACACTCCGGTGCGCTCTGCGTGATGCCCGCTGGCATGTTCAGCATCGACAGTATCCTGGCCGGCAGAGCTGGCCGAGCTGGCCGAAGTGCTCGAGCAGGCTGTAAGGACTCGCTTTTGCTCACTGGGGATGAAGGACCGCTCCTCTTCCCCGGTTTGTCGGATTCATTGGCAGCCACGGCTCCAGATTACAGCGGAGTGTATTCGGCCCGGATACCGGCTTACAGCAACTACTGCTACGGCGCGAACGCGGCACCAAGCTGCTGCCCTGGATCCTTACCGAGTCAGTGTCCGTGCATGCCAACAGGTAAAGCCCCATCTCACACATCAAATATACTAAATGCACATTTATGCAAAAACAAATTGCTATTTATATTTTGTGTAGTATTGTGTATGCCTGCTTGCGAAGTGAATGCAGTGTATCGTTATCTTTTAACTTTTGCAGCAGTGGTCCTTAATATCCAGATTTATATAGCTTTAATTATTTGTTAAGGTTTTCATAAAAATGTGTATATGCAAAAATTATATA
>JAOVVA010000002.1:1155347-1166304 GCA_028565275.1 Leiocassis micropogon | reverse complement strand
TATATAATTTATAGCACCTTTAAAATACAAAGGTTTACATAATACACGTACACTGCAAATTGAATACATGTGCTATGATAAAATATAATGTATATTTTATATAACAAAAATCCATGTATGTGCATATTTCTAGTAAAAAAACAACAACCCTCAAATAAAGTAAAACATAAAAAATAATAATAAAATAAAATCCGTTATGTTCGGTTTGTTAAAGCAATTAATTAAAATTATTTCCCCCTCCCATATCTGATCTATCATTTCTATCTGTGCCATTTGTAATTTTAAGTTTTAAGAAGTCTAATAGTAAAATAAAGTATACTTGTAGTAAATACTTAAAGAACATCTACTTTCGCCATACTACTGCTACTACTACTGATAATAATAAAAAAATAATAATGTAATTACTGTATAATCGTTATGAATTATGTGCAAATGTGTTAAAAAGTTTTTTTTTCTTTTTCCAGTTCTCTCTCTCTCTCTCTGTCTCTCTAGTTTTATCTGTTGTGCCCTTAACATGCATATTTCACCTGGAGAAGCAGATATAATTAAATCAATAAATAAAAACGAAAAATAAAATCAATAATTTAAGATGCACAACTGGACCATAAAATAAGCGTTTACAGTAAGGTAACGACTAATGTACGCTTTTCTAGGTACAAACTACTAAAGGTTCTCACCGTCACCGTCAGTAAAAGGTGCGCCTTATATCATGCGCATTATTTGCATTAAGAAGCTTTATAGACGTTCTTTTTTATTTATTTATTTATTTATTTTTTTTTAAAAAGTTTTCTACGTTGCGATTGGTAGGTTTTCAGGTTTTGCTTTGTAAAGTGGTTTCTTTTGTGTTTTGAAGTTGGACACTGAGAGGGCCGTATTCCATGGGGCATTACGCATAATAACAACAGCAGCGACAACAACAAGCTGTAACAATAAAAATGACTTTTGTTTTTATTTTAAACGTAAAATTATGTTTAAAATAAACTTTGCGCTTTTTTAACAAAAATCAAACATTTGCGTATTTGCTGAGTTACGCTTCTCTTCCCATTCAGTAAACATTTCAACTCATCCAGTGTTATTTTCCGCTCAGGTTTGGTTCAAAAACAGACGAGCAAAATGGAGAAGACAGAAAAGATCATCATCGGAGGAATCAGAGAGCACACAGAAATGGAACAAATCCGCCAAAAGCGCGACAGCAGAGAAAACTGAGGAGAGCAAAAGTGACGCAGACTCGGACAGCTGATACACACACACACACACCCACACACACGCACACACATAACACACAAATACATCGATAATGTCTTAATCTAATCACCGATCGGACTTGTATATAATGTAAAAAAAACTGTCGTGTGAAACTGAAAACGTAATGCTGTTTCCATGCTGTTGCACAGATGTATAGTAAATGTGACATTTTAGCATTGATTATTGTTATTTATATTAATTTAAATTTTTTTTACACATCAGACAAAATATACCGTGGTCTGGTCATATGAATATTAAATATTACTATCTCGTGAAAGCTCTTCTTTTTTTTAATGTATTATACTTTTTTTTTTTTTTTTTTAAATAGATGAGGACTCATTAAAATATAACATTGACCGTGTTTCGATATGAAAAAGTTCATGCTATTAATAAATGGTTGTAGAGTATTCATAAAATACTTGGAAACAATTTACAAATTTCCATCGGTTTTCTTAAATAAAATAGCTGGAGCTCCAGCAGACCTGCAGAAAAATAAAAACGCCCGAATGTCGCGTTTAGTTCATACAAACGAAGTCGTAGAAAAGTTACGAGTGTATCGAACTCTTTCTTTAAGTATATCGGTCTTGCAAATTATTACAAATTGTTGATTTAATTAATGTGAAATCCAGCTAAAGAGGTTGTAATAATAATAATAATAATAATAAAAAAAAACAATATATAAGATATGTTTATATCGTAGAGAACAATTTATACAAAAAACTCACAATTTTAATAAAACAGCATTTTAAAAGAGAAAAAAAGTGAGTTTTTGGTCATAAGATCTACACAGACCGAATCAGATCTATAACGATATAGACCAAGGATTAAAAAAAAAAAAAAAAAAAAGAACAGAGGACAAGAAAAAGAAAATCATCAAGTTATTAGCCAAACAATCATTTTGATAAAATGTTTATGTGTGCAATAGTGTTTTTGAGGTTTTTAACCTAGATATATATTCTTTTTAATTTTTGGAAATCTATTATTAGGTTACATGTGACATTATTTATAGGCATACCAACTTAATAATGTTAGATTGTAATTTCAACCACATAACTATTGGCTCCTGGTCTGGTTTATGTTTCAGAACCCTGATGGTCTCTATTTTGAGAACCCTGGTTAAAGATTGTGTATTTATTTGTCAGATTCTTCATCATTGTCTTTCCTGTACCTGTGTTAACTTGTGAGAACTAAGTAGGATGAGTGAATGAAGGACCTGCTCTGATATACAACCTCAGAAATAAAAGTACTGCCCTGTACTACACTTCTCGTAGGTACCATTAATGGTACATACCTTGTACATTTTCTATGTATCTTTATGGTACATATTGTAGTTGGATCAGATTTTGAAGGTACACATCATAGATCATCCGAAAAAGGTACAGAAAGATTCCTTACTAGATAGCAACAAGGAAAAGTATAGATTGGTAGCAACTCATGTAGTTCAGGTTGCCCACTTGATAATGGTTGCCTGGATTTATTTTATTTATTTTATTATTTTTTTCATCAGATAACCCTGAGGAATAAGTTTAACTCTATCGTAATTAAGTTATGTGAAATCAATTTCTAGCTCAAGTTAGTAAGTGTAAATGAATTCAGAAGACAGTGAGTGTTAAATCCTAGGAACATACACTTAACCTTTAACTTTTCATTAAAGTGCTTGCAAAAAAAAAGAAAAAAAGAATCAATTGGGAATAACTGTACATTCCTGTTCCATGAGATACATCAACTTAATAGTTGAATATGTTAAAAAATATATATTATTGTTATATAAAAAAAGCCTTTACTTCTTTGACCATTCTTTAACATTTAATACAAAACAACTGCTTTCATATGCCAATGATTTCCTCATTATCTGAGAAATTAGAAATCGATACAAAAAGAGATTCATGATAAAGCAGGGCAGTAATATCTTGAGAACTCTGGACTCTCTATTACTCTCTCTAATTTTATAGCTCTGTTAATGGGACATCCTTTTAATACATATGATCTAATTTAATTTAGAATGCTCCATATTATTTTTTGCAGTAATATCAAACCCATGAAGTCGCACCTATAGACATTTTAACATGGTTAGTGATGTGATCATACAAATGATTGAACTGCATGTGTTTATAAAATTACAAGAATACCTAGATAGATCTATTTGTAGCTCTTCCACTATTGGAGTGATAGTTCTGGCTACTATGATAATCTTGTCTGGCGAAGAGGGCTATCAGATTGCTATAGGAAAAAATAAGAAATAGGACACCATAGTTATTTATAATCATCACATTTAATTACCTGATTTTCTGTACAATCAATGTATTCATGAACTGGAAATTGTTTATATGTATAAATCACTCTAAAATGTCAGAATTTCCTGTGAAAGCTAGACTCATAATCGCCTCGTAATGCTTTTAAAGGTATTTGTGGCAATGATGAAAATAAGTGTGCGATTGGATAATGAAAAACTTGCAACTGTTGTGAGCTGATTAAAAAAAAAAAACCTAGAACCTACCAGATTTCTGTGTATTTCAGGAATGAAAAAATGAACACAATGCTGATGTGATACAGATACTCTTGTGCCGACATTCAGACTAATGAATAAATATCATCTGTCCTAAATGTTATCGTAACTTGTTACACAGAAGTAAAACTATATAAGGGAATTACAGTATCATAACATAATAACATGGTGATAATTACAGAATCACCAAGTTATTCTTATTATGACTCTTCTTGTTCTTATTTTAGTCGGTTAACATGTACTTCTCTCTGTTTTGAAAGTACTCATTGCAAAAGTAAATTTGGTTTACACAGCTTGTTTTATAAGAAGGCATTGTGACAAAACAGCTTTGAAGAAATCCAGGTTTCAATTCATAACGAGCAAGAAAGAAGTGAAAGTGTGGAGGAAAATATCGCAAAGATGGCAGAAACAGAAATAACTAGGGATGATTTTTTTGAAACATTAGGCATTATTAGGATTTTTTTTTAAAACATTAGTCCACATAGTGGCATTTCACTGGCCATTCAATACACACATATTGTGTATGACACAAAACTCACATGCTCATACACAACTACATATACACATTTCTAACATGAAAAAAGAGACAAACGATGGTGCTTAAACTTTCTGCAGTTCTTAAACTGTAAATTATTTCCTTTTTTTTTTTATTCTTGAGTATGTTGTTTGTAATTCGTGAAGGCCATGTTAATTATGAATATAAGCCTATTTTTTTGAGACTTGGGATAAAGCGTCTCGCTTTCTGACTCTCCCGGGATTTAAACTCATAACCTTCCAGACGCTTTTGCCGAACCTTACAACGAAGACATGTTTTTGTGGTCTGCGTCACAAATGTGACTAACACGTAACATAAAACTCTCATCCAAAGCTGTTTTTCCCTATGAATATCTGTTTCAAATTGAATCCAGTGCCTCAGCGGTGTCACACAGATGTGATGTGCTGATGTGGTTTAGGACACAATGTGATTTACTGTCATCTATAAACATGAACAAAACCTCACCATGGAGCTGAGTGCTGTATTTTGAGGCCTGAATGCAATTTGGCATTGTTATGTCCTCCCACCTCACAACCAACATTCCCAGGAAAATGCTCCTGACGCAGTTAATGTAGATGAAGAAGATCATGCAGGCTAATGTTCTCATTATGTACAAGAAAAAAGAGAGAAAAATAGCTATGATAGACCTAATGTACACATATTAGACGTGATCAATTTCATTTTGGTGTAAAGGGAACTCTGTGTCAGATTTTTTTTTCTTTACCCTGCTGAGTTCCCACCACTCACTGTTTCAGTGTCTACTGAATGTTAATGCATATTGCTTTCCGTGAAATACACATGAGTCGAGGAACAGATTGAGAAACTCATTATATTCAATGGTTATTACAGACCGAGAGAGATTCAGTGTCAGAACATTAGAGTTATGAGAATAAGCTCAGTATTGTAAACTGGGATGCGGTGAAGGGGGAAGTGTGTGTGTGTGTGTGTGTGTGTGTGTGAGTGAGTGAGAGAGAGAGAGAGAGAAAGTGTAGATAGAGTAGAATGTGAGTGTGTGCATATGCATGAGGTATGGAGGAGAGAGAAAAGCAAATGAGTGTAAGTGTGTAAGAACTCGAGTGTCAATAGGTGTCAGAGAGAGAGAGAGAGAGAGAGAGAGAGACTGAGACAGGCTGTCTGTGAGAGTGTGGTAGTGAGTCAGATTCTGAATACTTATGCATATTTGTGTATTTGTATGTGTTTGCATATGGCGCACATTGTTTTTATAGCTTACCAAAGATCCCCACAATGATAGGAATTTTTCATAGTATTAACCTTGCCATGCAAATTGTTAAGAACAAGTTGTAGCATAGCAGTTGTTCTTAGTTGTAGCATAGCAGTAATAGTCATATTATCAGGTAAGATCCCCACAAAGATAATAAGATGGACCTGTTTGTGTGTGTGTGTGTGTGTGTGCCTGGGGTTGTATGTTGGGTGGCTTTGTGTGTGGTTTAGGTTAGGGTTATCTTTAGGTGAAGAATAGCATAGATAGCTGCAAAAATACTAAAGGAGTCGAAAGTATTTTGTTTAGTTGCTAAATTTAAGGTTATGGGTAGGTCTAGATGAAGATCTCATAAGGTAAAGGAATGTGTGTGTGTGTGTGATTGTGTGTGTATATGTATGCATTTGTGTTTAAATCGCTGCGTTTAAGGTTATGGTTATATCTCCGTTGAGGTCCTCATGAGCAAGGTGAACAGGTTTGTGTGTGTTTCGGTTACTGAGTTGAAGGTTATGGCTAGATCTGGGTACAGGTCCTCACTGTAGAATGTGAATGTGTGTACACAAGAATGAGAGATTGTTTAAGTGTGTAAGTGGTGTGAGTGTGAATTGGGGAAGAAAATAAGACAGAATGTCTGAAAGTGTGTATAAGAGTCAGAATATGAGTGGTTGTACATGTGTGAGTGAGGGTTTTTAGAAAGAAACTGGGGGGCGGTGGCGGGGGGGCGGGGGTTGGGCGTGTATAAACATATGTATATATGGTCCCATATTTCATCTGATTTAATTGGAACCAACAAAGTGAGTGTAAATGTTCATACATTTAGCAAATGTGGCCTCGTGACGCAGGCAAACTCTCTGCCTCAGCACACACTCTGAGGTTTGATGAAACCCAGAGCGAGAATGTTTGGCAGCTTCGCAGACTTGAACTTAATGCGCATTTATCTTTGTTTGTATACCTGCATGTGTTCTGGGTATAAAAAAAAAAAAAAAAAAAGAACGGTGCGGTGAGTGAATATTGCAGATGTAGTTTCATTTGGCGTACGTTTGGAGTTTCTGCATAACTGTGGATAGGACTTTGAGACGTATACCTGGACTGCAAACGCAACTCATTTCCTTTCTCTTCCTTTTCATGATTGTGTCAGGTTTCTCAAATAGTGTAATGTAATTTAAAAATGAAATGACAAACATTGACAATTTGGACAATTTTTGTCATTTTTTAAACAAGTAAATAATGCTTCTTTTTTTTATCATAAAAATATAATAAAACACATAATGTGGTTAAAAATAACAATTAATGAGAGTATGGTGTGGTGAAGCTAGTGATACTGTTACTGTTTAGACTTCCAAAAACAGCACAATAATTGAGCAATTTCTCAATGATTACGATATTTTATTTATAAAACAATGACACGTCATTCTTTGTATCCATTTCTAGTTATATTTTATTTTGTAAAACAGTTTCTTTTTTCACTTATGATACAGTGGCAACATAAAATTGTTCCCTCCTACAAAGGCATAAAAGAAAAAACAAAAACGTAAAAACAACACAACTTTGATGTCCTCTATTTTGAGGACAAGTTACAGTAAAAAAACATAACTGACACTGGAGACTCCTTCCAAGATATGAATAAACAATTGTTCGCAGAAGATTTTAATTCTTTTTAGGTTTATGTGTAGTGTCTGTTATTCTGGTTTGTTACAGACAAAACCAAAAAGTCTTAACCTTACGCCTTATAAACCTGTGACTACTTTCAGATCTGCTGTTACAAAAAATAATAAAAAAAAAAAAGAAAAATAAATAAATAAATAAATATCAACACCTGCTGATCAGTCAAAACCAGAGAATTCAACACAGAAATGATATAAAATACTATAATTGCCTGTAATTGTTTCTGATTACGATTTCGTAAAGCAAACTGATTAATGTGACTATTTGACTAATCAGCTACTTCCTTATAGTTTTTAGTGTTTATAGAAATCTCCTCTGCTAATCACAGTGTCATTATTTTCTTTTTGTTAAAATTTTTGAATTAGAATTTTTATGTAATACTAAACTCACAGTCTAAAATAAAAGCAGTGCTTCTACGGTAACAGATTAGAGAGGAGTCAGAACAGGTACTTAAAGATTTGGCAAAAACACAAACCATGAAACAAAACACATCGTAATAATAATCCCTTATATGTCCAGCCATGATTTATAAAGTGCTTGTCCCCCTGAGCACCAGTGTGATATACAAAGCGCAGGGCCAGAACCATTAATCTTGTCCATTTTTTTTCCAAGGCTGTAATTTTCTATTGCAAAAAAATTTAATGCAAACTTTCAAAAAAAAAAGAGAAAAGAATAAAAAAACCATTATTTCTTTGACCTTTTTATGCATAGTTCCCGGCACTTGGAAAAACATAGGTGGAGTCCAAGAAAAATTAGGCACTGAGTTAACTCCAAGAGTAGATAAATCTTCTGTCCTTTAGAGAAATGCCTGCGTTCCTTTTCATTTTTCACAAGTGTTCCTCTGTGTTAGATTGAGAACTGCGAGACTTTTCCATATTGCTCTTTAGGTCTTACATAAGTGGAACGTCTAGGCACTTTATACATCTCTTTCTATCTCGATTTAACAGATGTTATCGAGTCAGGAGTGTGGAGTATCAGATTTGATTGTGTTTGCATGTGCAGTCTGTCTAACTTCTTGAGCATGGGCAGATTTGGCAGCAGGAGTGACAGCGCTTGGGTGGATTCCCTCCTCTAAAGATAGAAAAGGGTGGCGGCATCTTCTGTGGTGTGCTTCGAGAGAACATAGAGAACAGAAGGAATCTGAGATGAAAGCGAGGCGAATAACGAATCATTTTTGAAAATAAACTTCCTTTTGTCATTAGCACGTTCCACCTGGAGGGGATTTGCTTTCCTATTTTTTTTTAATATTACTCTGTCAGGAATAAAACACTCAAGCGTGTGCGGTTATGGGAAATTAATCAACGACAGAGTTACTGTTAAGTTGATTATTTTTCTATAACAGATTCCTTTAATACCACAGCAAGTACCTAGAACTTTTACGATGAACAACACATCCTACTTTTTTATCAAGTTGATGTTGTTGAAGCTTATGACAAAACACAACTTGTGTTGAAACACAATAATGAAACTTGCAAAGCCTGATGGACTCTTACAAAGTGCTGAGACTGGAGACTCATAAAAAAAAATAAAAAAATAAAAAAAATAAAAAAAAATAAATAAATATATCCAATTAAAAAAAAATCATGGTATTATTAAATGTTACTTTAGAAAGGTAAATTTACTATAATAAACACATTAATACAGCCCTGTGATTTGGAGGAGGGTTAGTTCAGTGGTTAAGGCACCACTGGGCTACTGATCAGGTTCAAACCAAGTTGCCTCTGTTGGGCCCTTGAGTGAGGCCCTTACCTTTACCTGCTCAGATGTCAAAATAAAAGATAAATCACCCTGGTTAAGGGTGTCTGAAAAATGCTGAAAATGTAACTGTAAATTTGTATTACAGTTAGCACTAATGTAAAAGCCTCTGTTATTAAAAAAAATAAATTAACAATCACTTTCCAGCCAATCAGATTTAAGAATTGGTCAGCGCTTGAAAATAAACAGCTAATTGTACGGCTTCCTTCCTCACCCTCCTGACACCTGAGTGGCCTTTAGGATTTGAAAGCCTCTGTTCTCCAACTGTGCGTGTAATTACCTCGCCTGTCACCACACACACTCAAACACACCAGCCATCAACTGTCTTCAATTAGCTAACCTGCCTCTGAAACCACACACACACACACACACACACACACACTGCCAGTGGCCTCTTATCTCTACGCTCTAACAGGTAATAATAACCAAAGCCAACTTTTCGCCTGATGTTATATGGCTCAGATGACATCTTCTCTCACGTGTTCTTTCTATCCCTAAGCTTGCTCTGCTTTATAAAGAGAGAGTGTATAATATTTTTTCGAGTTCTTTCCAAAGCAAACAAACCTGAGCATGACGAATAACTATGGATAATACAGCTATGTATATGTATGGTATGTAGAGGAAGCTCATTTATAAAATTGTGTGCTTAGTAGTGCTGTAACTACAGTAGTATACGTAGTTACATTACATTAATTTATTGTGTTGCATGTACTTCTTTTACTGTGTTACTTGTATTTATTATGATTACTGTGGTCAATGTGGTGTCATTCTAGAAAATATTAATTATTAACACTCTAATAATATTAATTATTAACGTGCACGAGATGCGCTGCAGCAATCTTTGAATGTAATTTGTATAGTGTTTAATTTATTATTTTTTGTAACGGATCGTGACAACAGATATTTACAGAAACCAACAGACATCTGGATGCAGCTTCCGATGCCTCATGATTAAACCAGAGACGACAGGGACAAGCAAAAACCTCCTTGAAACACACAACGAAGAAACAATGAGAGGAACCAGACTCATCCGTGTGACAGCAGATAGTGGGATTATCGTCTCCAGCTGTATATTATAAAGTCAAATAGTACTAAGGGCGTTAAAAGGATGGACAGCAGATTGCGAATACGGGTCCTGAGACGAAGCACAGAGGAGGTTGTATGCTTATAGCAACAGCTGTATAAGTATACAGTAAACATTTTGGGAAGTGAAATGTTTTGGGTATCCATGTTGGATGATTCACAGAGGCAGAATGTAACTCTGTTTAAAAAAGTTCCAGATCAGGCAGAACTAAAAACGAGAGCCAGAAAGTGAGGCATGAGTGAGAGTACTACTTTTTTCCTATAATATGTGTATGGTGTATAATGGGTACACTCCTTACCATGTAACAAGTTTAAAAAGTAACACGGATTTTTTATTTTATTTTATAATTCAATCCCTAAACTTTCACAAGGCCATGCCCCAAAAGGTTACAAAATTCAGAATCTTTTTCATTAAAAAAAAAAAAAAAATCTGTTATTTTTTATTCGGTTATTTGAGGAACTTGTTTTAGTGACTTATATTTAGCAACATCAGCCTAGTCCATACGAACATGGTAATTTTTCAAAACATATTGGTCTACAATAAAAGGCCATACTAACAGGGGTAATACAACTCTAACTATGCATGCTGGCCAATCAGAAGTGCTCGCAAGCCAATAACCCTGTTTTTCCCGTGCACACATCGACAAGAACAATGTCCATCCTGGAAGAAAATTTCCAAAAGGCTTGTTTTTATTTACCTAAAATGGTGTTTCTATGTTTAAACATACTCATGTCTGTGTGGACAAGGCAATGTAATCGCATCACAAGCATCACAATTGTATCACAATCTTCACTCACTCACCGTCCATACTGCTTATCTCAGGAGGCTTAGGGCGCGAGGGGTGCCAATCCATCGCAGAGCACACATATAATTCAATTTCAATTTTATTTGTATAGCGCTTTTAGCAATTGTCATTGCCGCAAAGCAGCTTTACACAATCAAAAGAAT
>JAOVVA010000002.1:1138164-1155247 GCA_028565275.1 Leiocassis micropogon | reverse complement strand
CATGTGTAGCTCGACAGAGAGAGAGAAAGAGTGAAAGGGGGAGACAGGGGGAGAGAGGAAAGAGAAAGAGGGGGAGACAGAGAAGAAGAGGAGAGATGGCAGTTAGGTATGGTAGAAGAAGAGGAGAGATGGCAGTTAGGTATGGTGGGATCACATATACAGACACAGTACGTTTTTATCAATCAGCGAAGGCTGTTTTGAAAGAGTCAAACCACAATACCAACGTTGACTTCGGCCTGCGTTCAAAAGCTACGTAACATCTTTGGGTGGCTTGAATGGATTATCTGCTTTTACATTATTCCTTCAATATTTTGAATTCTGAATTTTTACCTTAAGTAAAGTATCATAAAAAAATGTAACGTTATGTAATTTGACGCAATTCCATTAAAAGATACTGAAATTTGTGGTTTATTTGTCAGGACCTGGCAAAAAATGTATACACTGAAGGGAAAGTCACAGGTGAGGTGTTTCACAAAACTAGGTAAATTTTTGAAGTATGAACTTGTGAGCTTTGCTCTTGCCAGCCAATAGAATCCAAGTGGGTGAGCCCATGATGTGTCATTGGTGAAAAAAATAAATCCTAATCTAAACACCGCCATTTAATGCCTAGTATTCATTTATCACTCTTAGTAGGTACATTGGCTAATCTGAAACCCATCACTGAGTAAAGCCTGGCTTGTTATGAATCAGGCATTCCAATTAATCTAACTGCAGTGAATAATCATAGTCCAGTTTTCATTGCTTTATAGAACTTTAGGCCGAGTCAAGGTTCACCAATGAGGACGAGCTAATCTTCATGATTAACTTCAGTCATTCACTGAGCACAGCTGAGGCTTCATGATTAGATCTGCGAACTGCTGATTATCAGAGTGGATAAATCCAAGTCCCGTCAGAAAACTCTGCCAGGTATCATAATTAGCCGTGTGGATAAAATCCAGTTCATCACAGAGCACAGCTAGACTTTATTTGCTGATTAGCAACATGGGCTAATTCAATGCCCATCTGCAAGCACAGCAAGGTTTTCGTAATACGCCATATGGACAAATGCTAATCCTTCACACAGAATGACTCAAGTTTCATTCTGGGTTAGCAGCTTTTGTTTACGCTAGTCCATCACCAATCATGTCCAGAGTTCATTACAGATTAGTGCTGTGTACTAGCTTTAGCTGGTAATTGAGCATGACCAAGGTTTAAAGGGTAATTAGCAATGCAGGCTAACTCCAATTACCTGGCAAACACAACTTTTGTATAGTAGTGTAGTCCGAGCCAAGATGCACATGGCCCTAGATTCTTTGCTAATTAGTAGCGTGTGATAATTATAGTCTAACCCTGAGCATGGCCTAGGTTACGCGTAATTAGCATTGTGATTTTTTCCAATGTTCGTAGCCAAAAAATGTAAATATGGAAAATATTAGCTTGTAGACATAATTCATAATGTTCAAAATGAAACCCCTAATAAACAGGAACACTTTAACACTCAAACAGTCTCATACACATTAGTAATACATTGTTTAGCACTGTAAGCTAATCCAAGACACATGACTGACCATAGCCAAAGTTTCTTCCTAATTAGAACAGGGAGCCTACATTTCAGTGCTTATTAGCTTCAGTGGCTAACTCCAAAGACTAGTCTGTCACTAACAATGGCCAGGTTTCACTCAGTGATCGCTAGCCAATGCTAACCGATGCTAAGGTCCTTTTTGTTACAAAGTTTAAATTTCAGTGCTAATTATTAATATGGTTTTGCTAATCCAGTTTATTGCTACACCAGTTAGTGCTAATCATGTTCTGGTTCTTTCTAGGTGTGGTGTGGAAAAAAGATGTTTACCTTAATGTTTTTTCCCCCCTAAAACCTTTTAAACTCTCCAACTGTCATTGATACGTAGCCAGTCATGCTAGCTGTGTAAATTCAGGCTAAAGTTGTAGTTAATTGCACTTTAAACCTTTCTTTTTAGAAGGAAATGCCAATAGTTTTGCTCTTCATTTGGGCAGATATTTAATATTTCTCAGCCATGTCCATATCAGCAGTGATTAAAAAGGTGGCTTAGCAAAATTTTTGGCCCCAACCTATACAGAGCAGCTCTAGGAGACTCTGTTGCTGTGAAACAGTGACAAACACCCATGAATCTGAAGCCTATAACACTGTCCAGAGAGCCCACATGAGTATTTATGATACTTCATAACGCAAAACTATATTTTTTCCTCCTTTGAGAGAGCCCGAGTGAGCCGTGGTTTGTTGCGGCCCAGCAGGATGAGTGTGTATGTGACCTCTTATGTGCTGGGAGCTCAGGATAAATAAAACGTTGTGTAGATTAATGATCGAATGTGCACCGTGCTCCTCCTACACAGAGGAAAGCACACACATTTTTAGGAGATCAATCAAAAATATTTGGCCTGTATCAACAATGGAGGTCGTTAATGTTACAGGTGATAAATCATGTCTGACCACAGAGTCCTGGCTATAAACTACATAATTATTATACAGAAGAGCCATATATTTTTATTGCCTTTTTACAGTGTTTCCTTAAACAAAGTTTTTTTTTTTTTTTTTTTTTTTTTACAGGCATGACGAAATAAAACAGGATGCGGTCACCTAGGCTTTGCCATTTACATATAATTCCAAAAAAATGGTTAAGCCATTTACACCTGGAAATTATGTTATCTCTTTTTCTGATGGTCAGACCAAACACAAATAAAAGCACATTTATCTCTGACATTTTTTAAAACAACACAAAACAAGAAGAGGTCTTTTCAAAAGAATAAACACAGAACCAATAATTTTCCATTTAACTTATCAGTTGATGTCCTCTTTAATCAGTAAGATTGAAGGTAGTTTGTCTTTTGATCAGAACATTTTTTAGGTATAAGGACATTTAGAAAATAACACAAACCTTCAAATAATCATAATTCATTAAAGTGATTAGTAAGGTGGTGTCTAATTTATTCATTCCTCTTCAGTAACAGATTCATGGTGTCTCTGGGGCCTACCATGGGAAAAAGAGAGTGGTATGCCTTGGACCTAACACCGGATATTCATTACCATACATACTGTATAGGGGGAATTTGGAGTAGCTGATCCTAATCCTGGCCTGTTTCGGGGAGGTGGAAGAAAACCAGAGGACCGAGAGAGAATCAAGGAATGAACTGGATACAATGGTAATTTTTTTTTCTTGACTGGATAATTTTTCCAAAGTCAAACCAGGACTTGAGATGAAATTTCTCATGAATGAAGGTAAAAATAATTTACAAGAAGACCTCAAGCACAGTACGGTGATGAGACCCTTAACCTCAGCTCAACATCCATGATTAATGATCCCTGTCAGGTTGGCTCTGAGCCCACTGCAGTCATTCCTGTGAACGTTCGGCGAAAGGAATGCCTGCTCCTTTAAAATCGTTGGAAAACTTGTCATCAACTTGCGGAAGAGACTCGTTTGTCTGTGGAAACTGTACACACAATCGTTCACCAACACCACCTGCACATTACAGGATATCCCCTGTACAGTCCTGACCTTGTTCTAAGCCATTTCCACATGTTTGGGCCATTAAAGGAGTTCCTAGGAGGCCAGCGTTTCAGATGTGATGCAGGCAGTCCGATCATAAAAAAAGACCTGAGAAAACTTTCTATCTTGAAGGTAGG
The DNA here is from genome assembly GCA_028565275.1 of Leiocassis micropogon. Lineage (NCBI taxonomy): Eukaryota > Metazoa > Chordata > Actinopteri > Siluriformes > Bagridae > Leiocassis > Leiocassis micropogon. The sequence continues at coordinate 1,151,610 of JAOVVA010000002.1, read as the reverse complement.
CAGTAGTGCACTAGTGAAATGGTGGGATAAGTACAGTAGAGTAGCAGGGGATTATTTAGAGAAATAAAGGGAATCTCCCCCCCCCCATAACTGTGTTCTGTTATCCTGCACAATCAAAAGTGCTGGTTTGACTTGAAAACCCTCTTAAAGGTATATACACTAAATATACAACACCAAAGATATTTTTCAAACCATTAAAGTCATTTTGCTTGTTTAACTTGTTAAAACTCAAGGCCTCCTAAGGAAAAAAACAAATCATCCCAATCTGTTTCGACTCAGCAAAGTGTAGCTCTAATAAACCTGTGAAAAAACAAATGATTAAAGACATTACCCAGAGATTGTTGTTCTTTCTGGGCAGAAAATTATACACTATATATCATTTTACTTCTGAACGAATTGCCAGTTGCAGATGAAGACTACAGGATGTCATAAAACATAAGCATATGTATCTTAGTTCACGAGGGCCATGTAATTTTCTATCTTTAGCTTTGAGGCTTCACTTAGTTTGAACGTGTATCAGGAACGGTCGGTTTAGCCGAAACCCGAGAGCAACAAGAAGAAGACTGAGACCAAACAAAGATCTAGCGCAAGACATCTGTGTGATAAATGCAGCAGGCCGTCAATTAATCAACGTGACACATTTACAATATAATGACAAATGAACCATTGTGCAAACACTGAGGCCCGTGATGACTAAAGTACTGTTTTGGCAAATGCTGACTGAGATTTTAATTTGAATGTAATCTAATATTTAAGTCTATAGGATTTTTTTTTTTTTGTCATTTATAAACGACACAAGAAAAGGAACTTTTCAAAACAACATAAACATTCAAGCAATCAGGTTTTATTTAAATGTTGTCACTTGATGTCCTCTTTAATCAGTAAAATTGAAGGTTATTTGTCATGTGATCAACATATTTAGCAACAAGGACATAAATAGACAGCAGAGCACTTGGGGAGCCACAAGGGTAATTTTGGACTGGGTCCTTTTTCTCTTTTTCCAGAAAATACAGTTGCATCGCTAAATATAGTTTGCTAAAGACCCATGTCCTTTCCTGACTAGTTTAAAAAAAAAAAAAAAAAAATGCAAATAAGACCTCATAGGTCAAAGAAATCCTTCATAATTGACAAAACCGCATGGGGAATTTTAATAATCTGTGTTTGTTTTCTCTCTTGATATCTGCAAGAAGACCTACTGCATGCTAAACCAGAGCCTACATTTACTCTAAACATACGTAATGGATTAATAAAATCTAGTCTTGTATGACTTTATTAATCCAGTACGTATTTTTTTTTTTTTTAGAGCAAACAATATGCAGAAAATAGACATGAACTGGGAAGAAGCTTTTTAAATTCCTGTCCTTCATCAGTGATGGGAAGTGTTGAAACTTCATAGTGTTGAAACTTCATAGTTTGGTGTCAATTCGTGTTTAATTTTACCTGATTTGTTTATGAAGGGTTGTTTTTTTTTTTCTTCTGATTTTAAAATGTTTTTAAAAACTTTTTATTATATTTCTAGTAGTTTAAACACTGCTTACTTGCATAATCTTTGGCTTTAAACATATTTTTTTCTGTATGTAGGACAATTAGCAGTGGCTAAATAAAATACGTAGGGATATTGTATATAGCTTTTAGATTTTTAGAACATTTTTGCATTGACATTTTCCTTATAAGATCCTACCTGGCTGTGATCCCTGTCTAAATAGAGTGCAGAAAATTAGTAAGTCATCATTATTTTTTATTTAGCGTGTTTATGTTGCACTTACAATATCTGAGCTAATGTAGTTCTTGTAAGTCTTTGAATACTGGTTTAATGCATAATATTAATACATTTTGTAAGGTTAATAATTTTTTAATAAGTTCCACTATTTAGCAATGACTAGTTTGGCAGGTTTTAGACTAACAGATGTATTTAACGTTGTTAGCGTACCCTATTCCCGAGTAACGTTAACTTACTGTTACAGCTAACTGTATGAACAGAAAATTAGCTATTGTGTACGTCACACTCTTCTTCCAAACTTGGAGCTATCTGAATGCTTTTTAAAGCATTTTTAAAACTACAAGTTAATATAATTTAGATGTGAATAGTTTAATGCTAATTGAGGATTATTAGCAATGGCTAAATTAAAAATGTAATTAATTTTGTTCACATTAACAAAAGTACTATACTAAATATGAACAATATAGTTTGTAGTGTCTTCTCTTCATAATAATTTGCAATAACTGATTAAATACTAAATCGAAAAATTAGCTAGTCATGCTAGTTACCTCATTAATATGTCTTCATTGCAATTTTCTTTTAGACTTTGAGCTAAAGTGGCTTTTGAAAGCTTTTGAAGAGCTTTTGAGAGCATTTAAGACTGATTAATTACATAATGTTTTGGTTTTAACCACCAGAAGTTACACATTTTGTTCACAGAAACTGTGAACATACGCAGATAATCACACACTGAGGTAATTTTTGACATGACAGTGTAGTTATTGACCCAACAATGAATAATTCCTGTATATTATATGAGGAATAGTAGAATAATAGTACAGAAGATAATAATAAAATAACACAATAAAGGAATAGTGTGAAGTATAATGCAGGATTCATAGTATGGGATTTTAAACATGGCCTATTTCAACTCATAAGGACAGTGTTGTGTCTATGCTGCCCTCTGGTGGAAATTATTTGTAATGACCTGTGAGTCAGTTCAGTCCTGTTCCTAATATTCATGCTCATGCCATTTTCTATCATTTCCAGATGAAGCGTATTAAGAGGCACTTATACAGTAATGCAGATTCCATTAATACACTCCTTAAAATGCAAACTATTCAGGTCAAGCATCGAGTCTGAATGAATGCCAGGATGTTGTTACTGTGCTGTTTGCTCTTTTGCTGCACATGCCTGCTCTGTAACTGAACACCACAATGCTGAGACAGATAGAGAGCGTATTATGTTCCGGTATTAATTGGCAGTCAGAGGATATCCAGTGCACAGGCCCCAAAGGCAGCCCTCGGGTTAAAAGGCGCAATCAGAGCAGTGGGCTGGGGGACGAGCACACCCGGCCCTGCTGGCAGCGTTACCCGTTACTCCCTCAGCCATAACAAATCATACATGTGGCTGCTGATGGACAGCTGGTTTACAGCCGGTGTCAGGCATTAACAGATTTGATCCGTATTGGAGGAGGAAGGCAGGGGCGGAGGGGGTAGCCGAGCGAGGACCTCACCATGATTCATGACTTAAGAAGGGGTTTCCATGCTCATATGCCCTGATTTACTGCTCCGTGTGGGTGTATGAGGGAGAGAGAGAGAGAGAGAGAGCGAGAGAGAGAGAGAGAGAGAGAGAAAGAGATTTCTCTCGCTATGGGGACCAAATGTTCTGGCACAAATATGAATATACTGTATGATCATTTTAATTTTGTGTGGTCCTCATGAAGAATAAAAAAAATAAAACTTTTAAAGTGCAAACACCATTATCTTTTGTTTTGCAGTGTGTGCTAAATCTTGACAAAAGCACATTCCTTTAAAAAGTCAAGCTTTATTGTCACATCTATAATTACAGTACAGTCAGACATGAAAAGGTTAATTGCCTTGCTAAATAAAGGCATTCTAGTTATAGGGGATACAATGACCAAAAATCTTTACTCATGTAGAATTACAACTTATCTTCAGGAATACATTGGTATAAGCTGAAGTATGGATTTAAATCTTTAATTCAGAATTGTATAAACTTCCTATAAAGATTATTGGAGAGAAAAGAACAATAAAGTGACATTTTTACTCATTTTAGTCATCAATCGTTCCGCTTTCACCAAAGACAAGGTTAGCTAAGACTAACTTACAACAGTTTGATTTCTAACGTTGCAGAAGCCAGCATGATCAAAACTTTGACTAGGTGAGTGCAGAAACAGCTTCGATACATACAAAGTGTCCAATGCAACAATAAATGGTTTTCTGTTTAAAATAGTATAGATTGGTCATCACATTAAGGCTTAAAATGTATAAGTATAAATAGATGTAGAGATGGTTGAAAAAAACTATGAGTAATAAAATATACATTGATCAGCCGTACCATTGACACCCAGTGAACTGAACAACATTGATCACCAATTATACGCTAGTAAACTGGTGACAGACGGGCACCCAAGGCTCACCCATGCCCGCAAGAACCAAAGACCAGCCCATCCAGTCCGATCCCACAGAAAGCCCATGCAGCACAAACACCCCAAAAAGTCAATGCTGACCACAGTAGAAAGGCACAAGAAAACCCAGCACACCCAGTGCACCACTGGTTGCTGCACATAAGGCCCAGCAGGCAAAAACGAACAACCCTGCTACCCATTTAACTACCCACCTCCCTAGCCGATCAAGCAGCCACTCGATACACAGGACAAACAAGTCAGATACACAGACCCCCCACCCCACAACCCACAGCACCCAAAGGATCCTCTGCCAGCATCCTGGTGCCAGACCCCACAGCAAACCCCCAGACTCCCTTCAGAGCCACGTCCCGAGGTGCCAGAGCTACCCTGTTGGCACAAGTGGAACCCAAAACCTAGGAGGTTTTAATGTTAATGTTTTTAAAGTTATGACAGATTGGTGTATAATTCATAGGTAGACGAACATCCGTTAAACAAATTCTTGCTGTCATGGATGTTGTAGTAGCTGTAAACCAAAAGGTTCTCTTTGTCTTTTTTTCTTTCCCAAAATGGGAAGATAAGGAGTCGAATAAAACTGGAAAGTGTAGTCTTGTTTGTCATGAATATGGTAAGAAAAAGAAAGAAGGAAAATATAAGCAAATTCAAGTTCTCCATATTAGATTGTTTTTTTTTCTTCACACAAATAGATCTTTAAGCGCAGCACACACACACACACACACACACACTCAGAGGCTCCCTGTGGTTGGGCAGCAGAGCACACACAGAAGGGAAAGAGAGAAACCCGTGTGATGTTTTACGAGCTATGAAATTCACTTAAGAGCCGAGCGGAAAGAGAGCGATGCCCGTAAATGGGATTTACAAAGTAAATCCTACAGTAAATATTTGTAAGCGTTGTGGAGGGCGAGCTGAGTGAGGAGGGCTGATGGATGGAAGGATAAGAGTGGCAGAGCTCAGGAGAAACGGATACGCCACAAACATCTCCCAAACTCTTCTGATTGCACGCGCTCTCGTTGACCTCGTGGAGGCGGCGGCGCTGGCAGCTCCTGCACAAACTAGTCTCCCCCTGCTAAGTGAGTAATTGGATGTGAGCGCTTATGTATTTTTGTAACGAGCTGACAGCATATTTCCACTGCCTGCCCAAAAGGTTACCCTAATCAACATGGTCACGCTGTTTCTCTCAGAGTGACAGCCATGAGAATGAAACACACACACACAAACTTGCCAGATGTGGGCACGTCTGTTTCTGCATGACCTGCTGAGCTGCCTTCCTATCTAAATGTATAATATATGTCACTAGACATCAACCATTGATAGGTTTAAAAGAATAATTTTAGGAATATATCACCAGGTGCCAGATGGTTAGCACTGTGGCCTCGCACCTTCAGCGTCGAGGGTTCAATTCCTGCTGCTCTGTGTGTGTGGAGTTTGCGTGTTCTCCCCGTGCCCAGCGGGTTTCCTCTGGGTACTTACAGTAGGTTTCCTTCAACAGTTCAGAGACATGCAGATTAGGCTAATTGGCATTTTCCATACAGGATATGCGTTATAGAGCACGAGGGAATAAAACCGACATTTCTTTTGACAATTTATTGTACTTATATTCTGATTATTGTATCTGGTTCTACCATGATGCATACTTTGGTACAACAACAAATGGACTGTAGTATGGCGCTATGGATCACGTAACAGGACCCAGTCAAAAAATGTTATACATGTTTATGTATCAAAATGGTAATATTTTATAGTGTGGAACTACTGTGTGTATAAAACATTCATTCAAAACCATAGCGTATTTTAATATTATATACAGTAATATGGTACTGTTTGTACTGTACCATCTCTTAGGAACCCATAACAAAATTTTACTATGGTACATAATACCATGGTATTTTTTACAGTACCATGGTGCTTGTTTGCTTATATAGAACAGTACATGTACCACACACTATGGTATATGGTACTACCATAGTACATACAGTTCCACAATATTTTGTACCATGGAACACATATCAGTATACTGTTTTGAATCATGTCAAAAAAATGCCATAGGTATTTATGTACCATAATGGTAATATTTATATAGTATGGTACTATTGTGTGTATATAACATTAATTAACAAATTAAGTAACCGCTAATTAAGCAATTAAGTAGCTGATTGTACTATACTATACTAGTAGTATAGATTAACATACAGTATCTAATATGATAAAGTATGAAAAAACATACCATATTAGAAACCTGCTGAACTTTGGTAGCCACTGTGGTACCCAGTAAGTACCAAGGTATTCACCAAAGTATTGAGGTATACACCATAGTATTACCACAGTACCAAGTGTACCAAGTGAAGTGCCACACTACCTACCCTGGTACTCTGGAAAACACCCTAAAGAGCACTTTGTGGCATTTTCTCCATAAAAAGAGCCACCATTAGGGCGCTCGGGGCAGTGATGGCTCAAACCGTGGGGTTAGTGAATGTAACATTAAGGATTCATGTTCCAGCACCGCCAACCTGTCTGCTCCAGGGTGCTATATCCTGACTGAATCTGCACTCTGACACCTGGTTCCAACCCCCTGAATCTTCTTCACCTTGCATATACTGTAACTGCCCTATAGTGCACTGTGTATTCAGGTATCCGTCACCGAAAACGCATTAGGGCACTTTTTTGTGTTTTCTTCTACATCGCATCATCTTAGAGGGCAATCTGTTTTTTTTCTTTCTTCTTTTTTTCTGTTTGTAGACACTGTTTCCTGCCAGGGCAATTCATAACATTTTCTGCACTGTACGCTCACTTTAGAATGCATGCTTTTATTTATTTTTTTATCTAAAATAGGGAATAAAAAATATATACTCTTAAAACAATCTAAACATCTAATAAAAATATAAAGTTGGCATGTCTTTACATTAAGGATGTTTGCAATAAAATTAGTTGTGGGGACATAAGATGAGTAATAGAACACATCAGGATGGTTTTTGGAATTTTTGTCTGTCTGTTTATGCACGCATCATGTAAAAACTACTGATCATGTAAAAACTACTGAGTAAATTTTAATGGTGTACTTGGCCAAACTTAAGGTAACATATAAGGATTGTTTCATCGCAATCGGCCCATGGGAAGAGAAGATATGCTAATTTGGAAATTACATGGAAAATGCCCTTATTATAATAAAAATCAACCTTGAAAAAATCATTACTTCATCTCAAAATTCAACAGATTTAAATCTCTAAAGCTGTAAAATTTTTTATACGCGCTTATGAGTGTGCGATTGAAATCTACTTGATGATCGCGATCTCACGCCTTCATTCCACGCACTTCACGGGAACACATAAAAACTTTAGTTTATTCCAAGATTCAACAGATGGCGCTGTAAGTTTTTTTTTTAAAAACGCGCTTATACTGTAAGTGTGTGAATAAATTCCACGTAAGTGAAGTCGTGAGCACGTCTAGTTGTTAATAATCATGTTAATCCTTAATCTGGACCTTTTGAAGCAATGAATTTTAAGTAGCTAATAGGGATTTTAGACACCTACTGTGTAACACGTAACACGAGTCGATTGTTATCGCTTTTTTGAGATTACGAAGGCTAAAACTGAAAATGAGGCACCAACGGGGAAAAAGCCACACGAGGCAAGTCATATTCTGCCTTTTTAATCTGTAACTTAATCTGATGGCCGTGTGGGAAATCGGTGAGCGCTGTGACGAACAGCTACTCTAGCGCGGGCCGCGCCGTGACCGCAAATGTTTCCCCCTTTCGCTGGCGAGCGCGGAATAAAACAGCGCACGGCGGATTGTTTTCCATCACACACGGAGGTGTTCCATTTAAAACGCCAAGACAATTTCAAAGCTGTGGTTGAGATTTGTATTCTGAACCCTAACTGAAATATTACAGCTGAGCTTGGGAGTTTACTGTGTCATAGGAAACGGTTCAGATGGGGGGAAAAAAAAAAAAAATCAATCTTACACGATTTTCCATTCCATCTTACACCAAATGTATGCATGCTTTTGCGCTCAGTTGTATATTAATATCGATATAAACTCCAGCTATCTGTGCAGTTCCTCCCTTAAATGTTTTTCCACCATTCGTCTTTCTGCGCTGAGTGTTAGTCAGGACTCGGAGGACAAAAAAAAAAACAATTCAGTGTGAGGGCTGCTGTCGTAGCTGTAGAGTATATTTAATGACCGTTTATGTTTATGGATTAAAGTAAGTCATAGTTATAGTGTGAATGAAAAGTCTCGGTTAGGGAGCCTGATAAAGGAATGACGGTTAATAGCTGCTCTAACATAAGTGACAACTTGAGTTGCGGTCGTACCACAACATTGAACGTAACTCTAACTGGATAAAAGTAAGAAATGTCACTCTTTAGATTAGATTAGATTCAAGTTCATTGTCGCTGTGCAAACTGCATGTACAATGGTAGTGAAATCTGGGCCTTGAGAGGTGATTTCCGTCTCAGGCTGATACGTCCCAAGTAATAATTTTTCCCATTTTATATAAAGATTTTAGCTGGGACTCACTTTGACGAATCGTTAGCTCCAAAGCAAAACTTGTGGCGGGAGTAAAACTTGTGTAGATTACCATTTCTCGCCAGACTTTTGCTTTTGCGCTCTGAGGACGCTGCAGCTGCAACGCTTTAGTGCCATACTCACTGCGAGAACGTCACAACACACACACACACACACACGAAGGTTACTGTGGATACACCACAGAGCAGTGTTTTACTTTCCTGGATACAAGCAATCAGACTCCTATAATTTCGCCATTCCACACGGACTTGCGTAAACCGTCCTTCACATCCCGAAACCGCTTTTTTCTCCCGCCTCTCTCCCTATTCCTGGTGGTGCTTCTGTCTATCTGCGGTGCACGAATCATCCAAGCAGAACTTTATGTAATGTAATCAAAGTCAGCTTTGTATTTTATACAACCAATCAGGCTCAAACGGACCGCGTGCTGAGGAGCGGGGCCGAGCAGGCACGGTACTCATCAGCCTCAATGTGCTCGTTGTTTAAATTTCTTGTGTTTGGATAAACCAGATTGGTTTGCACTTAACCCTGTAATATATGCAAAACAATCCTCCAGATAATACTCTTAAGCTTCGCCAGTTGCCACTCTGGCAGCCGCAGTAAACGCGGTCCGTGCAAGAAAAATGGCGTGTAATAAATTATGACATGAAGCGGCGAGCGTCACTCGGTCCCGCTCAGAGCCGAGCCACGATCGGCGAGCGGGATATTAAAAATGACACCGCGGCGCACATGTGCAGGTCACGGGGTCACGGACTTTGGGGAAGCCTAAAGAAACAGAGGCCTCGTAAAAGAGTATTTAAACAAACAGGATTGGGAGAGGTGACTTCAACACTGCTGATTTACATCATGGCAGAAACTCGTACACTAATGGCTTCGGAAATAAAAGTATCAGGGACAAGTTCAGTCAACAAAGCGGGGAAAAAGAAAATAATAGCTTGCTAAATTACACAGCCTTCGTGTGCTTTGGGAATTCTTTGACGTAATGAAGTTCAGAAAACTGTCAGAATGCAGCTTAGTTTTGTGGCTTGCACTGAGCTTTAGCTTTTTATTTATGTAGTATGTATTTATGTGTTTATTTATATATATGTATGTATTTATTTATTTATTTTAAATAATTAAAAAAATTTCAACTTAATCACCCGTGAAAAATGTACACAAGGTTACATCATACATTTTTACAACTGGAATTAATGTTAGTAAAATCTCCAAAATACCATCCAAAATTATTGGCACCCTGCATCAAAATTACCCCCAAAATAAAATATACACTGAGTGACTTCTAAGCTTGAATATACAATATATTGACTATTTAAAAAAAAAAATCTTTTTTTTGCAGTTTTCTAAAAAGTTTTTTTCCCAAATATTTTTCCCCAAAGTTTTGGCACCGCCGAATTAACATACACAATACATAGATTGTTACATAGTTACCTCCAAATAATTATACATTTTAAAATTCTTTTTATGATGAAGATCCTAAGAGGTGTGTGAGGCTGGAATATATTCTTGGCTTGGACACTGGTCCATTGTGATGCACTACACATACACATGAATGCACTCATTCTACACACGTCAGGAAGCAATAGAGTGCAGTCAATCCACCTTTCAGGAGGACGAGAGGCAAGAACGGAGAACACAGGGAGAAAACCTAAGGTTAGGATCGACCCTGATATTTATTTTTCGTATTTATTTATTTATATTGATATAATGTTTCTGATATTGTACTGTATACGTTACTAGGATGCTTTAAGTTAGATTAAACAAGTCTGTCATTGTTTGAGTGGACATCATTACAGCACTGTGATATCTAAACGTTCATAAGATCATAGACTTAAGTTAATTGAACAACACACAAAAACAAAATCATTATTCTTCATCAAGGGTCATCAAGATGTAGGTGAAAAGCAACATAGGAGTGGAATAAACGTCCATGAATGTTGCCCCAGTTATCCATGATGGACAAGCTAAATATCGGCCTTTTCCCCCTCCAGCCTTGGCTGTGTGTGCTATATTTGGGAGCACGGCCTCACGGCCTGACTGCACATGGGGAATCTACCGGTCACGACGAGTAGCTCCGTGGTTTTCATCCTCCACTGCCACAGAGAAATGTTGGTGCTCTGCTGCCAGGTTTTTCCTGCTGAAACCTAATCCAGGGGACCGAAGCCCAACGACTGGGGCCGCTATGCAAATGAAGCCGTAATCAAATCGGCCTGTTCTCCAAAGTTCAAGTGCACCCTGGAGTGTGCTCGGGATGTGAGCTGAACCGAACCCCTCGCACCCTGTAGACGCTAATTAAAAACGTCTCAAGGACATACACACTCACACAGCCACACACTGACATGCAAAGTCAGACAATGTGGATAAAATGAACTAGGTTTGCTTCTGACAGTTAGACAAATTAATACATCCACATGAATGTGTGGAGGAACCACTAGATGGCAGTGGTGTCCCACAGAATGTTTTCTCTGCATGTTATTTATCACTGCTATGATTTCACTCACTCACTCATCATCTATACTGCGTTATCCTGTATACAGGGTCGCAGGGGGCCTGGAGCCCATCCCAGGAGACTCACATTCACACACTCACATACAAACGCTCATTTGCACACATTACGGGCAATTTAGGAACGCCTATTCTGTATGCCTTTTCAACTGTTGGAGGAAACTGGAGTACCCGGAGTAAACTCACCAAGCACAGGGAGAACATGCAAACTCCATGCACACACACACACCAAGGCGGGAATCGAACCCGGACCCTGGAGGTGCAAGGCGACAGTGCTAACCACAACGCCACTGTGCCGTCTGCTATGATTTCATAAGATAAATTAAGACATGGTTGCTTAGTAACAGTAAAAATTGTGATCTATCAAACTGATGTGATAAAACACTTCATATTCTGTTTAAAAAAATAATTAACAGAGTGCAATGAGAAACCAAAGTTTATTTTACTGTTTTATTAACGGCATGTCCTTAAGTGGTTTATTTCTTTTGCAAATGATTATAATGATAATATCACTCACTATCATCGTCTATTCCGCTTTATCCTGTATTCAGGGGTCGCAGAGCCTATCCCAGGAGGCTTAGGGCACAAGGCGGGGTACACCCTGGACATGGTGCCAATTTATCGCAGGGCACACAGACATACACACACACTACGGGCAATTTGGGAACGCCCATCAGCCTAATCTGCAAGTCTTTGGACTATGGGAGGAAACCGGAATACCTGGAGGAAACCCACCAAGCACAGGGAGAACATGCAAACCCCATGCACACTGAGACGGGAATCGAGCCTGGCCGGGAAACGAACCCAGACCCTGGAGGTGCAAGGCGACAGTGCTGCCATAATGATAATATTTTAGATATAAATCTATTCTAGTTTTTTTTTTTTTTTTATATATACACACAAATGCTGATTAATGAACCCACAATTTATAGTATTGCACAAGTTAATCAGGAAGTTGCATCATCCGCATATTTTGAAGATCACAGGAAAAAGAAAAGCTTGTTTTCTCATCCTGCCCCCTCTCTTATTTTTTTTATAGACTAATAATAAGTAAATAAGTTATTATTTTTCTTTTTAAAGAAATAGTAAATGTCCTTAGTTAACAGAAGCTATGTACTGTATACAGATGCCAGTTAACAATTCTTTGTTTGCCAATTCTTTGGAGAATGAAAAAAAAGGAAAATGGAACCTCGTTAAGTTTGTGGCTAATTTTGAAACAAAAAAATGTAATAGTTTAAAAGTTACACATGTTAATGCCACCTTAGTGTCTTCTTGCTACGTACAATTATTTTAAATTCAATACTTTAAAACTTAAAAGGCTTGAAAATATTGCCCAGTGCAATGAAAATGCTTTATTAGTAATTTGTCGTTTGCGAAACTACTTTTCTTTCTTTCGCTAGACACACTTCCGCGGAATCCATTCCACTTATGTTCTCTGGTTCCACAGCTGCATTACATCGTACAATCCTGCCATTAACTGCTACATGTATGTTTCGCTGACTTAACCCTGAGCGTGTTTTAAGTCAGATCAGGACGAAGAATTCGTATAAGAAAGTGCAGATCTGGAGAGTGGGTGAAGTCGAAAGCACTTTAAGAATATTTATAGCTCAGGAAGTGAAACATCTGGCAGGGGTTTTTCGAGTGGGCTGTGTTTTCAGGAGAGCGGAGCCTCTGGGGCGCTGATGTATGCCAGAGTGTGCCCTGTGTATGCCCACAGACCCGATGGCTAGAGCTGATTTAATCAAGGTATGCGCTGGCTATTTAAAACTTCCCACTGGGAAAATAATGACAGTCCATTTACCTGCAGCAGCACAGTGAGACAGGTTTAAATTAAAATGCCCCCAAACGATGAAAAAAACAACAACAAAAACACCACCAGAGAAAAACACAGAGGTGACAATCTGTGAACTAATATTCCAAGTCTACAAATGAAGTGTTATTTATTTATTTATTTATTTATTTATTTTGTTTTTTAATTTTGCAGTGTATCAAAGTCATAGGCAGAAATTGTACCACACTCTGTTTAAACTAAACCAAATCATGTCCAGGATTAAAAAATAAGTGAAAAAGAAAAAAAATATATACAGTGGAACCTTGGATTACAAGCATAATTTGTTCCGATTTTTTTTCGTATTTTTACGTAAACCAAATCGAATTTTCCCAAAAGAAATAATGGAAACTTAAATAATTCGTTCCACAGTCCAAAAAAATAAATACATCAAAATAATTAATACAAAATATAAAGTAAAAATAAAACAAATTAACCTGCACTTTACCT
>JAOVVA010000002.1:1119744-1132869 GCA_028565275.1 Leiocassis micropogon | reverse complement strand
ATGCTGTCAATCAAAAAAGGGGTTCCGCCCTTTTAACAGCTCCTCCAATCATCATGCAGCATCCCAGCGTCCTGGCCTGCCCACTGCTCCGTGAGCGTCCGTGGGCGGGACATAATCGCAGCGTTTATCCAATGACCGTTTAGTTTCAAAGCACTGAAAAAAACGTTCAAAGCAGCCGCATTGAAGTCAATGGACGCTGGGCTTCCACTGTTCTACACTACTTTTACATTGTCACAAAGCAGAGTTGCACAAATATGGCTGCCCATCTCACACTCACTAGCTCGGAAGCAAACAACCTTCATGTGGCATGAATAATTTCATTCAGTTCTTATTATCCAGCAGCAGATTCAGTCAGCTGTGAAAGCCCACAACCTGTGATTGGATTTGATCTAATCTGGCGTCCAAAATCGCACATGTATGTATTTTAAACTATCTTAATTTTTAAAATTTTTCTCTTTGTTTTTTAAGTTTCTAAACAGTTTGTCATAAAAATAGTAGTGATATCACATGAAGTCACGTATCAGGTACAAAAAGTTTTTTTTTTTGGCATCTCCATATTTTCGCTCTTGAACCCAGCCTGGATTTGAAATAACGTATTTTTGAATGAATAAAACACTGAGTGACATTTCAGATTAGTTTTCGAGAAGCAATGAAATAAACATTTTTTCCTAGTGGACTCAGACCTTTGTATCCGACTATAAATAAAGAGTTATAAGGCTCATTCGGTTTTCCGTATCGCAATAAGCACAGTAAGAGGAAACAGAGCAATATGAGTTATGATGTTGCTATAGAACCCCTCGTGTGTGTTGTAAGCGTCTCAGCTGGCCGTAGTGTTACTGCGCCGTGCTCAGGTGTGAAAGGTCCTCACTGCGACGCTTTGAATTCAATCTTGCACGGCACGATTGGGTTCAATTCAATTTCAGGCCCATCCAATTTAGAAAAGTTTTTTTTTTTTTTTTTTTTTGGCTCTTCTAAAAGAATCATTTCTGAGCTCTGATCTCTTGTGATATATATGCCGATCCACCTTTTGAATCAGAGTTTCAGAGTAATACTTGAATCGATTGCATTAAAGATAATGTGCCTGAATTCTAGCAGATGCTCTTCTTTTCTGCAAGTGTGTAGGACTGATTAAATCAGCGGGGTGTTAGTTTGAACTCATTGCTTATAACGAAAATTATGCACCGTGTTCAAAGTTGAGTTCAGCATACATAGTGAGGAATTAATACTAAAACTGTGCACATCAATAGTCACACCTAACTGCAGACTGGAGCACTACTCACAGAGTTACACAAGAGTGAGGGCCTTTAATGCTTCAAACATGTGGAAATGGCTTGGAGCGAGTTCAGGACTCCATGGGGGATGTGAAATGTGAATGTGGTATGGTGGGCAGTATGAGGTCATGCATTAGGTGAACAAACAAGGCAAGTTTTTCCTTAAAAGTAAAAGCCATTAATGGATTTCCTGGGAGGCCATCGTTTTGGACGTGAAGCAGGCAGTCTGATGATGGCTTTGATAAATTTTTTTACCTTGTTGGTATCTAGCACTAGTTAAACGCTGGGATAAGTGCATTAGTGCATCAGGAGATTCTATAGAGAAATAAAGAGAGTTTTTACTCTCATAACTTGTTTGGTTATTCTGCACAATAAAAAGTCCTGCTTTGTTTTGAACACCCCTTGTAATAAGATGTGCTGGATCATGGGCTATTTTATAAGGTTTTATAATTAGGATGGTTGTTTCTCGAATGATTTCTAGAAGATTAAATCTGTCAATTAAAAATTTTATTAGTTGTAACTACATCTACAATTAAATAATTGTATTTTATTATATATTTATTATTATAATTGTATTTTATTATACAATTATGTGAGGTGGTGATAACACTAACAAGAAATCAGAGGCATTCTGAGCCTGGCCATGCCTCAGTCTATGTAGAAACTGTATGATGTGTGAGCTGAGGGTAGAGTTTGTGTATTAGGGGTTACCCAAAAACCACAGCCCAAGTCCATGGTCATGGTCAAAGTAACTGCAAAGTATGGCCACACATAATTATGACTAGTAAATCCATCATCATTTATTTAACACTTACAGGCTGAGGTCAATGTCAGAAAAAATAGAAGAAGACAACTAGGAACTCGTAACGAAGAGTACGTACAGGTGAAGAGCGTAGTGTACTGGATCACCAGGATCGAGCATACACAAAGTTTTCACTTTTTTATGGAAGTGTTTTTTTTTTTTATGGTAAAAAATAGGCAAAAAAAAGCAACAACAACAACAACAACAAAAAACCCCATAATATTAAATAATTAAAATAAACTTTTGTAATGGCAAAAAAAATTGAAAAAGAATATAAAAAATATATTAATTCATTATTTAATCAGTAAGCATTAATTAAAAAAAGTTTTAAAATTTTATAAACACTGCCCACAACTACCACAAGCAAGTGGCCTATTATTATTATTATTATTATTATTATTATTATTATTACTATTATTTATTTATTTATTTATTTATTTATTTTTAAAGGTGGTATTTTTTTTTGTGAACATTTTGAGAAAATAATTATTTCAGTAGACTCATGGTGCTACTGTATATCTTCACTAAATCTTGCACAAAATGCAAAAAAAAACCCACAAAAAATATGTAAACTCACTTTCCTTGGCTTTCCACTGATGCAAACAAGTTTTGAACGGCCCCCGGAAGTACACACAATTTAGCCAGCGGTATTCGTATATGCTGAGGTACCATTGTAATGTCAATTTAGGTGCATATATTCAGGTTGCATGAATAGCTACAATATTGAGCATTTAAAGCAGTCTTGCTTTCATCCACTGAAATATTTGGCAAGATGGTCCAGATTATGGTCCGGGTGTCTGGCTGAAACAAAACCCACACTACTGGCGAAAACAACACATGCAGTCTCGGACAACAAGACGCTGAAAGCAAATGGACAGGGATGAGGACGATGTCTAGGGAGACAGCTGAGAAAAACGGAATGATTATTTAACCAAGGGTTTATCACATATTGACAAACTTTTTCGGCACGAAAAAGATGAACACATTTGCACAAATTTGTGCTAATTTATCGACATAGATAATAGCTTGCTTGGTGATTTGAAAGATATTAGAAATAAATTAGTTATCACTGTTCTTCTAGCTATGAGGCTATGTAGCTGGCTAGCAGAGCTATAGCTAAGAGATTTAACCATCATCTCTGTCTATCTGTCTGTCTGTCTGTCTGTCTATCTGTCTATGTGCACAAAGGTGATAAAATAACAGGGAAAATAAATTCACAGAGGTCTACTTTATTTTTCTGTGTCCTCTTCCTGAACTTCTAATTCCACTTCAACTGGATGAAATTTCTTGTTGAAAAACTCTCTTTATTTTTGAGTGCTTCAAAGCATTTAAGAACACAGAGGTCTATAGTGGGCTTTGCACATCCAGTTGGGTAGAACTTTATAGGCAGTTAGCTGGACATTTGAGCTAAAGTTTAACTGCTACTGTGTAAACTTCCATGCTGTTCCATAATGTGTAAACAGTCTCTTAGTGAAAATAATGTAAAAATGTGAACATAATTTAAAAGCAAGATTAAGGTCAGAGGGTTGATGTGGTTCACAGCTAGAGCTTTGGAGCAGTAACGACATCTATCTAGTTTTTACCTGACGCAAAGTGCTAATTACTTAGTGGGGAGTATTCTTTTGGGATCCAGTGTTCCCCCTGTTTTCAAAATTAATTAAAACGAATAAACATTACAGTACATATTTAATACTAATAAAAAAATAACAATACATGTTAATTGCTTCCTTTACAGCAATTTTCCCACAATGTGAGCTGCAGCCCCCCTTGTGGACCATGAAGATACTGCAGGTAGACAGAGAGGTCAAACCAAAAACAGTGGTTTTTAACCGTAATTCTTAAGAAATTTTCACCTTAAGATCTGACATTTTGCAAGAAATTTGCTTTGGCATATTAAGCATTTTTGGCATACGAGCAACCGAACCGAATGCAGTCCAAGTTGCACGCACGTCCAGGAGCCGTTTAAAACTTGATTGCATTCAGTTTAGTTTTTAAAGCAGCCGGAGCCAAGAGGAATTATAAATTATGGTTAAGTGAGGTTTAATGTCTATTAATTTCATATTTTACTTCATTTACATGTCTTTATATGAAAAAACTGATTATAGTGTTGGAAATTGTTAATATTGGTAATATTTTTGCGCGACTGGAACGGATTATCTGCATTTACATTATTTCAAATGGAAAATGCGTTTTTAAATTTTATTTAATAACTTATCTTTGGAAAGGACTAAATACATATGTGGAGGTGCCACTGAATTTTTTGTTTTTAAAGTTTTATAGTTAAGTTTAAAATTTGCTTAAATTATTCATCAATAAATAATTGCATTTAAAAAAGTAATTAGGATGTAAAAAATGTATACCGTGTATCTCTTGGTGAGAATACTGGCTTAAGAATTTTAATATTTGCACTTGATTTTTTTTTTATTTTTTATGTTATGTGGGCGTGGGTGGATTATTAATTAATATAAAGTTAGCTAATAAACTTTTAGTGATAAGGGATGCTGAGTTCATGGGTGTTAGAAGTACAAGCTTGCACAAACTTAGAGGCACACATAGGAGGCTGCCTAGAGCCTCTATAGGTTTAGAAACAACATGGGTAGATAGTGATTGGATTGTTGGTGGCATGCAAAGAGACTCAGAGTATACACTTCCCTCTTCTGACACTGTGGACACTGTAAATACTTCCAATAGTGAGCTGTATACCTGGCTAAAGCAGTGATTTACCAACACGCTGGGTGAGTGCCTTGAAAGAGAATTACACCGATGCGCTGGTTACAGATCAGGAAAATGCAACGTCCCTGTCCTGTGCATCTACTTTCCCCTGAGCCAGCACTGAAACAAAAGCAGGAGATAGGGACACAAGCTTTTGTTCTGGTAATGACTCAGGGACCAAGCACCACTCAGAACATCTCAAAAATAACCTGCCTGGAATGGCAGAGGAGCTGGATCAGCATTTTGCAAATGCAAACTCTGCCCAACTCGCATGCATGCAGACGAGCGGGCCGGTTTCCTACGTGGGACATCTTCGTTGAACTGTCAGTGACGACAGGAGCGACAGAGCTCAGGAACATCATGCCTCACAAGACACAGATTTGATCTGCTCCAAAGAGACGTAATATTTCCTCGCTTGAGTTTTGGATCCGCAGATGTTTCCATCACTAAAAGCTATCATCCACAGAGGATTGGTTTAGTGCCTCGGATCGTCAGCACTCCTGCCTATGAAGAACAAGTAGACAAAAAGAAGACGGGAGAGGCGACAGACTGTATCGTGTTGCTCTAGTAAAGGAGACAGAATGTAGACACTGACAGGCTTTCTGTTTAAAAGCAGAAAAGGTTCTGAACAGTGTATCAGGGAAAGCATTAACTGAATGCTACCTCACCTTAAAATATTTAATTCATAAATAAACATCAGGTAATGAGGAAGGTGTTAATCTCTTTTGTGCTTCAGTTCACTGAGAGTTAATAGCAGACTGATTAGTCAGTGACTAGGATTAGGCAAGAAAAAACGAATTATTGAGTCACAATCACTAAATCAAGCTTCAAGTCTTGTACGTCTGCTCATAGGTGGCTCATTTTTGGCTAGTGGTCATGTTCTTTCATTGATATTTTAATTTTAGCTTTCAGCAAATGCACCACAGATATGCGAGTATAATCCAAACATTATGAGACTTTTTGTTTGAAAATCTAATTTCTAAGAAGGATTTACAGTAGAACGTGTTAAAGCTGGTAATAACTTGAAATTTTACCCATTTCCATTAGCTACAGTAGCTAGCTGTTTCACTTTACTTTGTAGTGTTCAAATGCTCTCATATCATCGGACGTGGGAAAAACTATTTGCTCTACTTTTGTATGCAGCTGGTGATGCTAAAACAGTTACCAGGATATATCACTACAATGTAGCGTTGGGACTTAACAACAACAAAACAAAAAATCAAATTTTTTTCCATTTAAACTTCCTATTAACTTTATCAAGTAGACCACAGGCAGCACGTTTTATAAATAAACTGCAAAGACAATGTAGAGCAAATCCAACCTGTCATCAACAAATCGAAGTCGCACAAATACATTTTCATTGCATAGGGATTATAAAATGTATATTTTTAGGATTGTCCCCTTCTGAACAATATACACTTCTGGCCAAAAGTCACCACTTCAGGGTCAAATTATTGACCTGCATCAGAAACCAAAAACAAATAAGGATACAGTGAAACCTCGGATTGTGAGTGATGCGGTTTGCGAGTGTTCTGCAAGACGAGCATAGCTTATTCCTTGTTCGCTAGATTAGCCTCGAAAACCAAAGAACCAAACTCCGTAAGTATATGCTGTATAAAATATTTTTCAGCTCAACAGCTTTATAGAAAGTATTATTATTATTATGCTTTTTTTTATTATGGTAAACTGGTGAGTTGAGTTCCAATCTTGGAAACAGTATGAGTAGAAACATACAGTAAATGAGGGGTGCTCATTTAATTAGATTTTTATAAACAATAATAATGTAAGTATGAAGGTGCTGAAGATATATATTTGTAGATGTTTTTGTTATTATATTTCATGGTATTAAAGTGTGAAGTGTGCTTTTGGCAGTGTGAATGTAAACTTGGAGATTAGCCAGAGTTAAGACATGAAGAATCGCATATCTTTTCCCTTAAAATAACACAAAGAACAACAACATCCCACATTCAGCATGATTGCACCATGCCTTGGCTGGAATCTCGGCCCAAAAGCACTGACTCATAGGCGCCAGTGCAAAATGCATAACTACTGTAAAGTTACTGTATTCATCCCGGCAGTAATAAAAGTCACAGCCAGTTCTGGGCTAATTCTGTTTGTTGAGTTTAATCTGCTCCAGAATTCAATGGCAACATAATTTACAGCCATGAAGATCAATAAAAATCTAAACGATATTAAGGCAGTACATTTCACCGAAGACAGTCTTACAGTTTCACATCAGCGTGTACACTCAGTTGCTACCTTATAAAATACTTAACACATGCGACTCTTTCAGCTCCTAAATGGTTGTGATATTTTGACAAGGAATTCCAGGTCCCGAGTATAGGTGAAATCCTACATTTGTGTATGTATTTCTCTACACTTGTGTTTGCTACAAATGTGTATTATTGAATCTGTTGAACACCCCTTGAATTATTATACTGTAGCGCTTCATTGTGAAGATTTATTATCTTTTACCCCAAAACTGAACACCTTCCATAAAGCGCTTGCCTCATACATACAGCTAGAAGAGTAGAGCAACTGAGAGGCCAGTGAAATGTGAAATTTAGTTTGCAGTCTTTGCAAAATGCAGAAAATAGTTATCTAGTCCTATCAGACCAAAATTTGTCCTTGGCACAATACTATGTTTGATGCAAGCCCGAAACAGCTACACAGTGAAGCATGGTGGTGGCAGCATTAGTGTTTAAAAACAAATGGTTGTGAGATCCGCTTTTTTTGCGGATAGTAACCTGATGTAATGCCATATATTGTCTTCTGATTTGTTGAGTGAATATCTAGATGGTATGAGCCTGAAGGGAAGCCAAGCTGCAACCAGAGTGCAACGAAGAAAATATAATTTACAAGTTTGCTTAGAATGAACCAAGTGTGGTGCTCTATAATCTTTGAGTTGAACAGCCAATCTGTTAGGTATTTATTAAAGGTGCCAGGATGCCATCCTGGACAATTCCGTCCAACTTAACCTCTGGGGTTAAAGTCAAGGTAAGGGCCAATCCTTGAAGAAAACTTGCAAGAAAATTGAGACTTGGATAATAAAACTGAAAATAAAATAAACCCTTTAAAACTGAAACAAAAGAAACAGCCTAGTCAAAGCCCAGACCTCAATCTGACTGAGAAGAGACTTTTCAGTAAGCTTGTTACACAGCTGGAACAATTCTGTTAAGAAGAATGAACAAATATATAAGGATCCAGCGATGTATACCTGTGGAAAGACTTGCAAATTATTGACCTAAGGGGGTCAAAATCGGTCAATGCAACCAATAAATGTACGCTTTCTTAAGCCTTTCGTGTCACAATGAAAAAAAAAGCCACTGGGAATTCTCCCATTGGAATTACATTCATGTAGATACTGGGACAAAATATGAAAAAGTTCAAGGGGACGCAGACACTGTGCACATGGTGTGGCTTGAAATTCAGATTAAAAACAAAAGTGAATCTGTTCTGTAGGATGTTTGTGAGAAGTGTTAGAAAAAAAAGGAAAGAAATGGGCTTTCTGTCTGTGGCCATCTGTCTTCCCATCTTCCCAGAATGCAAGCACATAAACTACTAAATAAACTAAGGCATTCTTTGAAGGAAAGTATTTGAAGCAGGATACGATAGAAAGAGAAGAGATTTTTAGTTAAACAATTAACAGCAAACTGTAATAAATGAACTACACAATACTAGACAGGTAGTTTTAAAGTTATGGCTTATCAGTAAGTGGTAATCGTGCCCTTGGAAATATTGCAACATACCAAATGCGGAAAGAAGCATGTGATGAGGTTGTCCATGAGTGCCTTCAAGCTGTCAGTGAGGTGAGCGGTATGTTGAAGTTAGTGGAGGCATGAGTGGAATAGTGGAGGAAGGAGTAATGACTGGATTACGGTTTATTTGGGATCCTCATGGCCTGGAGGTAAACATTTCTTCAGCCTGGTAGTTCCGGATTTAATACTGCCGTACCGTCTGCTTGATGGCGGTCTGGTAAACAGTCTGTTTGCTGAGTGATTTAAAAAAAAAAAAACCTTCCTCAGACATCATGTAAGGAAGATGTCCTGCAAGGCTACAAGTTTGTTGCCAATAATGACTTCAGCTGCTCTCATGACTCTCCAGAGGGCCATGCGGGTGCAGACAGAGCAGCTGCCAAAGGAGACAGTCATGGACCCACTCAGGATGCTCTCTATTGTGCATTTGTAGTAGTTTATCAGGATTTTGGATGGAAACTATATTTCCCATGAGAAATTTTTACCATATGTTTGCTATGGTAAACAACAATACATATCATAATATATCATAGAATTACTGTGGTTTCTTCAGACATTACCATGGTAAGCACCATAGGCCTTTATAGAGTGCCAAGGTGGGTACTGTGGCATTTCGCTGGGTACCATGGGGGTATTATGGTGTGTACTACAAAACATTGGTGAATACCATGATGCTTGCTGGGTCCCGCAGTGGATACCAAATTTCAGCGGGTACCTACTGTAATATGGTATGTTTGTACATACTGTACCATATTAGATATGTTAGTACATATTATGCGTATGGTATAGTACAAGCAGTACCATATCATTGTATGTAATATTGAGAGTTTCAACATATTCTATGCTATTTAATTAAGGTATCGTGCTATATAATGGTACAGTGGTAGCTCAGATGGCTAAGGCACTGAGGTACTGGTCGGAAGGTCGGCGGTTCGAGCTCCAGGTCCACCGGGTTGCCATTGTTGGGCCATTGAGCAAGGCCCTTAACCCTACCTGCCTTAGAGGCGCTGTATCATGGCTGACCCTGGAAGTAGAGGGCCTGATAATTAGATTTCACTACTGTCTTAATCTAAAGGGACCAGAATCAGGACCTGTCACCTTGATTTGCCTGGGTTGACTGCCCTGAAGGATCTGATCTCATCAGGTCACAGATATGGTTGTATTTTAGTTTCCCTGCAGGGAAGGTGACACTTGCCTGAAACTGAGCACAGAAGGTGTTTGGGTCATTAGTCCCCGGGTGCAAAGTTCTCACCTTTGTAGACAGTGATATAGCACAAACCATTTTACAATGAGCTTGAGGTCAGATCCATGATAGTTTGACATCACCATGTCTTTGGAGCATGTTTATGCAGTTATGATGGTGCTCTCAGTGCTCTCCTGCATGCCACCAGTTTTTCCAAGCTCTAAGTTTAACCCAGTGTTTCTGGTTTCAGGAAGGATTTGATACAGATTTTTTAACTGATGTTTTCAGATTTTTTACATACTGATGTAATCAGTGACAACTTTTGTGCATTCATTATTGTCTGTGTCTGAACCATGTGAGAAAATCTGTCAATCAGTGGATTGGAAACAGTTGTGAAGTGTGAAGAGAGTTTCCTCCCTCTGCTGGTAATAATTTCGATGGTTTTGCCAGTGTTTGGTTTGAGGCGAAATGATGCAATTGTCTGACTATAAGTAGAACAAAGTTAGCAAAATTCAGGGAACAAGGGAATCAGGGGAAACGTGGTGAAGAAAGAATTGTTTCTCAGTATGAAATATCAAACTTCAGCACTGAAGGACCGCAGCAGTGCTCCTGAGAGATGGTGCACAGAGGATCAGAGTATTCAAGAAAGTGCAAGTAGTCATAACTAAAAAAACAAAACAAAACATAATAATGACACTTTCATGTGACTTGATTTTGTGTTCCTTGAGCTTCCTTTTTCAGATCTTCCCATAAAAAAGTGTGACTAAAAAATTGAAAAGGTGGATATGCTGCCACCGATCAGTTGTTGTTGTGTAAATGGAGATACAACGTCTCTTTATTATTCACATAGGAAAACAAGCTTTCATTTGCACATTTGTAACAAGACGCATGAAACGTAATGAAGGTTATCCCTAGAGTGAAGCATGGTGGTGGAAGCATCATGGTTTCCAGCATCATGGTTTGCCATTTATTATTATTATTTTTTTAAAAGTATATATGGGAGCCAGAGGTGAGAGGTAACTGAGTACATGATTAAAAAACTTTGTTATTAAGAGCTGCTTACTAATTCTTGCTGCTTACTTTTTTACAGTACTTAATTGCATAAATATTTCATGTACCTGTACTTTAGTTGAATAGTTTTAATAGGGCATATTTTTTACTTTTGCTACACACTCAAAGGTACAGTAACTTTCTGTACTTCTACTTAAGTACACTGGTGAAGCATGGTGGTGGAAGCATCATGGTTTCCAGCAACAACTGGGAAACTTTTCATTTAAAAAAGCAGTGGTTTTTGGGGCATGGGTAATGTTTATACATATGTATGAAAGGCAGAGATGAGAGGTAACTAAGTACATTTACCTTGTTACTGTACTTAAGTAAATATTTCACATATCTGTACTTTAGTTGAGTGGTTATATTAGAGGATACTTTTTATTTTTACTCTGCTCAAAAGTACAGCAAGTATCAGTACTCCTATTTAAGTAAATTTTTGCATGGTGCTGCGCTACCTAACAACAGTGATGTGTAGCATTTTAATGTGGGAATTAGCACTGTGGCCTCACACCTCCAGGTTTCGATTCCCACCTAATGTGTGCATGGAGTTTACACATTCTCTCCATGCTCGGTGGGTTTCCTCCGGGTACTCCGGGTTCTTTCCACAGTCCAAAGACATGCAGATTAGACTAATTGGCGGTCCCAAATTGCCTATAGTGTGTGTATGAGCATGTGATTGGCATCCCGTCCTGGGTGTACCCTGCCTCATGCCCCAAGCCTCCTGGGATAGGCTCCAGGCCCCTGCGAACCTGTATACAGGATACATTGGTTTAGATGAGTGAGAGAGTGAGTAAATTTCTCCACCTGCAGACTGTTATGCATAATTAAGCTGCTTTGAGACAATGACCATTGTTAAAAGCATTATATAAATAAAACTGAATTGAATTGAATAATTACTTTTACTCAAGTACAGGATTTATTGTACTTTGCTCACCTATGATGAAAGGCCTATTGTTAATCTTTCATTGTAGTGGAAATATTTGACATGAAAATGAAATACAAATGCAAATACGAGTTTTGAAAATTACTGTGAGCTCGTAAGAGAAATGTTAACAAGAAGACTTCTTTAGAATTAGCCTTAGATAGAACAGTTTTCAGTCTGCCCTAAAGTGTCTGTTTGTGTGTTCCCTACGTAAATTAATACATTCATAAATTTCTTATCTCCTCACCTAATATCATGACCAGCCATCATGGTGCAACCCACCCGTTACCCACTACAAGTGTCATAAAATAAAAAGTCCCGGGGTTGCACACGTTACTTATCACGCGTGAACCTAAAGTTTTTCATTATTTCTGAGGGCAGATTTGCTTACAGCGAAGGTCAGGGGACTGTTAAGGCAGCTGCTGTGCTTTGCACACTTATCACAGGGGGAGTATCCTGAGTGACACCTAATGCATTTTATATAAGCTTGTGCAGGTGCATCACACGCCACTACACTAATATAAAGGGAAAGTTGTTTCTGTTTAAACAGAAAGCCAGCCTTCGGAGTATTAACCTCTACCACCAAATATAGCAGAAACTCAGACAAAGACATTGGCTTTGGGTCTCTGCTGCAAACCGTTGTTATTAAGAGCTGCTTACTAATTCCGCACAAGAATCACTAAACTGACCACAACTTCACTTAAACAGAGAAAACCACTCACAGCTGTAGTAACAGCCAACAACAGTCCTACTTTGAATTTGCATATTTTTATGCATGTTGGCTCAGATTCAAATTCTGAAAGTTGATTCCAAGAATTGTGTTAATATTTATACAAGGAAAGTAGTGTTCAGAATGGGCTTACACAGCTCTGATGATTTTCTTTTCCTATCCGGATCATTAGAAATCACAATTTTTCTTGCATAGAAGATTTCTTGCATCCAAGATACGGAGTTCAATAATGTCTTTAGACCTTCAGACCTCCTTCTTAAATCTCAAGCACTTATCCTAAAGACAAAAAAAAAGAAAAAAACAATCAAAGGGTAGAAAATGTGGACTGAAGAAGCAAATGTTCAATGCAATACAATATAGCAAAATCTGTTCTGCAGGTGAGTTCTTAAGACGAAATTCTGTACTGCAAAACACATTTTCCCATAGGAAATAATGTAAATGCAGATAATCCGTTCCAACCAATATTACCCATTTCACTATAATCATAAGTTTCCTATCAAATTTCTTTTTATATAAAAACAATTAGAAAAGACATGTACAGTGGCTTGCAAAAGTATTCGGCCCCCTTGAACTTTTCCACATTTTGTCACAACCACAAACATGAATTAATGTTATTGGATTTCCACGTGAAAGACCAATACAAAGTGGTGTACACGTGAGAAGTGGAACGAAAATCATACATGATTCCAAACATTTT
>JAOVVA010000002.1:1105030-1118041 GCA_028565275.1 Leiocassis micropogon | reverse complement strand
ATTATGGGCCAAACTTCACTGAGTGATGATGGTAGAATAATTATAAAGGTCTTGATTAAAACAACATGCATGAGGAATCACAAAATAGTTTTCATTTTCTGAAATGGAGAAGTACTCGAACTAGTTACTTTTATCAGAAGGTAACGCTGTAATGTAACTGATTACTTTTAAAAAAAAGTAATTTTGTAATGTAATTAGTTACTTTAAAAAGTAACTTCCCCCAACACTGCTTGGCAGACCAGGAACATCACACAAGAGCTGCAGTTTTGGAGCTGCTCTGACCCAGTCTTCTAGCCATCACAATCTGGCACTTATCAAATTCACTTAAATCCTTATGCTTGCCCATTTTGTTCTGCTTCCAACACGTCAACTTTAGGAAAAAGGGTTAACTTAATATATCCTACTCACTTCCAGCCGTCATTGTAACGAGATATTGAAAATGTAGCTACTGTGAAAAGGGCCAGATTGTGATGGCTAGACAACTGGCACAGAGCAATTCCAAAACTGCAGCTCTTGTGGGATGTTCCTATGGTGCAGTGGTCAGGAAATACCAAACGTGATCCAAGGAAGGAAAACCGGTGAACTGGTAACAGGGTCATGAGTGGCCAAGGCTCAGTGATGCACATGGGGAGTGAAGGCTGGCCGTGTAGTCCGATTCAGTAGAAGCACTATTTATATATATAATATAATTTTTTTTCATGTATTCTTTCTTTCTCATACTCATACTTGTTGCTCCGCCCTTTACCAAAGGACACACAAGCAGACAGACTTTCCTCCGCTGCCAAAAAGAGCAAGCCAGCATAAAACTATGGTCCGGGACCTTGTTGAACCCCTGTGCTGTTTTTGGGACAGCAATTTGGCTTGAAGTGATGCTATCTGATTTCAAACACCTTGACAAGAAGCATGCATTAATTTATAACTAATCTTTCTTTAATGACAAAATCACCGCATTTAAAAAAAATTGGTCTGGCTCCTTGGCAGAGATGCTTTGCCTGGAGACTTTTCAGTATTTAATTGAACTTAAGGCCTGACTCAGGGGAGGAAATGTTCTCACTGCTTCTTTTATTACATTTCAAAGAGTCACTTATTAAACTTGAAGTGAAAGCACAAATTAAAGAAAAACGTTTTTAGCATTATAAATCAAAGCTGGAACGACCACAAATCGTGCTAGCTAATGACATTTTTCAGCGCTATTAGAAATTGTTAAAGGTTTGCTTTTGCCAGAGAAACATGCTAGCGCCACTGCTTGCTCTGTTTAATGTGGTGTAACTTTTTTTTCCCTGTCCAGTTAGAAAGGTGAAGTAAGCGCATATAATAACAGTTTCCTCATTCTGTCAACATCTCAATAAATGTAGTGTATCGAGTCAAAAATCAATGAGTTTTGAAACAAAGAAAGATGGTAGCAGAGAGAGTTGGTATACTCTGGTGAGTATGTGTTAGCTTGTGCTTGCACTGCTAATTTGCTGATTGTGATTCCAAGAAGCAAATAAATAATTCTCACGTGAATTAGTGTGTTTATTTATTTAACAATTCGGAAGAAATTTAGCGATTTAGGCATATGGTGGTGCCTCTGGTGAGTGTAGCTAGTACAGTTAGCTTGGACTGCTAATACAAAACTTGGCAAATAATATAATTCAAATGAGGTCTTTTTTAACTTGGTCAAATACATTTAACACAAAAGCAAACCATATATTATACTATAGGTTCTTTTTTAAGCACTTTTGGGTTGTCATCCGAAATTAAAATGATTGAAGACATTTTCACAAGCTACTGTATAAGAATAGTGCTTACAATCGGTCATTAAAATAAAATAAAAAAAAGAATCTTATCTTAAGAGACAACTCTTGGAATTCCGAGGTGATGGGTGTTTTATTCGTTTTTCCTAGAAATCATGGGTCATGAGTCTTAGTCGAAAGTTCACACACATGAGGATATGAGGCAGAGTGTAGATGTACATCAATATGTTAATTCCGAAAGTTATGGCTAAACCATAATTACCATATATGGTACCATACCGAGGTAATTATGCTTATTAGCAGGTCAAGCTAAATTAATAAATGAATGAAGACTGGAAAACAAATCTAGTAACCCACGAATCAGTATCTGTAATTATGGGTCCTTGCACTCATAAGTTATTATTTCCCAGGCTACATTCACGACGGGTTAATGCTCATTTTTCCTTTCCCTTTTGTCTATAGTGAAGTTTGTACTGAAGTACTCACTGACTGACTCACTGACTCACTGTCTGTCTTGGAAAATGGTCAAATACAGGTCAAACTAAAACTTTTGATTGTGCAGAAAAACACACACATTTCTGAGAGTAGCAACTCCCTTTATTTCTCTATATACTGTAATCTCCTGCTACGCTAATGCACTTATCCCAGCATGTCACTAGTGCTTGGACACCATTAAGGTAGAAAGGTTTCTCAGTATGCTGGAGCCGTGATCAGACTGCCTGCTTCACTTCTGAAACACCGGCCTCCCAGGAACTCTTTTAGTGGCTTTTCTAAACATGTCTTGGAGCGAGGTCAGGACTGTACTGAGGCCGTGGCAATAACAAACCAGAAATTTCATCACAAGTTTCATCACTCAAACATGTAATTCATTTTGTTTTTTGTTTGGTTATAGTAGATATATCAAAAATGTTCTGAGTATGAAGTGTTCGATTTCACCGTCAATGAAATGTTTATAAAATCATTACATTTTTACCACACTTCAGACTAGGAGATCAAATCTAACATAAATTTCGGCTTTAACATTTTTTATTATTTATTTGTTCTAAATAAATATTTTAAGTAAATTCATAATCATTAGCTTAGGACTTATAGTAATAGATTTAGAGTCTCTAAAAAGACCATGGATTGACACTGAGTGATCGATATAGTCCTGCTTCCGTGTCATTCATAAGAAACCACTCCATCCAGTTGACTGACAGTCGGGCCTGTGAGGGAAAAGTGGCGAGACACCGCTTCTCGTTCTGTCACCTCCTTCGATTTCATAAAATAGGAGCGGCAGGACCACGATCTCTCCTCAGCACCCGGCAACATGATGACACTCCCAGAAACAGCAAAGCTCGCTGGGGTAAATCGGGAGACTTGGAGCCTGAGATAAGGATAGCTCGACCTGGAGAACTGACAAGATTCCAATGAATTTGGAAAGTAATACTTGGATGTTTTTCTTTTGGTGGAATTAGCAACATATTTCAAATGAGTGATTCTTACAGCATGACAAAGCATGGTGTTGTAGAAAAAGTTATATTTCTGTTTGTTATAAAAGGTTATTCAATTAAACGCAGATGTTCATTTGTTTCCGCAGCAGTACACACAACCTCACAGGAATAATGAAAATACATCACCGACTAACATAACTAATCTGGGAATTGCTAAGCACCTCACAAATATTTCAATCTAAAGATTTTTACTGTTGTATAGAGGTTTCCTTTATAGGTGTAATATTTCTCTCTGTTATGATACACTGTCAGGCAGATATATTGTAACGACCCAATTAGGAATATCAGCGTCTCATCATGAATACATAATGAAGATCAAGAGGACGAGGCAGTGCTTTAGTTGTTAGTTACATTATTTGATATTTGCATTAGGGCACAATGGCCTCCTTTTTTGCAGCTGAAAGGAGTTTCTGCGTTTCCAGTAGAATAAACAATTGTGGCTTGCAAAAAAAAAAAAAAAAAAAAAATCAAAGCTAATGTTTGAAGATAATGAAATCATAAATTTATTCTCAACTTTTTATGAAAGCATCGTGTTGACCCAGTTTGATGTAGCCAAATGTAGCTTTTTATGAGACCACGCACTGCAAGTTTATCCCACGCAGCCCGTCCCATTGCAGAGGGTGGGGGGTAGGGGGTATCTGACTTTTTTTTTAAACCAGCAAAAGGTTTTTCCTGTTTTCACAGCTGGATGTATGAAGGCGGATTTGGATCCGCAAGGACAAAAGAGGCAGAAATGGCAGCACTCAGACTCTCGCTCTCTCTGATGTGCTCTTCAGAAGGCTGCACCATCTCCTCACGGCGCGTTCGCCATGAGCTCGCCTCAGAAACAGATGGTAACACACACGTGCTAATGTGTCTGTATGTGTTTGAGATATCCTCAGACCCTAGAGCAAAGCGAATGTGCGGCTGGTGACAAAAGGCGTTTTCAGATTAGCTTTTTTTTTCATATTTTTTTTCAACGTGAGTGCTCCGCCGCGCCCACGACGCGACTGTCAAACAAAGCAGCTCGCATAAATGTATTTCGCCTCGTGGGCTGTTGACTTTAAATGGAAGCAGATAGAGTCCTCTGATCAAAAGCAATCATTTACTTTGTGTTCGCTGCAATTTGGATTTAATTAAGGGGTACTAATACAGACTTAAACACTTTTTGCTGTTTAAAAGGCCCCTAGCATTATGCACGATCAAACCACTGCTTCATACGGAGTTCTTATTCAACACACAGTGGGGAAAATTTAGGTTATGTCTCCCTACACAGATGCACACACACACACACACACACACACACCTTCCCAAACGATTGACAACGAGACTTCGCATATGTTTGGTGTTGCTACTGGAGTGCAGAATTCATCACAGGAACAGTACATTACACAAAACAGATTTGGTGAGATTGAAAGCAAATGGATGGTAAGAGATGCGGGATTGATGTTGAGTAAAGTTTAATTTATAAAAAGGTTTTCAAAGCAAATTCATTAAAAAGGGAAGAAAAAATGAGAGGGTGGTGCAGTTGTTTTACACATTGTACCCACTGCCTTGCAAGATTTTTTAAAGATCTGGAAATAGTATTGCAATCAGTTTATTTATTTATTTTTTTGCAAATACCAGTTTGTAAGCTTCATCTCCACATCTGTCTTGCAATTGGTCGTGCAAGGAAATGTACTCACTCACTCACTCGCTCATTGTCTATACTGCTTTATCATGTAACAGCGCCGTGGTGGGCCTGGAGCCTATCCTAAGGGCACGAGGCAGGGTTCACCCTGGACATAGTGCCAATTCACACACATTCACACACTAACACGCTCATTCACACACTACTGGCAATTTGGGAATGCCAATTAGCCTAATCTGCAGGTCTTTGGACTGTGGGATGAAACCCACAAAGCACATGAAAGCTCCATGCACACAGACCGGAGGCGATCCCAGAACCTGGAGGTGCGAGGCGACAGGGCTAACCACTACGCCACCTTGCAGTCTGCAAGGAAATAAAATGGCCAAATTGGAAAAGTGCACCATGAATACAGTGCTGTGGGGGGTTGTGGGTTCAAAAACTCATAATATACAGTATACATAGTGTCCAAAAAGCCAGGGACCGAATAGAGTTTTTATTTATTATTTATAGCATGTGTTCACCATTGGCATGGTAGTTTAGTGGTCAGCACTGCCAATTTGAACCTCCAGGGTTGGGGGTTAAAATCATGCCCCCAGTTTGTATGTTTTTGCATTCGATCCATAGTCCAAAGACATGCAGTTTAGGCTGATTAGTAATTGCAGCCCTCAGTGTATGATGGTGTGTGTAAGTGTGTGTGCTTTTGCACTCCAACACAGGATAAGCGGTATAGACAATGGATCCATGGAGGCCCCACCCAGCAACCCACAGCACCCGAAGGATCTGCCACTAACATCCCAGTGCCAGACAGGAAATCACACCCAACCAGATCTTGCGGACTTACAGTATGTCCTGAGTGGCCAGAGCTGCCTTGGTGGCCACACAATATTGGGTTTAATGTTTGCCATTTTCTATGTTATGGCTGTCAATCCTAATAAGTTTTGGGCAACAGATTACTTTCTACAGATGTTCCCAATGCAAAGATGTTTTTTTTAATCTATAGCTTTTTTGCAACAGTTTGAAATTTACACAGCAATTTCTTCTGAAAACTATCCATGTACAATACAATAAAATTAAAAGACTAAAACGTAAAAGCATATACCATGCATGTGTGGGCAGTCGTTCTGAATATCATGAGAAATGTACGAATTGTTTAGGAAATTAACCTAATGATGAAGTGCGGAGAATGTGAATGTATACAGCCATCATACAATACTGTATATACAGTACATTGTGTACTAAAATGACAAAATAGCATATAAAATGGCACTTCTTTTTATATAACTTTACATTTTGTCCTGCACTTAATCGTGCACTAAATACTCAACCAACATTTGAATAACTATTCAAGTAAACTATTTTATCCACTGTTGATTTGTATTTGTCAAATAATAATAATAATAATAATAATAATAATAATAATAAAATACATATAAGGCAGTCTGTTTATTCTGTGTACTCTAGGTGTGAAATTTTGTGTACCTTGAAAGATTTTTCCAGTCACACACACCTCACACCCATACACAAATCCCTGTAAAGCCACGCAGGTCAAAAGAGGACGAGCCTGGAAGACAAATCCACTTTTCAGACCTGACAGGATGCTTCTGAGCGTTTACGTCTACAGGTAACAGACACAGACCAATAGACAAACATCAAACTTTGATTCTGTTCCAAAAGAGCAGCCATTTTCTTTTTGTTCTTCTTGTTGAAAGCAGCATGGTCATTGGGATACATAAGGTCAAACCTACAAACTTCCAAGGAGACACCATAAAACAAGGTACTGCTCCATTTTATTGCATTTTTCATCAAAATGTCACAGTTTTCAAAGACTACAGGTGACTTTGAAAGGATAAACAGTGAAGCTTTCATTAAAGTAAATGTGACGGAGAAGTACAGAAACGGCGCCCATCAATCATTGATGGGATTTTTTCCCATTTTGCTCAGCCTATGGTACACAGGATCATGATGGGAATGATCTCCATGACAGCGACAGAAGACAGTGTATAAAAAACAATGGATGTACAGCAATAACCACAAAAAAAAAAAAAAGCCGTCATACATAGTGTAAAAGCAGCTCAGAGCTAGATTCAATGAATTTTAGTGAATTGATTTCACCCCAGCCTTGTGCTTTAGGTTGCCTGGGATAGGCTCCAGGCTCCCACACACCACAACACAGGATAAGTGGTATAAACAATAAATCTATGAAGGATTCATTGATTTATGACAATATTCATAGTAAACAAGGAGTGTTGGTTCTATTCAGAATCGGTTTTGATTCACCTTTGAGATGATTAAAAAAACAATCCATAAAAGTTCCAGTCAAACCAGGACTTTTGATTGTGCAGTATAACACAACACCTTTATTTGTTTATATAATCCCCTGCTACACTAATGCACTTATCCCAGTGTTTCACTAGTGCCTGGATACCATGAAGGTACAAAGCTTTTTCATGATAGGACTGTCTGCTTCACGACTGAAACTCTGGCCTCTCAGGAACTCCTTTAATGACCCAAACATGTGGAAATGGCGTAAAGCGAGGTCAGGAATGTATGGGGGATGTGGTAATGTGCAAGTGGTGTTGGTGAATGATTGTATGTACAGTTCCCGCTGACAGGTGCATCTCTTTCACAAGTTGGCAATGTTTTCAAGAATCAGTTGTTCCAAATGCTGAATGTTAGTTGACCATAGTCATCATTCATTGGCATACAGATTTCTTTATAATGTTTTATGCCTTCATTCACCAGAAGGTTGCCAGATTGTTCTTGAGTAGACTGGATTTAAATTTTTCACTAACATTTATGAAAGTGGTTGTGGGAATTAATGTGAAAATAGGGGTTGGCACCATCCAAAAAAAAATTATAATAGTAAATAAAAATCAGAACGGTTCTAAACCATCCACAATGCTCTGAGATTTTGCATCATTGCAACTACTTCCAACATGCGTGAAAGCAATCAAACACACATCCAGAATGATAAATGCGGATGCATCTCTGGTGGGCAAGCTGAACACATTGTACTCTTGCTTTGAGGCTGGGGCTAACAGTGCTATCAGTGCTTCCAGTGCTATCAGAACTAATGGCAACAGCCATGTAGAGAGTGTCAAGTCAGGACATCAGGAAGGCAGCAGGACCAGACAACATCTCAGGTCAGGTCCTTAGAGCCAGTGCTGGACAGCTAGCACCAGTGTTTACAGAGATATTCAAGCTCTCCTTGTCACAGTCGGTTAGTTGCTTCTGCTTCAATCCGTCCGTTATCACTCCTTTCTTGAAGAAACCCCAACCCACCTGTCTCAATGACTATCGCCCAGTAGCCCTGACCTCATGCATAATGAAGTGCTTCAAAGGACCGGTTAGAGACTTCATCACCTCTTCAATTAGTGGCACATTGGACATATTATAGTTCACATATTGTCCAAATTGCTCATAATTACACACCTCAAACAAAAGCCTTGAGCAATCTGAACACCTGGAAGAGAGAAATGCAGTTTGTTGTCAAGAGTTCAGTATTTAACATTATTATTCACACTGAGTTGGAGGACCTGGCACTTAGCCCATGTCTACTGTATGTTAGTGGATGTCCTCCACTTCCTGACTGCCAGGCTACAAGCAGTACAGATGGGCAGACTTGTCTCACCTTCCCTCATCCTCAGCACTGAAGCTCTCAAGGGTTTAGTCCTGAGTCACACTCGCTGTACACCAATAACTGTATGGACACTACCGACTCTACCTCCATTATCAGGAAGAAACTGTTGAGATGATCCGATCTCTGATGATGACAAGAAACCTGTCTGGAGAAGATGAAAAACCTGAGGAACTGGTGCCAGGAGAGCAACCTCCTGAATATCAGGAACTTTAGCATGAAGCAGGAGAGGAGTTTAAGCTCAGCCAGTAAACCTCATCAGTAAAGAGAGTTTACAATATCCACTAATTTACATTATACTGGACCTCTCCTCTCCTGGTCCTGTCACATCAACATCATGCCATCAACCATGTCAGATCCAGGCCTGCAAGCATGTTTACCACCTTAGATGCTTGAAGGATTAACCTCCAAGATGCTAAGCAACTTTTATACATGGAAACAGCACCAAGCAGGATATGTGGTCTCTCCAGAGGGTGGTGCAATCATTTAAGCAACTGATAAGCCTGCAATCTACAGCATCTACAGTGCTGGAAGATAGTGAAGGAATCAGCCATCCAAAGAATGAACAAAGAATTCTATCTTTTGTGGTCAAGGAAGAGCTTCTGCTCCCTGTAGCCGAGAGAAAGAGAATGCGGAAGAGCTTCCTCATCCAGGGACTCAGACACAGACAACCACTTGCACTTCCTCACATTCCTGTTATGTACATATACCAGTACTAAAATTCAGACTAAAGAATTTTTCCCTTTACTGCTACGGGCAAGTCAATGTAATATAAAAAACAAGGGACACTTAGAGAATGAACAATTAAAAAGCTTAACTATAAATAAAATAACAAAAATTGACATAATAGTAACTTGCTATTATATTGTTACATGAATATGCTAGTTGTAATTTTTATTGTGATACATAAAATAGCACTTGATCCAGCACATTAAGAGTATTAAGGAAAAATAAAAACATAACGAGTCATAGAAATCCATTTAAACCCCGAACGTTTGTAGGTAAGGGAAAGGAAACCTGCGGCATACTGTGGCAGCTCGTACTGTGGTCGCTCAAATCCCAAATCCCAGATGTGCCATGTAGGATGCAGCTGGTTATGTTCCCATTAGGGAGACATGAGAGACAGTGAAATGTTACAGACAAGTGATTAGTGTTCTGGTTTATTGCTTCATGTCTGGTGGTTTGTGGGTAAAACTGGAATGCTTGTGCACCCAAAACTGCTTAAGAGAAAGTTGTACCTAAATTTAAACAATGAAGCTATGTTTAGAATTAAGTTTCTGGACTTTTGTTTTATGTTTGTTAATCCGAACCTGTAGGTGACACACCACTTACATTTGACGAAACAGGTACAAACAGGCGAAAGTTTCATTTGCCACGTCCTGCCAATGTGACTTTGATGAATGACCAATAGTTAGCCAATCCTTATAGGTTTAAATTGACTGTAATCAAGATGAATGTTGCTTGCACGGCCCAATTATATCCAAGTCCTCTCACTGGTTAAGATTCTTATGCTTTACTACAAGAACGATCAATAAGTTATTTATTGTTTTTTTTCCCCATCTTATTGTGTGGGTTGTAGCTTATCATGGAGCTACAGTAAGGATGCTGAAAGACGCCCAGTGGAGTATCGATTCATGCTTTCCTTTAATGACTAGACACTCCAGTTTGTTAGCTAATGTTAAAAATAATAATAATAATAATAACACATAAAAACACATTGCTCAACTTTCAGGCTTAACGTTCCAGGCTTAGCAAAATCCCATAATCACCTGGGGGGTTGGGTACAGGATCTATTCTTCTTGATGTCCTTGAGGAGTCCTTGTAAATTGATTACTGACTGTACTACTGGATTTGACAGTATAGAAAATGTACACTGAAGGAAGGAAGACTGAAGAGGACGGCTCAGGTAATATAAAATAGAATTGTAACAAAAAACAGTCAACACAGTTATGAAATATTTGTTCATTTGGTAAAAAAAACAGTTCTGATGTACAAAACGGTGGCACATTGGCTTAGTGGTTAGCGCTGCCGTCTTGCACCTCCAGGTCGTGGGTTCGATTCCCACAACAGGACTGCGTACATGGAGTTTGCATATTCTCCCTTTGCTTGGTGGGTTTCCTCTGGGTACTCCAATTTCCTCCCAGTCCAAAGCTAATTGGTGTTTCCAAATTGCCTGTAGTGAGTGTTGATTGGAAGTCCAACGAGGGTCGTACAAAATGGTTATTCCCATACATTCGTCACCATTCGCCTCCATAGTCCCTGACTGTAACTTTTTACTCCTTTGTAACTGTATTTAGGAGAATGATAATGAAATCAGTATTACAGGCTCACACGAAGTTTACTCACTGGAAAATATAACATCTCGGCAAGTTTAATACAATTCAGTTAAATTTTATTTGTATAGCACTTTTAACAATTGTCATTGTCTCAAAGCAGCTTTACACAATCAAAAGAAAATTATGGAAGTTTCTGAATCTAGTCAAATTTATCTACAATTTCTTAAAATACTAATCAAATATAAGATTATTAAGCTTCTAGTCAACTTTTACCAAGATTTTAAGATACAATTTCTCATTTTATTGTCACATAATTTAGTTTCTTTCAAGGAATAATTTCCTAAAATTAGCAAAATTATCTGCCAATAGAACAAGAAAGTTTTATGTATAAATTTATCTATAAATCAGCTTAATATTCTTGTATTTGCTTTGTTGTAACCATATTTGCATTGCTGATCTTAAACCGGTTTTGCTCTCCGTCGGTTACTTTATCAGTGAAATGTTTTCTTAACAACATTATACACCGATTAGCCATAACATTGACACCACCACCAGGTGAACTAAAAGCACAATCACCCATCATGTACCAGCATGTACCAGTAATCCCACAGAAAAGCCAATGCAGCGTAAATCGCAGAAAAAAATTCAGCAGTCAAATATCCCAAGGCTTCTGACCCGGCCTTAAAACTTCCCAGATCTCAATCCAATCAAGCACCCATGGGATGCAGAAGAAAAACAAGTCCGATCCACAGAGGCCCCACCCCACAACCCACAGCATCATAAGCATCCACTGCCAACATCCTGGAGCTAGACACCAAAGCGCACCTCCAGAAGCCCTGCAGAGCCGTGCACCCAGCGGCCAGAGCTGCCCTGGTGGCACAGTGGGAACCCAAAACCTAGATGGTTTTATTGTTATGGCTGATCAGGGTATACTCCGGTAACATTGTCGAATGTTTCATCCCTGTTTTACAATCATAATGTGACAACTGTGTAACACTTTATACTGAAGTCCTCAGATAAGCTTATATAAATAATTAAACAAATACCTTAATGCATGCATAATTCCCCAGTGCTTTAGGGAATAACGAATACATTCACTTAGAATTCAGCAGCTTGGAAAAAAAATAAAAATAAATAACATTTATATATGTGCATATCAGTAAGGTGGTAATCTACACTCAGAACCAGCAAGATGTTAATACTTTTCATGGATAGATGGATCGTTCACCACTAATGGATGATAATTCATGCTTCTAAAAGCATTTGTTATGTAAGTTTTTAACCTGCCCTAATTTTTGGACCTAACAGTAAATTTTTACAGAATTTTTACTGAATATATATATATATATTATAGATGAGCACACTTCTACTGTACTTATACAGCATCAATCAATCTGCATTTGACTTAATAGTGAAATATAGACCCCATTTTCAGCCAAGACTCTAATGCCAACTGTAATCAATTCAGGCAAAACAAGGCATGATACCTAATACATTAATAATGAAGGAATATCGGTGATGAATTTAAAGAGGTCACACACACACACACACACACACATACACACACACACACACTACGGTGTGATCAATCTCATGAAACCAGCTACGGATGACAGAGTATAATTTTCCCAACAATATAAATAGATTAGCGTGAAACCCCATCTGCAGGGAGCAGCGCAACAATATCGGTGTCGGCTCGTGGGACTCAGACCCCAGCCTGAAAACACATGAGCCGAGGCTGTGATATTGACCTGTGTGTGTGTGTGTGTGTGTGTGTGTGTGTGTGTCTGTGTCTGTGTGTCACTGTCTCACTTGTCAGAACAGAATAACCTCATCACATGGTAAGGCTCAGGCCTGGCTCCCTCAGATGTGGAACTCATTACAGTGCTGCCAGATTCGGAGTGTGTGTGTATGTGTGTGTGTGTGTGTGTGTGTGTGTGTCTGCTCACTTACATATTAATCCTGTGAAATGTTACTACTCTACTGTGTGTGTGTGTGTGTGTGTGTGTGTGTTAGGGGTGTGCTGCAGCAATAATATATTGAATTGTTCATTTTATATATGAAATGAACAATTCAATATATTATTGAATTATTGATATTACATTATTAATAATTCAACAATATATATTGAATTGATATTTTTATCAATTCATTTGGTTATCAGGTAATATATATATATATACATACACACACTACCGTTCAAAAGTTTGGGGTCACTTGCAAATTTCTTTGTTTTTGTTTAGTGATTTATTTTCTACAT
>JAOVVA010000002.1:1083649-1102611 GCA_028565275.1 Leiocassis micropogon | reverse complement strand
AACACACACACACACACACACACACACACACACACACACTGTGCTAAAATGAATTTAAGAACAACATACTGTTCATTACTGTATCAAATGTTACAAAATGTTCTATTTTAAATAACAGCCATCGTCTATGTCTGTATTGGAATAAATGAAGCATTCATCACAAAAGTGTCTTACTATAAGAGACATCAGAAATTTGAACAAGTGCATTAATTATTTGTAATTATGAGAGCACTGCAGGAATAGAAAGCGAATGAAGGAAATAAATGTGTTTCATACGCATTACCAGTGGGATACGGTTGTCAAGAAGACGCAGGTGTACAAAGCCATAAATATTGAGCAGCCAGTCAATATTCGCTGCACCTTCCCGCTCTGTGCTACATACTGTACTCTATATTTACATAGCAACAGCATGGAGTACAAGCTGACACATAAAAAAATGGGTGAGGGAGAAAAAAAAAAATGAAAGCACATGAGAGAGAGTGAAGGATTGCAGTGGCTGTGACATCAGGAGGAATGAACCATTAAAAGTTGGCTGCGTGTATTGTCAGCCGTATAGATAAGACGCGCGAGTGTGTTTCAGAGACTGGACAGCACTGTCACCGATCCTGCTCTCTCTCACCGGCTGTGTGTCAGCACCCATTCATATAGCACTGATGTCTCACTGAGGCTGACACACTCAGGGCAAGGAGAGGCGGTCGAGCGACACACACACACACACACACACACACATGCACACACACACACACACACCCACTTGACGCACATTCACTCGCCTGGGCGGCTCGGTGATAATCAGAGAGACAGAGACTGGAAGAGAGGACAGGAAGGAGAGAAGGAAGAAAGCAGAGCAAGGATAATAAGCACAGTGTTTCTTGCCCACCTCTGGATTTATCTGGCCTGACACACACACAGACACACACTAGCTCACACGTACCACCCAATTTACATTCAGAGAAAAGCTGCCGAGGCTTCGGGAGTGGTGTTTTCTTGGCTTAGCATGATTGGTGTCGCCTGAGCGTGCCTGCATAATCACCTTGTTCACATTTAATCTGAAAGTTGTGTTTGGAATAAAAAGTTAGAAAGACAGATAACAAGTGTAGGACAGAGGAACCAAACTCAAGGTCTGCAGGCCAATCATGTCAAACTGCAGTACATACAACGTAACCTTTTCACTCTCTCATCATCTATACTGCATTATCCTGTATAAACGGTTGTTGGGGTACACGCTGGACGGGGTGCCATTCCGGGCAATTTGGGAACGCCAATTAACCTACTCTGCATGTTTTTGGACTGTGGGAGGAAACCAGGGTGCACTAGGGAAACCCACCAAGCACATACAGTAAACCTGAGGCAGGAATTGAACCCGGACCCTGGAGGCACAAGGCGACAGTGCTAACCACTACACCACCATGGCGCCTCAACATTTTCAAATCTAGAATTCACAGCAGACCTCTAGTGTAAAAGAAAAAAACATTACAAGTAAATTTCTTAAATATAGCCAAACTATTTAATAGTTTTTTAAAAATAAATTTACAACAAATCAAAATTATTAAGCTAATTTCTAGTCAAATGTTACTAAAATTGCAAGCGAAAAATGTTTTGCTCTATTGGCAGATATTATTTTGCAAAAAAAAAATCCAAAAAATCTGAGAAATTATCTGTCAGTTAAACAAGACTTTTTTATGCTTGCAATTTTAGTAACATTTGACTAGAAATAAAATTAATAATCTTACATTTGGTTTGTTGTAATCTCATTTTAAGATTTTATAGACAGGTCTGGGTAGATTAAAAGAATATTCACTTGCTAAGATGTATTTTTTTTTGTAATGAAATGCATGCTCAAAAGATTAGATTAGATTAGATTAGATTAGATTAGATTAGAATGAACTTTACTGTTCAATGTGTTCAAAGTAAATGTAGAGAGCCAATGGAATGCAGTTATCATCTAACCATGAGTGGCCTATTTACAATAAATAACAATGTGGCCAATGAAGGTGTGTGTCCAAGTGTTCAGGGGTGAGAGTGTCTTATTCATCACAGAATGTGCAGTAGATAATAAGGATAGGGAATACTGTATACGGTAAGGAAAAAGCAGTACAACTGTGCAAACATTATGGAGTGGAATAGACGTGTAAGATAAGATATGTCAAGGGATGAGGCAATTCATTTAAATTATTGTTAAATCTAAACAAAAAGAGATAAAAAAAAAAAATCTCGGGTATGGGGTAAACTGATCAGTGATTGGTTGTTGGGAACAGTGGTGATCAGCGTTATGACAAACCCGTCACATCTGCAACTGCATTCTTTCTGTCAAGTGATCAGTGAAGCAGACCTGCTGGCATCGACAACAGCACCTGCCTTGAGTGAAACAAACCGATTTTTGGAGGACACTGAAAGCAAAACAGTATGTTTACACTCTGTTAGATCTTTGCAGTTACCACAGCATTAACAGAGTAATTCTGCACTTTTCAATAGTATTTAATTAACATAAAAACTGGCTTAGTTACGAAATTACAAAAAAAAATCCATTCCTTCCTTTTTACCTAAAAACAGTAAAGTAGTAATTCTATTAATACAGCCTTCCTTAATGTTACCAATTTAAAAGTATTTAATTAAGATAATTAAATACTAGATGTGCCCTTTGAAATAGAAAATGACGTTTGTGCAATTTTGATGTTGTGCGAACTCCATGTTAAATATTTAACAGAGCTTTATTGTAGTGTAAGCTCTCTGGTGTAGTTAGAACCGTCTGTTTCACTCCCAATTTAATAAATCTATTGTTTTCCCCTTTTTGTTCTTGCTATAACTAGCACTGGTTTGGGGCATTTGGGAGCCATGATGTATGCTACTGCAATATTTTTTGAAAATATAAAAATTAAGGAGCAACACTCTAAAGATGTGCAATCCTTTGTGTGTTCTATATCTGGCTCCGGTTACTACTCCTGTTTTTAAACTA
The DNA here is from genome assembly GCA_028565275.1 of Leiocassis micropogon. Classification (NCBI taxonomy): domain Eukaryota; kingdom Metazoa; phylum Chordata; class Actinopteri; order Siluriformes; family Bagridae; genus Leiocassis; species Leiocassis micropogon. Next base: position 1,099,655 of record JAOVVA010000002.1, on the reverse strand, counting down.
TGCTATAACTTTAGTAAACCACTGGTGTACATGAAGTCAAACAATGCACTGATATATTATATTATACAGCAAATACTGTATCTGTACTCTTGTCATCAACTATTGAAGTGAAACTAAAACTGGTGGAGTTTTTGTATTATTTATGATGTTTCTCATAATCTTCACCAATCGAAATCAATGAATGAGAAAAGTTTTTGTGTTTAACAAAACTCCACACTTTTCCTTTGATCTGATTCGCCCCCACATCTTTGATTTATTACAAAATCACAATCAATGCATGAGCTCGCTTTTTTTTTTTTTTTTTTTCAATATTAAAATCTAAGCAAAATATTATTAAAACTAAACTGCATATTTAAATAACAACAAACACAACTGCTGGCTGATTTACCTATTGTGACAAAACCCTGGGTGGCGTTATAGCTTGTTGCAAAATCACACATCATTTACACTAATACTGATATAACCCAAACAATTTTGTCATTTTTTTTCCCATTGAAGCTCTTTAACACTCTTGTGATTCAAAGAAACCATAAACAAAAATATTCATGGTTTCATTAAAATAAAAGACTAGTTTTCCCCCCCAAAAGTGGAGTTATCTCATTTTGCTGTCAAATTGTTCAAATATACAATGATGCACAAGCATCTGTTTTTATGCAGAAATGAAAGCTGCAAACACATAAACATTTGGGAAATGTGTTCAAAGCAGTCAGCAGCAGTCTAAACAAACCATGACAAAAAACCACAACGATGGCCAAAAGACTTCAAAAGAACTCAAAAAGTCTGTTTCTAGGCTTCCTCCAGCTTTTCAGACGCAGCGTTCAGCCATTTTCCAGCACTTTCAGGGTGCATAATGAGAATCTATTTTCATCATATCATAATGTGCGCCAATGACACGTGATTTGTTTTCTTGGAACTTTATCATGAATGAAGTTTGAAAAGTAAAAAAGGCACCTGGAACATTTTTAACCTTGAAACACATTTAAAATGTCACCACATTGATTTCTTTGTTAAAGAAGTTTAGGAAATGTGTGGTTTTGGTTCTCTACAGACTTTCCTACATGATTTCAATTGTATTCGGGTCTGTGCAGTACAATGTGCAATGTTAGTGAGCAGGTAATATAATACTTGTGCTAACTACCAACATTTAACTCTATTGAAAGAACAAATTTGGCACTGCGGGATCTGTTTCTGCATAATACACACAAAGGAAAAAAAGTACAGTTTAGAAGAAAAAAAACAATCCTTACACACAGCTTTTAAGTGATAGTTCATGAACTGTATGCTATGTTTAATGTGTATTATTTTGGACATTGTATTTGTATGGACAATTTCTTTTCTTCTGAATGTCCTACCTTATTTATTTATATTTTTACATTATATCTGTATAGTAAGTACATGACTGAAAATTCTTTCATATGTGTTAGGCAGGAAAAGAAACAATGTGTGTGTGCTGTTACAGATAATTGCTGTGACCTGGAAGTTAATTATCACAGCATGTCATGACGGGCGTGTTCATCTTATACTGCAGCAATTTCCCAGCAATTATTTATTTTTTAATGAGAAATCATACATTATTATCTGGTTATAGTCACACTGTGTTGTGGAACCATGTGTAAAACAGTTGCTGTTACGGTACTCAGAAACGGTACCCAGTCACTATATGATGTTATTATTCATCGTACTTCCAGTTCATACTGTATATCTACTTCAAAATGACATTTGATTTTGTTCTTATGAATAATCATATTACATACAGTGCATTTCTTAACTTTACGATCAAATGTTTTGTATGAGGGGTGTTCAAACCAAACTGGAACTTGATGTAATTCCTGATTAACAAAGGCGTATGAAGCGATTGACATTTACAAAAGACTTCAAGCGCGCTACGGCGATGAGACTCTTAGCTGCCAGATGTCCATGAATGATGATCCCACGCAAGGTGACTCAGAGCCCACTGCAGTCGTTCCCTTGAACATTCAGCGAGTGGAATGCCTGCTCCTTAAAAAAATAGACAGATAACTTGTCACCAGCTTGCAGAAAAGACACATCTGTGTGTGTGTGTGAACTTTACACACAATCATTCACCAACACCACTTGCACATTACAAGAACGTGGCTGGGAGTTATTGCCACATCCACCGTACAGTCCTGACCTCGCTCCAAGACATTTCCACATGTCTGGGCCATTAAAGGAGTTCCTGGGAGGCCAGAGTTTCAGACGTGAAGCAGGCAGTCCGATCATGGCTCCGGTGTACTAAGAAAACTTTCTACGTTGATGGTGTCCGAGCACTAGTGAAACACTGGGATAAGTGCATTAGTGTATTGGGGGATTATTTACAGAAATAAATGGAGTTTTTACTCTCATAACCACGCTTCGTTATTCTGCACAATCCAAAATCCCGGTTTGACTTAAACATCCATCACAGCACCATTAAAATCACGTCAATATGTAAAAACTTCACAAGGATGAAATCATTTTTAAAAGTCTGAGCATAAACCAAGCCTATTTGTTTGAATGGAAATGAATGGTTTATTGCTGTATAACTGTATAATTGCTGTTCCTACTGATTTCAGTTCAGCCTCCAACCTTTTATGTGGCATAAAGAGTAAAACATAGTGTGTATAATATTCAGTTTTATTTTATTCGAAGCGATGACTGGTTATCACAGAAGTGATAATGCATTACATCGAACTTGTTAATATAAATAAATATGTGACCTAATGTCCGATAAAGCTGTTGTTTTGGAACATTATTCAACATTTCTGACCAATAAGATTCGAGGAATTGAATAGCACTGTGCTATAAAACTTGTGTAAATTTAATCCTACTGTATATCTATATAGTATAGATATAGTATAGTATAGACAAGGCACAATTTTTCTACATGATGGCGAGAGCACTGGCCTTGGAATACTAAGAATTTCTATTTCCCAAGTAGTTCCTCATCAGCGTCATCTTCGGTTACCGAAAGCCTGTTTGAATTCCCAATTCTCGTTACTTTAAAAGCACTGGACATCTTAATTATCTGTACAACTCATCGGAAAGCAGCGAGTCCCGCATCGTGGGCGGTAATAATGGAATAAGAGCTATTCCATAGTGCCAAGCTGAACACCATGAAAGTCATTATGTTGATTTAATGTCATCAATAAAATTAAGTAATCAATAAAATGTTTTTAAAAAAGTTGTGGAAATGAAGTCTGATATCAAAAGCAGCATTTATGCACACAGAATTCATATACCGCGATCTGTTTTCTGGATAAATATTGTATATCTAAAAGAAAATCTGTCATTTCTTTAGACCAGGGATTTCCATGCACAGAATAAATAACACAAACACATGAATAAATAAAGGTTAGATGCCAATTATACAAAAATCTGAGGACAGAGTAAACCCAATGCTTTCAGCTTCAATCAAAGTCTTTGCACTTTTTTTGTTTTGTTTTGTTTCATATTCCTTTTATTCAGGCAATGACATGGTCCAACAAGAAGACTTTTGTGTTAGAACTATATATTTTTTTCTGGTTCACACCTCATTTTACATTCTCTTTCATTTAAACCCAACTTCCCAAAGGAGATAATTACTCACCAAACGCCATGCACCTATTGTACTAAATGAGCTCGCGTTCCGTCAGGATGGTGCGGCGCGAAAATGTTACATTAGCTGAAAAACGGAGGGGTTATGGATTCACAAGTTACAAAGGCTTGTTAGGAAATGCCATCTGCGGCATACCTCTCGGATTACACAGCATATGCGTTATTATCTGATTACGGGGCGTGTGCCAATCAATGCGCAAATCCTCTCGAGCCGGCATACATCACAAGTCAATAAGTATCGGATGTAGGTATTGTAGGAGAGCAGAAAGGGGGAAAAAAAAAGAGTGATTCAGCTGAGGGTGTTTTGCTGGTAATGACCTGCAGATGGACAGATTTCACACTTCGGTCTCAATGCATTTTTTATCACGTAGACATTATCGGACTGTGAAGGAAACCAAGAGAGAGTAATATGTAAGATTCACAGCTCGAATTGTGACCAGACAATACACAACCCTGCATTGAAGCACCGGGCCATTTCATTTCCAGGCGCATAATGTGGCCTAGTTCTGCTGATTTATGATAAAGCGTCTAGGAAACTTTTTTAGACTTTTCCCTGCAGAAATGTAGAAATCCTCTTCTTCATTATAATTATATGAGATCTCAGCTTGTCATGGTTGTGCATGAGTCATAATGTCCCAGGACAACGATGCATGACGAAGGCCGTGTCAGGAAGTCACATGTGGGACCTAAGACTAGAAGTTAATCAAGCCAAAAAGCAGTGCGTGATTATCAGAGGAATTAGAGTAACAATTAATCAAGGGTTATTTGTATACTTGGAAATTTGTAGCCCTTCTCTGTGGAGTTAGTCAGATTTAAAATTAAAAGAAAAACTACAATGGGAATAGAATGAAATAAGTGCTCTCAGCAGTCCTTTAAATCAGTCCCATCCTGTGTAAAAAAAAAAAAAAAAAATACTCTGAATCATTTCACGAGGCTGTTGGAACAATCGTGGGCTCGTTTTGGAGAGCAAAGAGCCCTTCATGTTGTGCCTGCCCCCAAATCCCAGCCTATAACCGAGCGCACACTGATGATAATCATACACTTTCTTTTATCCCGAGTTCCCCAAAAGTGCTTTAATAGCGTGTGGGGGCCGACTCATCAGATTCAACGCTAATGCGAAACTCCAGCTCAAATGTGCGCCATCCATACACCATCCATTTCCAGAAGAGCTCAGCCATGCAGAGATGCTTCTAATAACTTCCCTCTCCAGGCTGGTGGGTGGGTCGGTCTTTCAGAGACGGGTTGTCAAAAGAACTCTGTGCAGCGCTGTGGATCTGGACGGAACCCAGCGATGGCCTCAATCTTCTCTTTCAGACCCTCTGAGTCGAGGACGCCGAGCTGCCAGCGCCAATTCAGCATCATTCAACGCTGTAGAAAGATGACCTCGAGGGGAGACAGAAAAAAAGAGACAGAGAGAGAGGGAGAGAGAGAGAGGGAGAGGCACAAAAGTAATAAGAAGGTTACCTTTATCATGTGCTGAGCGAGAGGCGATGGCGATGAATGAGAATTTGAGCGACAATAACGATAATGATATAGTATTTTTCATACAGTACTTTAGCTGTAAAGCTAAAATAAGTGAAATGATGGAGCTGAAGTCGTTTGACAAGGAACAACTGTGACACGATCAGAGTATGACATCATATGAGTATGGCATCACCTCACAGTCACTAATGGAGCAAAGGTGCAGAATTAACACACAAGCACCATCAGTGACAGAGAATCGCCACCTCGCAGTCTCTACTGTGATGTACCTATGATGTAACAGTATAGGGTCTGTGTATGGAAACCTGCGTGTAAGAGACTGCAGTCAGTAACGTGTGAGACAGGGAAGCGCATCGGCTGCTGGACATCTCAGGGACACTGATGGTATGATAATGCCGCTCTTTACTTATACGAAGCACTGATCACTTGAATCTTATTTGATATTTGATTTTTTAAAATTTGATATTTGATTTAAGAGAGTGCTCAATACAAGAGAGAAACAGTTACTTATGTTATGTTATGATTGTTATTTAAGTGTTTCCATGTGTTCACAAAGAATGTAATATGATGTGTATTACATGTTTGCTAAACGGTTTATGGAATAGTATGTGTTAAGCTTACTTAAATAATTATGTTGTATTTGTTTACATTTTATTTAACTGATATTTATTATACGTAGTGAGTGACTAAATAAATAAATAAATTGACTTTTAGGAACCCAGCAGTTTCAGGTGGTCTGGACAACCCTGCTGAAAATGCACAGGTGTTGAAAAAGAATGAATGATTGATTTGATGAATACTAATTACACAAATTCCCCAGTGTGGCTTTGGTCAAGCTGAGCCACAGGTGTGTATGTGGGGTTGGAGGAAAAGTAAGTTGATTGTAAAAATTTGAATTCCTTGTCAAGCAGGTGACTCCAATCAAATGCTAATCTATATAATACACCTGGTGCAATTAACCAGAATAATGATGCATAAATGTGGGTGATTTTTTTTTTTTTTTTTTTTTTTTTAGAAGCAGTAATGAAGGCAGGGGGTAGATTAGATGCAGAAACGGTGTTCTAAATTCTGGCCAGTTGCTCCTGTTTAAAAATGTACAACAGCACTCGGTAGTCGAGGTACATGTGCGTAATGCCAAAATTGAATGGCTCGCGTGGTTTCCCTTTTGTGACATTATTTTCAATGAGGAGCAGCATGAATTACAGCACTACTGTCTGAAGCTTTGATGCAACCACAATCTGTCAAGTTGGAATATTTTTTGTACTGTTAAAACACTAAACTAATAGGGGAAAGAAAGACAAAAAAAATAAAACGCAATTCTCTGGATAGTTGTACTGCGTCTATTTTAGCCGGTGAATTTTGTGAATGAAAAAAACATGAACCACCTTTTTTACCCGCTTTTTTCTTGCTAAATAATAATAATAATAATAATAATAATAAGAAGAAGAAGAAGAAGAAGAAGAAACAGCCATATCATACATTTCTACTCAAGAGTAGTTGGGCAACCATGATATGCCAATGATTATAATTATTGAAATGGGGTGACTCTGGCAAATCAAATTAGCTACCTGCGAATCTTACCTCTGAATATGAGGAACTTTACCAAAGTAAACAATGACTAAATTAATAAAAAGCCTTGTTGGTTTTGTGCAATATTGAGAGTAGAGTGAATGGTTCTACGAATGCATAATGAAAAAGACTGGAAACAGACTATAGAAATGTATGAGTATGAATATTTGGACTAGTTTAAACACCTGTAATTTATTTAAACAGCTGAAAAAAATTCTATTTCAATTATGTGATAACAGCAAAAATTAGGCAATAAGTGTAGGTATAGAAAAATAATTTAATTGATAGAAATGAAACCAGGTGATGTAGTGGTTAGTACTGTCGCCTTGCACCTACAGGGTCCGGGTTCGATTCCCGGCCAGGTTTGATTTCCGTCTCTTTGTGCATTCATGAGTTTGCATGCTCTCCCTGGTGGGTTTCCTCTGGATTTCCTGGTTTCCTCCCACAGTCCAAAGACAGATTTTGGAAGACAGAATTGGTTTCCAAATTGCCCATAGTGTTTAAATGAGTGTGTGTGTGCCCTGCGATGGATTGGCACCCTGTCCAGGGTGTACCCCGCCTCGTGTTCTAAGTCTCCTGGGATAGGCTCCAGACTGCCTGCGACTATGAATACAGGATAAAGCAGTATAGACGATGAGTGATTGAGTGAAACTAGGTGGCACAGTGGCTTAGCGGCTAGCGCTGTCGCCTTGCATCACCAGGGTCCGGGTTTGATTCTCACCTTGACTCCGTGTGCATGGAGTTTCCATGTTCTCCCTATGCTTGGTCGGTTTCCTCAGGGTATTCCGGTTTCCTCCAACAGTCCAAAGACATGCAGATTAGGCTAATTGGCGTTCCCAAATTGCCTGTAGTATGTGTAAGTGAGTGTGTGTATGTACAGTATGTGTGCCCTGCAATGGATTAGCACCTGTCCAGGGTAAAACCTGCCTCATGCCCTAAGTCTCCTAAGATAGGCTTTAGGCCTCCGTGCCCTTGATCACAGGATGAAACTGTATCAATGATGAGTGAGTGAGTGAGTGAGAAACAAAACTAGATGGCACAGTGGGGTACTGATAAGCACTGTGTCCTTAAGGGTAGAGGGTTCAAGTCCCACCTCTTTTGGATGTCATTCACATGTTTGGTGGGTTTCCTCTGGGTACATGCCCCAAGTCTACTGGCATAGGCTCCAGGCCTCCGACAACCCTGTACCAGATAAGCGGTCACAGAGAATGAATGAGTGAGTGAATGAGAAACCAAACTAAAGCAACCAGAAAGGCTTTCGAAAAGCTTGTATGATTTTAACTGCCTTAAGCATATATAATGTAAGCAGATTCCTATTTTATGCCATCATTTTAAAAATGAATGCTTCTAATTATAATCATTTAACATAGCGAAGCTCTACACCCAATAACAAAAATGCACTCAAAACTTTCTCAACTAATCAAACACATACATTTCTTATATAAGAAGACAAGACAGTTATGAAGTTATCAAGCATACATTTTTCATATCATCGCCCATAGAACAGCAGTTGCATTGTAAGAGAAACGTCATTGTTCTTGGCTTAATGAAACACATCCATCATGGATAAATAATAACACATATAGCAGCATGACTGGAAGAGGACCCACTAGCCTAATGTCCTCATTTGTCCTCATTTGTGGCCATTACTCTTTGCTCGCTCCAATGTTTTTAGCTAATGAAAATATTTAAAATTCTCCCCTCCTCATTTGTGTCCTAATGCACTGGATGCAAACTATAATCCACCTTAACTTTTGCCCGCACCTGGGCTTCAATTATTTTATTAGTCACAAGAATAAAATAATTTGATTGGAAACTCATTTCAAATACACAAAAATTTGGTCTAAGAAATTAAAAATGAATTAATGAATAAGGTTATGTCTTAGCCAGGAGAAGGTTGGGATTCAGTTCCATGAGTACATCAAATACAGTGATGTGCTTTGAGCAAAAACTTTTAAACCCTCAGCTCTGTGCCTGCGTAAGTTTCCACCCCGTGAGTCGCGAAATGTATGCCTTCAAACAAACACATTACTGAGAATATAAAAAGTGTATTAATGTAACGCAGCAGTGTGCAACAATTTGTGTTTTGTGTCGTTTCATTTTCTTCCTCTATTCAGCCCAATCTATTCGAATCCCTGCTGAGACCCTGCTGGAAAGCATTCACAAGTGTAAAAACTCTCAGTAGGTCTCTCTTTCTAGCTGAGTGTACAAGCCTGCTAGAACGTAACAGATCAAATGGGCAGAACTGCTAAACTGAATGCGATAGAAAAAATAAAAGCCTTATAAACACTTATAACTGTGTGAATAGTGTAGCAGTGGGTGTTAATCTGGTATTAATGTGATAGTAGAAAAGAGAGAGTAGAAATGTGTCAATTAGCCATGTACTATGTAATATTTAGTATGAAAATTTTTTTTAAATACTTTTTCGTAGTTTTATTTAGCCAGGTAGAGTTTTTTTTTGTTTTTGTTTTTTTGCGAAGTTTAGGGGTTACTCAGTGTGTCTTCTAGCTACCCCACCAAATATGATGACATTATACTGTATATATTAGAAAAACTAAAATATTATATTATATATAATAACAACAGGAAGCATGGTGGCTTAATGGATGGCACTGTCTCCTCGCACCTCTAGGGTTGGGGTTCAAATCTCACCTCTGGTCTGGTGAGTAAAGAGATTGCATGTTCTCACATGCTTGTTGGATTTCCTCCAACATACCAAGAACATGTGGTTGTCATCCAAGGTATACCCCACTCATGTGTCCTAAATTCAACAGGATAGGCTCTAGGACCCTTGCCACCCTCGCAGAATAAATGTTGGATGGATGCATGGAATGTTATAATATCAAAAATATTCATTATAGTTCTGAATGGAAGCAGTATCCATCCAGTAGTGATCCAGTTTCTAAGTAAAGGGATAGTGTTGTTGACAGGAAGATAACCATAACATCCACCATAAACACATGCCCTCCAGGCCAGCAGAGGGCACTCTCAGTCACATTTATAAAAATCTTCCTTTGTTGTCTTGTTTTTTATTTTCCCAAATATGTTCTAATTTTTCGTCTCCTTACTGTACGTTGACATTGTTGAATTGTACCCTGTAATCTTTCAAAATATTGTCTTGGCTTAATATTGCAGTGGCGTAGTGGTTACCACTGTCGCCTTGCACCTTCAGGGTTCAAATTCGATTCCCACTATAGGGTCTGTGTGCATGGAGTTTGCATGTTCTCCCCGTGCTTGCTTGGTTTTCTCCAGATACTTCAGTTTCCTCCCATAGTCCAAAGACATGCAGATTAGGCTAATTGGTGTTCCCAATTAATCACCCTGTAGTGTGTGAATGAGCATGTGAGTGTGTGTATGTGTGTGCCGTGTGATGGATTGGCACCCCATCCAGGGTGTACCCCGCCTTGTGCCCTAAATCTTCTCGGATAGGCTTCAGGTACCCCGCCACTCTGTATACAGGATAAAGTGGTATAGACAGTGAGTAAGTGAGTGAGTGAGTGAGTAAGAGTGTCTATGGGTTTCAATTATGTATTCAGTCCTCATTCACCAATGGACATCAGTACTATTTGGTTAGCATGCAAGAGGCATATGAAAAACGCTTAAAGCTAAAGGTCTTCCCTGCCTCAAAATTCCCAACATTTATAGCCTTCAATCTATTGCAACTCCTTATCCTTTATTAATCAGCTTGAGCCTAATATTCAAAGAGATGCTGTCCAAAAGTTTGATATCTCATTGATGAGGTGCCAACACCTACATTTATTCATAGATTTATTTTGTATGTTTGAGATCTGCAAATCATCAAATTTCACATATGTATGTTCTGTTGACAGTACCATGGAGTGTCTTTTGTTGGGTAACCAGCATGACTAGGTGACTGGACGCATTATGTAATTATTGGAAGATGGTTTGTTTTTGGTGGAATTTGGAATTTTTCTCAGCTATCCATTTACAATTAAATATATCATAAACAATAGCGTAATCAGTTACGCCAGTAAACTATCTGATTTTCTGGAGCTGGAAATGTCTAAAGAATGAGTAAAAGCTTTAAAAAGTCTACAATTTCCAGCTTTTCACTCTCAATGTTTTGAAAACCTGAAAGAAAATCAATATGGAGAAATTTTATAGCTTTGAATAGCCTTTAATTCTCAACATTTCTCTGAAGTTGGGCCGAAATTGTACTAAATCCTTGCAGCCGAACCAGACAAACAGTTTCGCTTTTAACCCGATGAACTGACCCATCTTCGTGACAGTCAATTAGCAGCACTTGCATCTGTTGCTTTAAGATACAGCCCTAAAATAAGAACTGTGATTTTCTAATACAGGTTGGCAGCAGAGAGCTCACAGATGAAGTGGAGGATGTACAAGATTACCTGTCATTAGTATACAGGCAGCAATCCAACAATGTCTCCAGAGGAAAAAGACAAACATTAACATAACAATAACTTTAAAAATGAGTTTTCTTCTGCACCCACATACAGCATGTACTTATTACTAACAATAATCCCTAAATATATCTCAAAAAACACCTTAAGTAGGCAAATTAAACATAGACACAAACATTCCCAAGTGATTGACCAAGAAGAGGGGTAACATTGCTACAGTAAAAAGAAAATTCCAGCAGAACTGCCTTACTGTAACACTGCATAAAGGTTCAACAAGCTGCTGGAAATATTCCTTAGAGATGTTGGATCTGGATCTGTTGACTTTGGATGCCATTTAACTACACTGAACTAATTGTCATGCTCAAGAAACAAATTTGAGTTGTTACATGTCACATTATCCTGTGGTCATAAGGGATGGGCATGATCAGCTACAGTACAATACTCAGGTCACATTTAAACAATGCTCAGTTGGTACTAAGGTGCCTAAAGTGTGCCAAGAGAATATCACACACCATTACGCAATCAGCAGCCTGAACCATTGATACAAGACAGGATAGATCCATGCTTTCATTTTGTTTATGCCAAATTGTCAACCAACCATCTGAAGGCCACATTAGAGATCCCGACTCATCAGATAAGGAAACATTTTTAGAACAATCTTCTGTTATGCAATTTTCTCCCGTTCTCCTCTCACCTCTTGCCTCAACAAGGCATCTTTGCTCAGGGAACTGCCACTAACTGGATATTCTCTCTTTTTCAGACCATTCTCTGTAAACCCAGGAGATGGCTAGGTGAGAAAATCCCAGTAGATCATCAGATTCAGAAATACTCAGACTAGACACCCTGGCACCAACACTTAAATCACTTTTCTTCCCTTTTCTGATAGTCAGTTTGAACTTCAGCAGGTTGACTTGACTATGTCTACTTGCCTAAATTAACTGGGTTGATGCCATGCAATTAGCAGTTGAACTACAGTAGAATACATAATGAGTATATGAATATAGCATTTGTGGTTATTTATATATGTATAATTTTTTTAGGATTTACTGCAAAAATAAAGGAGGAAAATTTGAGAAACTCCTTCACAGTCCTTTCAACACTTCTAAATGTTCCCATGTACAGTGGAACCTCGGATTACGAGTAACGCAGTTTGCGAGTGCTCCGCAAAACGAGCAAAGAAATTGAATAAATTTTGACTTGAAAAACGAGCATTGTCTTGGTTCACGAGCACCGAGTATCATGTATCACGCATGCGCTACTTGTTTTGACACCGAGCGTCACGTTATCACAACTGAGCCAACGGTTTTTCTCTCTCTTGCGCGGCAAAATTGTAAAGGCGAGAGTGTGTGTGTGTGTGTGTGTGTGTGTGTGTGCACGCGTAATTTAACACCGTGCTCCTTCACTCACAACAACACACACACACACACACACACACTCTCTCTCTCTCGCCTTTACAGCCCCCCTCCCACCCCCTCCTCCTCTTTGCTTCCCACACACATACAGACGCACATTCTCTGCCTTACACAGAAACTCCGCTCTCAGCGCCTGCATGCACAAACGGAAACACTTATCTGTCTGGATTTATTTTTACTTTTTTTTAAAGGTAAAGTGCAGGTTAATTTGTTTTATTTTTACTTAATTATTTTTATGTATTTTTTTGGCTGTAGAACAAATAATTTGAGTTTCCATTATTTCTTATGGGAAAATTAAATTTGGTATACGAATGTTGTGGAATACGAGCCAGCTTCCGGAACAAATTATGCTTATAATCCGAGGTTCCACTGTATTTCTGTAAAACATCTACAAAAAACAAAACAAAAAACACAACACACAAAGATCTGTACAATAAAATATTTTCCTCATTACAGTGTAGCTGCAGCAACACCCCTGTATTTGCCTCCCTGTACACATTGTGCCAATCAATCACATCATCTGCACCCAGTTAATGAATCTAATGGACAGAAGATCACACAGTCCATCAGGTATCACATGGAGAGAATCAACTAGTACTTACCAGAATCATTTAGGCTAAACACACGCCAAGCTGTGGGAAGAAAAAAGTTTGTTACAGTAAAAAAGTGCAATCAAAGTGAACTCCAATCCATTTTTATTAGAACATTGTCAAGCAGATTTACAGAAATCTGGACATGGATCTGGATCTTTTATTAATGATGCCTGACCTACAATGTTATAGCATTCTGCTGTACACAGTAAAGTTTAGTTTATTTTTGTATGTAATATTTAGCTCATGCCCTGCCCTTAACCATGTCAGCAAATTTGTCCCATAGCGCCAGTGTCAAACTCCGTCCCTCCCTCAATACCAAGTACAAATTTAGTTCCTGTCTGTGTCTAATCCTTTATAACCCCAAGATAATGCACCATGTAACAAAGCTAAAACTATCTCAAACTGGTTTCCTGACCATGACAATGAGTTAATTGTATCAAAACGCCTCCATAGTCAACACTTCACAATCTGAAAGTAAAACAGGTTCAACCCAATACTAGAAAGGTGTACCTAATTTAGTGGTGACTGTATAGTGATGAAAGTCATTAAAGAACTGAACGACCTAGAGGTTTGAGACAGTCATTGCCCTGCCCATTTCTAGTAAATGGTGGAGACTGATTTTTGGATTTGTTTATCCAAACGGACCTACTGTACAAGTGCTGTTTTGAGAATTTTTCTGACTGTCCAGAAAAACGTGCAAGATATTTTAAGGGAGAAAAACAGGAAGGCTAAAGTAGACACTAGTAATCATAAGCTTTACCAGGGTTTTACTGTCACTTAGAATTACAGTATATAATCTTGCAAGTCAAAGAAAGATAATAAGTAATGATAGGTCCTCACAAGTGTTGGGTGTGCAAAGTAACGCGTTAGGGTACTTGGATTACTTTTTTGATGTAATGAGTAATCTAATGCATTAGCTACACCATTTAAGTACTCAGTTATTTGAAATCTGTGATTCAGACAATTTATGTAATCCGTGAGCCAGACAGCAATCATTCCCAATCTGTTATTGTGTGTGTGTGTGTGAAAGTCGTCCTACAAGCCCCGCCCCCCTCTGTTATTCCTACTGTTATACCCCTATGCGGTTTGACCACGCAAGGACTGACGCGCGGAAAGATGGAAACGTAATCACAGCACCAAAACTCGTGGTGAACAGTACTTACGGCCACCGCGCGAAACCACGTAGGTGAGGTAGGGGTACTAGTAGTTAACAGATTATGGGCCAAACTTCACTGAGTAATGATGGTAGAATAATTATAAAGGTCTTGACTAAAGCAACATGCATGAGGAATCACAAAGGAGTTTTCATTTTCTGCAATGGAAAATACTAGTAATTTAAGGTAATGTAATTAGTTACTTGAAAAAGGAACGTCCCTCAACACAGGTCCTCACTCACCATCTATACTGGTTTATCCTGTATATAGGGTTTTAGGGGCCTGGAGCCTATCCCAGGAGATTTAGGGCATAAGGCAGGGGAGAACCAAGATGGGGTGCCAGTCTATTGCAGGGCACATACGAACACACTCATTCACAGTATGGGCAACTTGGGAAGGCCAATCAGCTTGTTGACTGTGTGGAAACCAGAGAACCTGAAGGAAACCCAACAAGCATGGAGAGTTCCTTTTCAAAAGCTACACTTGAAACTGTGTGAAAACGCTATGGGAACATCTTTTTGTGTTGCCGGTTGTGAAGCATGTGTGTATCAAACACGCCAAATTTTTGGCCTTTTATAACCTCGGTCAGGTGACGTCATCTGATGAAGTGCACCTGCAGGTTATAAATAGGAGTGAACCGGAAACATTCCTCAGATTAACTCACCGAGTTTGTTAGGAGATCTGTGCATCCGCGTGATAGATCTCTTTCGGAGCGCGATCTCCACACTTTTGTTCTGAGTGCTTCGCGCGCGGCTAGCATTCTTTAAAGAAAAATCGCGAGCCGCGGCGCATTCCTGGGGTTTCCATGCGTTTGAGTACTGCATATCGTTTGGTTGCTGAAGCAGGATTTTTTTCCCCAAGCGCTTAAAAATTAGACAACAGGCTTCTGTCGGGTGGCCGGGGGGCGGAGCCTCTCTCTCTCCCCTCTGTCTTTTTGGCGACCTTCATGACGAGTTAACTCTTTCATGGAATAAGCCTTATTCATCCCGTGTGTTTTTGTGCCATCGACTTCAATTTATTCGAATATCGTTGATGCGAAGGCGCAGGGTTATATGATGATGCCTCAGATAGAAAAGACGCTCCCTGAAAAAGCACACTCTCCCCACCAAGCCGCATAGACTGACATCTTCCTTGGTGGGGTAGAGCTTTCAGGCAGCTGGTCAGGCTGGAGCTCCACTGCTCACCATGGCGGTTTTTGCAGGTTTACCAGGCTGACCTGCTGAAAAACTTGGGCACTGGCGGGGCTCTTCATGATACGCTGAGCCACAGATCCGTCTCTTGCGATGGTTCCGCGGAGCGGCACCTGTGGCTAAATCTCTCGGGCATCAAGAACAAGGATTGTGCATTCCTCCTTGATGCCCCCATATGAACAGGCCTTCGAAAAATTTCTTCCCCGCCGTGCTCAAGAGTCGGGACTGTCGGCCACCCAGTCCCGACCAGGTCTGACTCTCGCGAGACGAGAAGCGCAGAAGAAGAGTGTGATGAGCCGGGCACCGCCTCGCAAGACTGGGGTACGGCTCAACGCCCTTCGCAATCCGCCTCAAAGAGGTCGGACCTGTGCACTGTCTTCTTTACTAAGAAGAAGTCCTGAGGCTCATGCGCCCAGGACCATGGGGGTGGCTTCCCCCGGGGACGGGCGTGTGGAATTCCTTTTAAGAATAAAGTGTTCTCCCTGGCACCCCCAGGAAGTGGGATGTTCTGCCACCACTGGTGTTTCGGACAACACCAATCTCCAACGAGATGTTAGTTCTTCAGTCATTTTCCTGCCATGTTTTAGGATGCCGAACTTCTAACACCCCCCCCCCCCCCACCCTCCCGCC
>JAOVVA010000002.1:1028068-1039083 GCA_028565275.1 Leiocassis micropogon | reverse complement strand
ACCTCCACATCATTGCATTCAGTTTTTATTCACGATTTGTATAGTGTCCCAACTTTTTTGGAATCCGGTTTGTATGTCCAGCCTTTATTTCTTTTAATTTTAATGATTATGGCTTATAGATAATGAAAACCCAAAATTTAGTATCTCATAAAATTAGAATATTACATAAGACCAAGTAAAAAAAAAGATTTTTAACACAGAAATGTTGGACTACTAAAAAGTATGAATGTGTACAGCTCTCAGTACTTGGTCGGTGCTCCTTTTACATGAATTACTGCAGCAATGCGGTGTGGCATGGAAGCGATCAGTCTGTGGCACTGTTGAGGTGTTATGGAAGCCAAGGTTGCTCTGATAGCGGCCTTCAGCTCTTCTGTGTTGTTGGGTCTGGTGTCTCGCAGGATTCCTCTTTATAATACCCCATAGATTCTCTATATTTAGCTCGGGTGAGTTTGCTGGCCAATCAAGCACAGGGATATTATGGTCTGAGATGCGAGACTCTGGGACTTCTAAATGAAATGCAAAATTTACTTTTAGCTGAAAAGAGGACTTTGGCCCACTCAGCAACAGTCCAGTCCTTTTTGTCCTTAGACCAGATAACCTTGACACAGGGAATGCGACAGTTCTCCTATCCAGTCCTGCTTACGTCTGTGTGTGGTGGCTCTTGAAGCACTGACTCCAGTTGCAGTCCACTCCTTGTGAATCTTCCCCAAATTCTTGAATGGGTTTTGTTTCATACTCTATTTAAGGCTGCGGCTATCCCTGTTGCTTGTGCACTTTTTTCTGCGCAGCGTGTAACTGATCATCTTCTGGACAACCGTCAAGTCAGCAGTCTTTCCCATGATTGTGTACAGGCCTTTTGAACCAGAATGAGAGACCATTTAAAGGTCTCAGGAAAGCTTTGCTGGTTTTTCGAGTTAATTAGCTGATTAGAGTGCGACACCATGGGTCTGATATATACCATTATATTGAAATTGTAGACAATATGTTCGAACTTTCTGAGATAATGAGTTTTGGGTTTTCACTAGCTGTGAGCGAAAATCATCAAAATGAAAAGGAATAAACAAGTGAAATATATCAGTCTGTGTGTAATGAAGCTATATACAGTAATATAGATGAGTGTATATGCACATCATATTATAAATGAGATTCACTTTTTGAATTGAATTACTGAAATAAATCAACTTTTTGATGAAACTCTAATTTATTGAGATGCATCTGTATATTTATTATATTGTATACTTCCAAATAATTACACCACAATCTTTTTTTTTCTCAGCAAAGAGAGAGAGAGAGAGAGAGAGAGAGAGCATGGCCGAGCGCAGATTAGTTTCGGTAGGTGTGAAGACAGCAGGTCGCAGCTAAGGTCAGCGTATAGTGAATTACGCTGCCACTCGTCCCTCTGTCCTGATGTCACGCCGCTTCTTCCCATTAGCAGATCTGCTGGGCGTAGCGTGATTTAATAAACAGTCATTTTGTTTCGTTCTGCTGCCTTGCAGCCTCCTGATGTGAACCCTCAAGGACTACAGCGAATCACCCAGCTCTGTTTATTTGCAGGAGGGACGTGTCTCGAGAGTGATTTAGGCTCCGTAATCAAGCCGTTCATGAGCCTATCTGGTTATATGATACCCTCTCAGTTATTGTGTTCCCTTCTGTTCCTCTCGGAGGACACAACAGACGATTTGATCACCGTATATGTGGGGGATTTTTATCTCCGGGACAGTCATATAATCCAAGATGCTTACAACTTCATCTTCTAATCTCTTTAGACTTTTTATATTTATTTCTTTTTTTTTTTTGCACCTAGGGATGCATTAATGTATATTTTTTCTTTGAATGTGAGGATATCATGATGTCACACTGGTATTGATATCAGTGCATTCCTGGTTAAAGCTTTTCCTTTTGACACAAATCTAAAAAAAAAATAAAGTGTCACCAATGTAATATGAAGGATTCATTCAGTGGGAAAGCTTCTTTTCTTCCTTGCTTCCTTGCTTCCTTCCTTCCTTCCTTCCTTCCTTCATCACCTCCAGAAATGAAAATCATCCTCCTGTTTCTGCTTGGCGCATCTCTCTCTCTCTCTCTCTCTCTCTCCCTTTTAAGAAGCCAAAGGCTTTCATTTCTGTTATACTGTCAATATTTTATTTGTTCTTCCCCTTTCACTCCTCCAGTCGTTTTCGCTTCTGATATAAGCCGGCACCAGAGGGGGTCGCCTACAAAGGGAGGGAAGCTGAAACGTGGGCAGGACCAAGCGGAGAACTGTACGCGCCAGCTTATCTCTCCTCGCTGTCTGTGGGAAGACTGATGGGATCCTTTTATTTTCAGAGTACACTAAAACAAGCACGGTGAATAAAAGAGGGACAGATTTTACAGCATATCTATTCACCCGAGCACAGAATCAGGCAATCAGGCTTATATCATCCAATTTTATGCACCACTTTTAGTAAATAACTTACAACGTGGTCGGATTATTGCTTCCGTGGGCGCCGATGGGTGAAGGCACCATTACGGTGTCGATGAACGAGATCTGTTTAACATCAAATAACCGAGAATAATTACAAGGTTGAGTGAAAAGAATGTGGATCTTGTTGAAACTGCAGTCGCGCCGGACGCATATAAAATCTCGCTGCCGACAAAGGTTCTCGCGTGCTGTATTAACCGAGCGACGGCGCACTCGGCTCGAGAGTTATTTTGCAAATCACGGCACGGTGCGGTTATTTTTTAACGACCGTGCTTGTAGATACCGTTGCTATTAAAGAGCCAGCGGCTTTAAAGTACTGCACACGGAAGCAACAAGCGGTGCTAAATTAAGGTCCCTTGCCCCTGCTGAGAGCTTAACTGTAAGTACTTGAGTCATTTTGGATTCAGGATTCGTCAGCAAATACCAAATATGTGTGCTTGTGCTTGAAAGAAAAGTTTTAAACACATTCAAATGAATACAGTTGAAGTGTATGGTGTGCAACAAACTAGCCAGCTGGCTAAATCTATTCAACGATCCATTGAGCCATCTTAACTTCCATTGACATCATAGTTGGGCCTCCTAGAACCACCTTACTGTATGTTGCTCCTCTCCAGCTTGTTCTTGTGTTAAGGGGTTGTCCATCCAATCTTCTCATTCAGCTTGTCACAGATTTCAAGATGTAACACACCTTTCCGGACGCAACCCACCCATTTCCATCGGGGTTTTGGATCGACGCTATGGATTCCCTGCATCCAGTTGCATTATTCTTGTCAGTGGCGCGAATTCGAACCCAGGCCTTCCTCATGGCAGGTGAGAAGCCTACTGTACCACTAACCCACCAACACGCCCCCTCTCCAGCGAAGAGTGATCGATAAAAATCAGATTCCTGTGCCAGCCTTCAGAAAGTTACCATCTGGCTGGGATTATATTTGGAAAAGAGGATTTGCTTTATGTCAGAAATGTGTCTCGAAACGTAAAGCTCAAGAAAGTTGAGCGTGAAAGAACCCATTATTCTCAACTATTCCTGGCCTCCTTCATGTTTCTCCTTGCGCGCTCATTTCTCTGACACATCGTGGCGCGGAGTCGCACTCATAAATTCATTAACGCCTGTCTCATAACCATAATTCAATCCGCGAACAAATGAACAAAACATGCTGACACTAGAAACAAACGACTTTCTCCTGCCGATGATCTAATTTCACCCCGCTGTCATCTCCGGGCGGGCGCAGGAGGGGCAGGGAGCGTGCCTCAGTGTCGTCGGTGGGGGGAGAAAAAAAGAAAAAAAGAAAAAGGCAGCAATAAGAGTGTCACAGTGTTGTGACAGAATAAGATGTGCAGAAGGACCAGTGCAATCACACGACCATCCACCCGTGCAATTTCCTCCCGAGCTCTGTCACAGGACAGAAATTACCCAGGCAGCCCTTGCCGCTGAGCCCTGATCGGGAACAGACGAGATCCGTGCTGGGTTACTGAGCACTTACTAATAATAAGAGGAGAAGCTGGACGCTCTCACCAATCACCATCAGCTTGGCTGACACCTGCCTTTCAACTGTCCGAGAGTTTCCCGACAGCCTGCGTGTCGTGCTGAGCTGCAGACACGCGAAAAACAATCAACATCACATCAGCGTCAAGCTGAGAAACAACGCCTGATATAAACAGCTATTTGAACTGTTTTATTTATATGATTTAGCATAAATAGATATACATATATTATTAGGGCTGTTGTACTACAGCTAATGGATATACACCACACACACACACACACACACACACTCAGACACACACACTCAGACATTCTAGAATCATAATACAGTCCAGTTAATGCACTACATTACTTTCCACACTATAACTATATGCTATGTTACACTACACTACCCTACATCTATAAATACTACAATCATAATCTAACACACTATACTACACTGCACTGCACTACACTATACTACAGCTGTACACTCTATAATCATAATATGATACACAACCATACTCTATACTACAAGTATACACACTTTAATGTGCCCAGGCGTCATATGACACACTACACTACTGTATACTACAGCTGTACACTTTATAATTAGAATATGGCACACTACACTATACTACATTACAGCTATGCACAATACCATACTGCAGCTATACTCTCTGAAATCATAATATGACACACTAGACTACACTATACTGCAGCTCTACGCTTTATAATCATAATATTGTGCAATACACTATACTATTGTACACTAACCTACTTTACAGCTATACACACTATAATTATATGATACACAACCCAACTCCATACTACAAGCATACACACTGTAATGTGTATAGACATAATATGACCCACTCCCCTATACTACAGTTATACACTCTATAATCATAATATGGCACTTTATACTACACCTATAAAAACTATAATCATAATATGACACACTACACTATGCTACATTACACTGCACTACACTATACTATAGTTATACACCCTCTAATCATAATATTGCACATGTAGACTTCACTATAGTTATACACACTACGCTATAGCTATACACATACAGTAGCTATACACACTATAATCATACACAACCATACTCTATACTACAAGTATACACACTTTAATGTGCCCAGGCGTCATATGACACACTACACTACTGTATACTACAGCTGTACACTTTATAATTAGAATATGACACACTACACTATACTACAGCTATAGACTTTATAATTATAATATGGTGCACAACACTATACTGCAGCTATACTTACTGAAATCATAATATGACACACTACACTATGTAATATGATACACAACCCTACTCTATAATACAGGTATATACACTGTAATGTGTATAGACATAATATGACCCACTTCACTTTACTACAATTATACACGGTCTAATCATAATACGGCACACTCTAATACAGGTATATATTCTATAATCATAATATGGCACATTATACTACACCTATAGAAACTATAATCATAATATGACACACTACACTTCACTACATTACACTACACTACAATCATAAAATAGCGCACAATACTAAACTATACTACAGCTATACACTCTCAGAATATCGCACATGTATACTACAGTATAGATATACACACTATGCTATGTCTATACAGACTATGATCATAGTATGACACGCTACACTATACTACAGCTATACATACTGTAATCAAAATATTGCACACTACTATAGTACACTACACTACAGCTGTATACACTATCATAATATGACACACTACAGTACACTACAATATTACACTACACTAATACAATATAATACATTATATACACAGACATACTGTACACACTATAATCACATGACTGTGCACTATAATACACTCAGATGCAACACATTGCACTATTGAACAGTTAGTATATATTGTATTTAACCATACTACGCTACACAATACAGCTGCACATACTATGCCAATATATATTGAACGTTATAGCATACTAACTATACACACTATAATCATAATACTGTATGCTGTAGTATACTCTGAGTACACACTACATCATCCTTCATAGTTGAATGCAAATAAAAAATAAAAAAAAAAGTCAACATTTGGCCAACATTTCAGTAAGATCAAAGGCAGATAAAAGGCAACTCTTCCTGTAGCTCTTCACACTGGAACTTGATATTGATTTATTTATAAGGTTATGCATAAATGTATTTGATTAGTGGATAGTGGTAACATGTTCAATGCTTTTCTGAAGATTGTTTTCTCTCTCACTCTCTCTTTTTTAATTTGCATACAGCAGAACAGCCTGCACACTTAAAGCTTTCATCCTCATGGGGACCTGGAGAAAAGAGAGATCAAAGCTTGCATCCTTGTCGAGTTAATCACCTTCCCAGAAGGGCCACAATGGTAGTCTACATTTAGTGAGCTCAGGGGTTCATATAAGGGGCAGGAGAGATTGCGTTGGTGTCTGTACGTGTGTGTGTTTATGTGCTGTTGTAGAAGCAGAAAGGAGACTATTGAGTACATTAGCAATCCACAAGTCCACCTTAGCTGAAAAATTATTACACCGCAACAGAAGATGCGCCTGCAAACGATTATCTATATGAATAGGATGTAGGGAAATAAAGAGGTATTGAACTGTATGCCCATTATATTTTTACAGTCCTCACAGCAGCCTCGTTCAAAGGGAGGTGTCTTCAATTTGGTCGGGCGACTGGGAATACCAGTAATACCTTACACCCAAGTAATGCATTTCATTTTAATAGTGCAACACCTGCGAGGGCAAAGGAATAATGGTGCTCTTGAAATAAATTAGTATGACTTTATTGAGATCTGTCATGGGCCAGACAATGACTCTCTGTGCCCAGAGTGCTCTTGTGAACAAGCTGAGGGGTGAAAAAAAAAAAAAAAAAAAAAAAATCAAGCGATTTTTGGAAAATCCGATGCCTTCACTGCTTCAATTTCTCTCTGCTGACAAGCTCTCCACTTCTAACCCAGACTTAATTACCATTTCATTTTTCATTTGCCTCCAGAATCGCCTTGAGCCCCAATCTGCTGTCTCTGAACAGAAATTGGTAAAAAAAAAAAAAAAAAAGGATCTAATACCTGAAGCTCGATTTTACATAATGGTATCATGTCTCCGACTGGTTCGCGGACACTCCACACTGTAGAGATTATTAGAGAACGAGCCGATCTTTTAGCCTTAATGTTTTCAGCTAAGTTTAAAACTTAAAGAAGCTGAAAATCTTGTCGCGTGTAATATAAAGGTGGAGAAGGGATTGCTAGTGTAGAGCATGCCTGTCGTGGACGATACGTCCTGCTCTCTTCAAAGACATCTTGTTAACTGGAAGTTATATTCTGATCCAGACAGCGTGTAGCAATTAGCGCTACAGAAATACTGCTGTTGTCTGTAAGACTCTAAAACCCATATTGAGTCTGATCCTTATCAATACCTTATCAATAATGCTTTTGTTAGGAGGTCAAATTGTAACAAATGGTCATTTGGGGTTACAGTACATTGCATGCTACACAGTATAACACAATTACACCGTGGTCTCAGAGAACTGGGTAATAAATCTTGGATTTTTTTTTTTTCTTCTGTATTTATTGATTCCTGGCAGTGTCCAATTTATTGTAGTCTACCATGGGGCTAAAGGACCCCTGGGTCTATACCAATAAAAAAACAGCATATCTCCACAAATTGAACTTTGCTCAATATCCAGGGTGTTTTTGTTACGTTTGTGTCATAAATTATTTTCATGGGGCTCAGTGAACTTAGTCACACTCTTCTGTGAGGGCACAGTATATACAATGTACACCTATTTAATATGAAAAAACCTCTAAAATGTAAAATCTCTGAAAATAATAGCTCATGTTTCCAGAACCACTTTTTAACAATCTGAGTCCTGGACTACGGCCATGCCATCATTTTGTGTCACCAAAAACTCTCCATAGATGTGATAACCTGGTCATTCAGTACATTCAGGTGGTCAGTTGACTTCATTTTATTGCCCCATAACGTTACTGAGTCTAGACCTGAGCGACTGAATCAACCCCAGATCATAACACTGTCTCCAGAGGCTTGTACAGTGGACACTATGCATGATGGGAGCATCGCTTCATGCACTTCCCTTCTTCCCCTGACACGCCCATCACTCTGGAATAGACTCAATCTGGACTCATCAGGTCACATGATCTTTTGCGATTGCTCCAAAGTCCAATCTTTATGTGCCCTAGCAAAGTGAAGCCTTTAGAATTCTCTGGTTAGCTTCACTAACAGGTGGTTTTCTTTGGGCCAGACAGTTGTTTAGTCCCAATCCGGTGAGTTTGTGTTCCACTGTACATGTCGAAATGCTTAAAATTTTTCTTTTTTACATCTCAACTTCACCATTTTTTACTTCTGCTCATAATGCTTCCATGGAGTTGACAGGTTCAGCACTATTCTACCAGGTTTTAACAATGTGTTGGACAGTTTTTACCCAAATCCAGAGATTACAAATCTCCTAAATTGGTGTCTTTGCTTGATGCAGACGGATGATTTGACCACAGTGGTTGTTTCAGCCCTCTTATCTAAAACAATGGATATTTTCTGCAGCTATAATAAAATACATTACACTATACACAGTGGTATAAAGAAGTGTTTGCCCCTTTACTGATTTCTTTTTTTTTTTTGTCATCATGTTTGTCACACTTTAAAGTTTCAGATCATCAAACAAATGTAAATATTAGTCAAAGATTAGCAGTTTTTAAATAAAGGTTTTTATTATTAAGGGAAAACAAAATCCTAAACTATATAGCCCTGTGTGAAAGAGTCTTTGCCCCCTAATACCTAATTAATAACTGGTTATATACTGTATAAAGTTAGTTAGTTTTGGTTGAGTAATCTGATTGGACTAGAGGATTTCCACGAGTGGTGATAATAGACGGTAACAACACTGGGACGTTTAACTATATGTATCACTCCCAGGTGTTCTACAGTCATTAATGACACTAACTGTGGGTCTCAGCGTGGGTGAGAGTAGGTCTGTACGGTCTGCAGTACTGAGAAGAGAGCAGCTGCCTGCCAAAACCCACATTCACAACCAGTCACAGAAGCACTTTCGGCAAGAACACACATCTGATAACGTGTTGTGGCAGTCTTAAACAACACGCCGTCTCCTTAATAATTGCGTTATTTTATTTATATCTACAGAGCTATTTTCACCCCTGTTTATTACACTAATGGTCGGTCGCCAGCTCCACCAGTCGTGGTTAGTTAATGCCGCCAGTTGTGGAAGGATGTTTGTTGGTAAAGCAAAATAACTGCCTAAATAAATCATAATCTGTTGATACGTAATAAATGGTGTTTGTGGAACTGTTGTATAACTCGGACTATGCCGTTATGTTTACGACCTCATCACATTCATGCTAACATTCATCATAACAGCACTCCCTCTCATGTGATATTGCTTATTGATATTACTTATTGCTTATTTATATCACAATGATATTAATTATAAGCTGGGCTATGTAACAGCATGCTCTCAATTATACTCAAACCTGCACATTATAATCATACCATAACATGCTGTTTTATACAGAAACATACAGTAGTAAAATGTTATAATAAAGTCAACATACACACTAAACATATTATAATATATACATCTATTAGATGTCCACCTAAGATCAACAATGCTACAAGTCTTGTATATTTAATAATATATTCAGCCCTATTGGAAAGCCTCTTAAATCAATATAAAATACACCTAATGAGAGACAACATCTCAGCCTGTCCAGGTTTATTTGACTTGATCCATTATCGTAAATCTAAGCCTCTTCAACGTGTCAACTGAGAGAAAGACATTGCTGATTGTGTTGCAACATAATGTTAATTATTAAACATTCACTCAAATGTAGTGCAACACTTTGAGTCATGTCCAAAAAGAAAAAAATAGACACTGTATTAAAAAATATATATAAGACTTCAGCATAAGATGCACAATTATCAGCTTTATAGGACAGACAGAGTGTGTGTAGACAGAGGAAGGAAAAGATGCGGTACCTGGATCGCATGTTTATCTTGTAAAAATATCTGTTACTGTTAAGGAACACAGGAAGGCAACTATAAGCCAAAATGAATATTGACCTCAAAAGATATGTCAATATTCAATATGCCAACAGTCAATATCATTGTGGGATAAAAAGATACATAAAAATGCAAAAAAAGGAAATACAAGGTGCTGAAAGTCTATCCTGGTGCTGAAATTTCTGGTCAATAAAGGCGTAACAGCGATTAAGACTTACAGGAGACTTCGATCACCATACAGTGATCAGACTCGTATGCCCATGAATGAGCATTCAGCGAGTGGAACGCCTGATCCTTAAAACGCGATGGACAACTTGTCATCAATTACTGGAAGAGACACATCTGCCTGTGGGAACTTGTACACATAATTATTCACCAGCACATTACTGTATAGGACCTCGGCTGGGAGCTGGCGGTCCGATCACGGTACTAAAATGGAATCCGAACACTAGTGAAATGCTGACATAATTGCATTAATGTACTGTAGCAGGGGATTATATAGAAAAATAAAGGTCTTTTGTTAATCTGCACAATCAAAAGTCCCAGATTGACTTGAATGACTCTAATTTAGAGAGTAAATGTGTGATTGTTCTTTTATTTATTTTTTTATCATTAAGGAGCAAGGGTTAGCTAGTTGTCGGTGAACCTCAGAGCTGCGTTTTTTTTCTCCTAATCGTTTTTATTAAACCTTGTCTCTTGAGCTGTGGTTGGTTAACAATACATGTATAAAAGCCTATTCTGTTTTTTGCCAATCGTAACTTAAAAATCGCATCCAGAGCATCGTATTATGGGAGGTGGAGTTTACCGGAAGATATTGAAGAAAAAAAAAAAAAGATTGATACACAAATTCACAACAGTAGCATTTGCTAGTCTGTTAGCAGCATACCAGTGGAGGGAAGCAGAAGAGAGAGCTGTTTGCAGTGTTTGCACAAATGAATTTATTTTTTTGTATTCTGCTATCATTACAACAACATCTGTAATTTTTTTTAAAGCACATATAAGTTGAGATAAAGATGAAGGGT
>JAOVVA010000002.1:930577-942561 GCA_028565275.1 Leiocassis micropogon | reverse complement strand
TGGGGTTGAGATCTGGAGACTGGCTAGGCCACTCCAGGACCTTGAAATGCTTCTTACGAAGCCACTCCTTCGTTGCCAGGGGGTGTGTTTGGGATCATTGTCATGGTGAAAGACCCAGCCATTTCATCTTTAATGCCCTTGCTGATGGAAGGTGTTTTTCACTTAAAATCTCACGATACATGGCCCCATTTATTCTTTCCTTTACACCGATCGGTCGTCCTGGTCCCTCTGCAGAAAAACAGCTCCAAAGCATGATGTTTCTGGTGTCCTTTGACAGCTTTTGGTCTTGGCCATAGTGGAGTTTGGACTGTTTGAGGTTCTGGACAGGTGTCTTTTATACTGATAATGAGTGGAGGACAGATGAGCCTCTTAAAGAAGAAGTTATAGGTCTGTGAGAGCCAGAAATCTTGCTTGTTTGTAGGTGACCAAATACTTATTTTACTGCGGAAGTTACAAATTAATTAATTAAAAATCCGACAATGGGATTTTTTCCCCTTATTTTGTCTCTCATAGTTGAGGTATACCGATGATGAAAATTACAGGCCTGTCTCATCTTTTTAAGTGGGAGAACTTGCATAATTGGTGGCTGACTAAGTACTTTTTTGCCCCACTGTACTGTATATACAGTATGTACAGTATGTATTTTTTTTCCCATCATTCGTGCCTTTTGGGGGGTCTAAACATACTCAAAAACTAAGGAACATTGTCAGACAGGTTGGAATCCGCTGCCATTAGGATGCCTGAGAGTCTGGACCCCGGGCGTGTCACGGGGCCCTTAATTGAGATTTTGCTGCATAGCTCATACACACTTGCACGCATGCATGTGAAACCCGGTACACATTTAGAGCTCATTGAGCTGAACAACTTTCACATTGCATGTCATGGGCACAACTCAACAGCTAATAAGTTATTTTGTGTTGTTTGCCACACAAACGCACCCGATGGATTTTGATACACTCTTCCTAGGGAATTCATATGATCGCCACCAAAACTGGGCCTATGTGATCTAAAGACACTGAGGATACAAAATTGCAGAGGGATTGCAAAGGTCAGCCGTGACGATGCCTTAAACTTCTGCCGAAAAGTGGTTAATAACTTTGTGTGGGACATTACAGTATATTGAGTGACATCATAGTGTGATGCTTTTTTTCTGGCATCTGCAGCTTTTTGAAGCTCTAAACATAGAATTCCCCGGACATATGTCATAATGGTATTGTAATATCCCCTTTAAATGCATGCGCCCACTGTGCCCACTGCCTTTCTGGCATGCCCGGGTGGCAATGGCGCAGGGTGCTTGGTCCTGCTCATCATTGCTTGCAACTATATTATTAAGGCCCAAGCACTATAGGGTGCGCAGGACCCTCTTGTTTTCCTAAGGATTTTTGTCCACCTTTTTGGGCATTTTGGTCGGTCTTAACATGCTCAAAAACCCATAAAACTTGGCAGACAGGTTGGAATCTGCTGCCATTAGGATGCCTGAGAGTCACGTGGCCTGGGACCCTCAGAGGCCTCCACACGAGATTTTGCTGCATAGCACATACACACTTGCATGTATGCACATGAAACTCGGTACACATTTAAAGCTCATTGAGATCAACAACTTCCGCTCAACTTAATAGGAAGTCAGTTATTTTGGGTCGTTCACAAAAACGCACCTGATGGATTTTGATATACTCTTCCTAGGAAATTTATATGATCGCCACCAAACTGGGCCAATGTGTTCTAAAGACATCAAGGACGCAAATTCGTAGAGGGATTTTTGATATCTCAAATGGGTCAGCTGTGACGATGCCTTAAACTTATGCAGAAAAATAGTTAATAACTTTCTGTGTGACGCTTATTTTCCAGCATCTGCAGCCTATTGTCCACACGTCCATCCATCTATCCATCCATCTTCAACCGCTTATCTAAAGTCGGGTCGCGGGGGTAGAAGTTCCAGCAGAGAACCCCAAATTTCCCTTTCCCCAGCCACCTCAGCTAACTCTGACTGGGGAATCCCGAGGCGTTACCAGGTCAGTGTGGAGATATAATCTCTCCATCTAGTCCTTGGTCTGCCCCGTGGTCTCCTACCAGCTGGACGTGCCAAGAACACCTCCCTAAGGAGGCGTCCTGGTGACATCCTTACTAGATGCCCGTACCAGCTCCACTGACTCCTTTCCACGTAAAAGAAGTAGCGGCTCTACTCTAAGTTTCTCATGGATGACTGAGCTTCTCATCTTATCTCTAAGATAAGCTTGTATTCGCGATCTTGTTCTTTCGGTCATGACCCAACGCTCATGACCATAGGTGAGGGTTGGAACGAAGATCGACCGGTAGATTGAGGGTTTTGCCTTTTGGCTCAACTCTCTTTTCGTCACAACAGTGCGGTAAGGCGACTGCAATACCGCCCCCACTGCTCCGATTCTCCTGCCAACCTTACGTTCCAATATTCCATCACTTGTAAACAAGACCCCGAGATACTTAAACTCCTACACTTGGGGTAACACCTCGCTCCCTAGCTGGAGTAGACAATCCATCGGTTTCCTGCTAAGAACCATGGCCACAGATTTCGAGGTGCTGATCCTCATCCCTGCTGTTTCACACTCAGCTGCAAACCGATCCAGCAAGCACTGCAGGTCACAGACTGATGATGACATCAGGACCACATTATCTGCAAAAAGCAGCGATGCAATCCATAGCCCACCAAACTGGAAACCCTCTTCTCCACGGCTGCGCCCTGAGGGACCCGATCATATGCCTTCTCCAAATCCACAAAACACATGTAGACTGGATGGGCATATTCCCAAGCCCCCTCTAGGACTCCTGCAAGAGTAAAAAGCTGGTCCGCTGTTCCACGACCAGGACGGAATCCACATTGTTCCTCTTCAAGCTGCGATTCGACAGTTGGCTGAACCCTCCTGTCCAGCACCTTAGAGTACACTTTCCCAGGGAGGCTGAGTAGTGTAATGCCCCTATAGTTGGCACACTCTGGTCCCCCTTTTCGAAAAGCGGAACCACCACCCCAGTCTGCCACTCCTTAGGCACTGTCCACACGTACACATCACAAATGTTAACACATACACAGACACACACTCACACACACACACTCACACACACACACACTCATACACACATACATACATACACACACACAAACACACACACACTCACCCACACACACACACACACACACACACACACACACACACACACACACACTAAGTCATGTCTCTCACACGCATCACGATGGCTTTTTGTAGGTCTTAACACACTCAAATATCACAGGTTGTGCGGTGGACCCGGGGTGGCGATGGCACAGGGTGCTTGGGCCCGCTCATTGTGCTTGCAACTATATTTTCCACTTATTTTACTTTAAGAATATCAACAATGCTTACCTACAGGTTCTGGGGATGAAACCCAAATTGCATTAAATAAAAACCTATTGCGTTCTGTAGGGTATACAGTACAATATGTTGTTAAAGAGTTGAGATTTAGGATTCAGCATGGTGTTAGAAGCTAGCTATCTTTGTAGGTCACATTAGATGCCAACAAAACAACATACTGTAGAGGCAATAAGTAACAACTTAGAAGCAATTATTAAGTAGACAAAGTTTTGTTTTAGATGACATAATGTTATCCGATGTACATTCCTGCGTTCTGTAATGACCTAATTTTCACCCATGCTGGCAGCTGACAGTGATACAAACTGTATAGTTCTCTATCCCAGTGATATTACTGTCTATTATCACCGCTCATGGAGTGCCTCTCATCCAATCAGATTACTTACTTGGAACTACAGTAACTGTTGTTAGTTCTGTTGCACATTCACATGCGCATTCACACACTACGGGCAATTTGGGAACGCCAATTAGCCTTACCTGCAGGTCTTTGGACTGGGAGGAAAACTGGAGTACAAGGAGGAAACGCACCAAGCACGGGAAGAACATGAAAACTATATGCACACAGACTCCGATGCAGAAAACAAACCTGAACCTTGAAGGGGCAGCTGTTGTGTTATACCTGCCATATGTTGTCTCAATATTTTTGGCCACCACTGTACAGCTTATGTTTTGCTTATTACTGTATATAGTTGAAAGATCTAAATATGGTCAAGTCAGATTCTCCAACAAGAAGCGACCGGGTTTCTGCCTGGGGCATCATTTTACAAAACCTAAAAAGTCTTGTTTTACTTTGCAAAAGACACAATCTCATATATACCTACCTTTGCATTTAATCTTATGCCTTTTATACAGTAAATCAGGGCTTGATGTAACCCAAGATTGTATATTCATGTACTGGTTTGCTTTATAGACCTACCTTTGCATTTTACCTTACGCCTTTCATACAGTAAAACAGAACATGAATAGATATACCAATCTTGGGTTACATCAACTAATTTATTTAAGGGGAAACTATACAGGCCAATACCACTCAAGTGGGCGGGACTACTATAATCTCTTTTGTTGTTAAATAATACGGTCACGTTAGACATACTTTTTCATACTCTCGCTTGACTTTCATGTCCAATAAAGGAAATATAAAAACCTAATAAAAATATCCACCTTGTCTGCCAACATATGCTCGGGTTTTGTGTTGAAATTCTGTTTTGTTCTCTTTGCCAGATAGGATTTGGACTGTAAGCCATGCTGCCGTCTCTGTATTATGATAACATTTGTACAACAGATGCCAGTCCGTGATAGTCAAGCATCCCTCTGAGACCTGATACCACCATATCTTTTCAACCAGCTGCACATTATGGTACAGCTGAACACAGCTGGAGGTGAGCACTAACTGTTCTATTCTGTATACAAGCGCTAACACATCTGCAATCAGCTCTAATTGACAGGCGAGAGATGGCGAATAAGACAGACGATGGCTTCATGGGCTTCGAGTTACAAATGTTCATGGTATATTTGGGATTTAGTCAGGGGAACTTGTGCTGCGTTTCCGTTAACTCCCTCCTTATTTGTACACTATGTTTCCTTTGAGTTAAAGAGTCTATTCTTGTAGTCAACTCGGCTAAGCGAATAAGGTCGCAATCAGAGTGTTTGGAGGACAGCCAGTGCAATTATACGGAAAATGACAGAATATCTGTCTGAGGTGCCGTCACGTCATATGGCAGGCTGGCGCAGAGCAGAGCTAACATTGTCAATGCCATCAGCCATTCCATGTGAAATGCTCCCCTGTCAGATGTCAGAGGTTTATTGCAGCCATTATTGAGATTCAATTATTCAGTTTTTTTTTATTCTGCCCTCTTAAGCCAGGCTTGCTCTCTAAATCTTGTGATAGGCCTACTGCTCACGCGTCGCCGTTTGATCTCTCAATGTGACGGTGGAGACGGTATCACAAAGGTGACCATAATATGTCACAACATAGATTTAATCGAAAATCATTAGTCATGTCAGGTGGGAAATTTTTGACATTGAGAACTTCTTTCTCGCTGCACATTCAGAGGTAAAGATTAAGATTCAAAGAATACGTACAGCTCGGTAGTTCAATTACTGCCAACTTGTCAGGAAGTTTAAGTGCTCAGGCAAAGTTTAACCTGACAGACTGTGCGATTAGAACGTGTTTTTTTATCTATAAGTGCACGGCTCATTTCTTCTACATGTTTGCCCTACATTGGAGTAACATGAGATGACTTGATTAAGTTCTTGGAGGGACATTTTTCCACCTGAAAATATCCACTGGGATACTGATTGGCTCACATTTCATACATAGTAAAGAACTACTGTATCCACCAATCCACCTTGGTGCGGGCTCTGCTTTTCTGCATTCTAATTGCCACTTTTTCCGATCAAGGGCATCATGAGGAGTGACGCTGGCGAGTCTCATGTCTCCTTTGAGTTGGTTTGAGCCACCATTTCTTGGGCCGTCCGTCTGGGCTGAGGCACAGGGCCATCACGGCCACTGTGCATGACATGTCCATACTGTACCAGCGTAAACGGGCCTCCTGCATTTTGTCTGTTATTGGTGCCACTCCCATGGTTTTTCACCCTTTCATCTTCATGTGTGATGAGTGTTCACCAGAGCATCTGCATTTCCATGCTATACAGGGCTTGCTTGTGCTTGATGGGGCCGGCTTTCAGATCCATAAAGGACAACTTGGTGCACATCGCACTTGCATGCCTTGGTCTACAGATGGATGGGTATCGTGCGATTGCACAGGACACTGCTGACCTGCCTCCAGAATGATTTCAATCGAAGATATTTTGTCTATGTAAACGTAGCTATTTATACTGGACAGCTTTTTTTCCGAACAGTAAAACTGTGCCTGAACCATGACAGATTCATAGAATATGCTTAATTTTAGAACTCAAGTAGTCAAACTAAAGATACCACATAGTTAAGGAGTAAAACACTAGGCTTCCTATGCTTTTATAGGAAAATAATCAGTGGCAAGTTAATAAACATAACATGGAAAGTGCAAAAGTGTTGTTTTTTTTTAGTGTGGAGACATTTATAATAAATAATGGTGCTGTTCGTGGTGCACCGCTCAACACCTTCTGACCAATCAGGTTCGAGGACTCGGCATAAATGTAACATGGTGCTTCGTTTTTGTCATCACCTCAGAAAAGGTTCCAAAAGCGAGAAAGAACTCACCAGAGAAGCTGGCACACAAATGCATTTTCGAGGCCTAACCCGATTTGAATTCGTCATATTGATATTGTTGAGCGGAGCGTGCGCTCGCCATTGTTCTCGCTTAAAGTTTCTTAGGAAGCGTCGGCTTCATTATCACGACGCCACACACCCTGACAATTTGGTCGTCAGCTTGACATTTTCAGTGCGCTCAAAACGAGCTGCACAAAGCCGCCGAGCTGACGAGGCTCCAGGTGCTGTCGTGTGATTGGGCCGCCGCGTCTCTCTGTGTGCGCAGACGATCTGGGCCCGACCTGCTCAAATCCCTCACTGTGATCTTGTCCAGCCCCTGGCTCTCTTATATGACAAGGTGGAGTATAGAGATTTGGTTGCAGAACAAAGCACAAGCATGAGGAAAATCATAATCGTAGAACTGTTGGCGTGCAACATAAGGGAATGAGTTGGAAGGTCTGAAAGAAGCGGAGACAAAAAAAAGTAAAAAATACGCGAATGCCTTCATCATCATCAGCGCTCGCAAACAAACTGTACTCTCAGATCCTTTCAACTTTTGTGCAACAAACAGCACAAGACCCGTGTCATCATTCAGACAGCCTGCATCTCCATAATGGCTTTAAGATACTTAATTTGTCACTAAAGGCTTTGTCGCAGTTTTTTAAAGACTTTTTTTTTTACAAAGAACATTCGTCTCTCATGAATAAACACCGAGTCCAAAAAGACGACAGCACGTGTTTGCGAAAGTAAACAGACTTGTCAAAAACACTTTTTTTTTTTTAACACTGCTTTGGATAATTTCCAGATTTTTTTCCCCTTTTTTAATGGGCTGATGAGGAAAAGAGTGACAAATGTTGTTTGCATTGTAGACCATTCTGATGTCTGGATGAGTCTTTTTATTAGGAGCATTTCAAAATGAGAAAACCCACAAAGGTACAGCTAGTGCGAGGAAAATCGAAAATACAAGGAACACAACCCAGACTGAAGCTTATACTGAAGAAGTATTAATCCCTCTAGTGAAAAAGCAAAGGATAGGAATGACGGGGTGAACTCTGAGACGGAAGTGAAGAAGAGGAAAAACACGTAAAGCCGAGACTCTGTAGGGAAACCTTATGCGGATGTTGAGTTGCGGTGCTCCCTCACCTTTGAGTCACCCTTATATTTCTTTATTTACTTTTACATTTCGTTATCTATCTTGACTGATCTGAGTTCACTTTGCCCAGATTTAGAAAATGCAGCTTGGCACTAGGCGAAATCGGAATTGGCACGATTTCATCCACATAAATATTGACATGACTTTTTAACCTTAGTAAAGATACACAATGTAACATCACATCACACCACACACTCTAATATATCATTCCCCTGCCTTTAGTTTTGCAATGTGCTGTCCAGTGATAATGATTCCTGGAATATACCTCTTCCATCAGGGAAGAAAAACTCCATCGATGTGATAACCTGGTGATTCAGTACATTCAGGTGGTCAGCTGACATCATACTGTAACGTCTGAGACCTGAGCGACTGAAGCAACCTCAGATCATAACACTGTCTCCAGAGGCTTGTACAGTGGACACTATGCATGATGGGTGCATCGCTTCATGCACTTCCCTTCTTACCCTGACACGCCCATCACTCTGGAATACAGTAGGCTCAATCTGGACTCATCAGGTCACATGACCTTTTTAGTCCAATCTTTATGCTCTCTAGTGAACCAAAAGCTTTAGAATTTTCCTGATGAGTCTCACTACCAAGTGGTTTTCTTATGGACACACAGCTGTTTAGTCCCAATCCTGCGAATTCTGTGTATGGAAATGCTCTTACTTTCATAATTAAAAACTGTTAATTTTTCTCTTTTTTTACAATGCAGATTCCCCAAGCATTCATGATGTTTTCCATCCACATGTCCATGAAGCTGATGGTTCAGCACTCAGCACTTGGTTGGTTCAGTCTCCTTAGTTGTTTTCTTTGCAGGATGCAAACCGGTAATTTGATTCTTCTGGAAAGTGTTAGGTTTTTTTTAAAAATTAATTTATGAAAGCTGCCTTTTTTCTTTATTCTCGTAGTGGAGTTGTCTGTTGTATCCATCAAGAGTTTATTTACTGTAGGTGTTATATACAGTAAATGGATATTTTCAAGCAAAAGACCACGGGACATTTTGGTTATATGTTTCTTTATAATTGCTGCACTGATATGGGAAATAACAATTTAGTTATGAGTGATAGATAATGAATACAAATGTAGAAAAATCCTGCCAAACCCCTTTTGGTTCCAGCTTCTGTTTCTCATTTCATTCGGATGTGAGCTAGAGCTCGGCTAATGGAGCTCATATCGTCTTCATTTACTGTACCGCAGGGGAAAAAAAGGGGTTGCAGATTTAAGTGTGGATCATAACTTCAGCAGGCTGAGCTCAGAGCTGGTTGGAAGAAGATGGAGTGCCTAATGATTAATTAAATAAAGTGATCCAATCAGCCCTGTAAAAAAAAAAAAGGGACTCAAACCGAATCTGAGTGAATCAAATCTAATTCAAACACAAACCTCTGTGGCTTTCGCACTGGGTAAATGTGTTTAGCACTTAGGAGTGCATTTTCTGTCCAGTACATGTTATATTTAGTGACAGCAGCAGTGGGAGGCTTTCATCAGCAAGGCTGAAGAAAAAGGCAGCATGAGAAGGCCGGCGATTCTCTGTAATATGAATTAAATATAAATGCATGATTTGTCTTAGATACCGAAATGCCCACCGTTGACCGTTATAAAATATATCCCAGTAAATGTATTGTAACTCTTGAAAAGACTCAGCAGAATGGTACAAAGATTTTCAAATGTACTGTCAAGTTAACATTTTATTTTATGATTTCATTAATTAATAAATGCATCATAAGTAATTCAAATAATGTTACATCGCTCACACACGTTTTTTTTTTTTTTTAATCGGTGTGCAATTCTTTCTCTTCTGTCAGTTATATAAAGAATAAAACACTTGAGGTTGTGCAGTTATACAGAAATAATTACTGACAGGAAAGTAATGTGTTTTACTTTTTAATTGCATGTTATATATTTGTTTATTTGTTAGTGTATAAGGTGACAACTTCACCATGTCAGAAAAAACATGCATTTTAAACTGCGTATAAAAATTCATGTTCAAGATATAAAATAAAATAACACATTATATATCAAAATCAAGAGGTCAGCAGGTAATATTGATTATCCTATGCACAGCTGGATTTGGGGTGGGGTGGATCACTGGTTAAGGCTTTGGTTTACTATTGAGAAGGTCAGGGGTTCGAGTCTTGGGGTGTCAAGCAAGGCCCTTAATCCCCTCTCCTCCTCTTACAGTACGGTCGACCTCATGCTCTGACCCACAACTTCCTAACAAGCAGCTGGGATATGCAAAGAAAGGAATTGTAATGTCCCGTAAAACGTGTGCGTGTGTTACTGTATGTATACAGTACCAGTTTATTTGTAACTGAATTGTGAGCAATAATTGATTCTCAACTTGTAATTTGCACAAAAGAAAGGCAGCGTGCAGGGATTTGTTTTTTGTTGTTCAAGGTGAAGGTGAAGGTGAAGGAGCATCCTAAAGTTCTGGCAGCACTGATAAAACAAACACATTTATATTATTATATAAATATAGCACAGAATAAGATAAGATAAGGTAAGATAAGATAAGATAAGATGAGAAATACCTTCATTTATCCCACAGTGGGGAAATTTCTATGTTACAGCAGCAAAGAAAAGTATAATATAAAGTAGAGACAGTACAGTGTATAAATACAAAAAAAAAGAGAAACAAACAGTACAATAGTTACACTTTCAAACAAATTGCACTAGATAATATTACTCAGCTTAAAATGGTGTTATTGCACAGTTGCAATAAGCAGCTTGATAACACTCAGATGGAGATTTCAGGAAACTACCATCTAATTGTCTCTGGAAACACTTTCAAATTAATCATAAGCCGAGAGAAACAGGATGTTAGTTACAGGAGGAAAAGTGAGAATTCAGAGTTGCAGGATGAGCTGAAAGCAGCAGGAGCAGTGGTGTCTAAAAGCTCTTTCAGAGCTGGTTCTGTGCAACAGGTCCTGGGTTCAACACACACCGCATCAGATGTGTGTCTACTATTTGTAATGCAAGATCGTCATAATAGCCGATTCAAATACCGTCTCTCTTCTCCCGCCTGGTCTCTGTGGATCTGTCGCTCCACGTGGCGAACGTAATTTTCACTCCGACCTGAAGTGATTTGCAACATTGTCACTCAAGCGGATTGAGGATCAGTCAGAGCGAGGAGATTAATCTCTGTGTCTTGTTGACGTCATGCTCCGGTGACGAGGAGGAAGTTCTGCGGCCGTGCATGAGCGAGCTAGCGAACGCACGCGGACGGATAATCAGAATCCCTCTTAATTACCGCCGACTAGGATTGACTGGATATCACTTAGATGAAGCGTTATCATATTACCAGTGTAATCTAGCTGGAAGGAAAATTGCCATTTAGTCGACGTAGCCGAACGTGAACTCCGCCGCTGTGTTTGAGCTCCTCGAGGCGCGACGCCAGAAAAACACGGGCTGAGGTTTGGAGATAACGGCTTTGTGAGCTCAGCTCTACATCACTGGCATGACTGAGAGCAGAGCTCTAAACGTCGGCCTCATAGATCCCTATCACCACGCACAAACACACACACACACACACACACACACACACACACACTCAAACACACACACCACAGATACATGCGCAGGCAGACACATATTTCTCCACTCCAGCCTTTTTCTACGCATCAATATCTCTCCACCATTCGAGCAATTAATGACAGCACATTTTTATAACTCTTTCACAGGAGCTTAAAGGATGACTCGAGCTTCATGGCTGATAGAAGAGCGAGAATTTGTCCGTGTCAATATCTTTCAGCTCACACACACACAGACACACACACGTGCGCACACACAAAATTATAAACCAACCCATAAACTAGCAGAATCTTAAAGCTCTGAATGTCAAAACTTTACAATACTCATGAAACTAGTGCAAGCTGGTTCACTATGTTTTTCAGATGGCTGACAAAGCGAAGCCATTTCTGCATGGTACAGTGTGCATATCTGTTCATTTCTCTCTTTTCAATGCAACTTTCTGTGGAAAAGTCACATAAGTGCTGGTGATTGTATTTGCAAATGAATGCACCCTTGTTTTATAGAAAATTATACCAATTATAGAAATTATGCATTTACGTAAGGCTTAGTAATGAATGTGTGTTAACTACAATATGCTCTGAAAAGTCACAAAAAAATTCACAAGAGAAACTACAGTATATGAAGCACAAAAAGTTTTTTTTTCCTTTTTTAACATGTGATTTACATTTATACTAACCCTAACCCTACATTTATACTCTTTTGCTTTTAAGAATTAATTAATATTTTATGG
>JAOVVA010000002.1:891592-930477 GCA_028565275.1 Leiocassis micropogon | reverse complement strand
CACTCCCCAAAGACATTTTTCTTCTTTTTTTTTTTGTCGACAGTGTTATTTAAGCTCTTTCAAAGTATTTACATCCAGTGCATCAAACAGTAGATCTTCTCACCCCCCCTTGCCTGACAAAAACTGACAAAAAACAAACAAACGAAAAAAGCGAGGCAGCTGATGAATTATTAACATAAATGCCTTTGACATTCACGATGCTTACAGAAAATAAGATGCAGTGAAGTCAGTGTTCTCACAGTCCTTACTGGGGTTCAGAGTCTTTATCCGCACAGCTTAAAAATGTCCAAAAATCCTGTTGAACTTTTCAGGGGAGCCACTTCTGTCATAGTGAGATTTCTCCAGGTGCAGTGAGGAAGTCATTTCGTCCAGCCACGGTTCAAAAGCAGGCGGACAACCAATTCCAGTTTTTTGGCCGTGACCGTCCCAAACATGCAGTTTTTTTGGTCAGAGCAAGAAAAAAGAACCTGTATCTTCCTGTCATACTGTTAATAACAAAGACAGGATAAAATACAATGAAAAATGCCCTCCCAGTAACATTTTACCGTTAACTACAGTTAAAAAGAGTGTGCAATATATATATATGATTATGTGAGTAATACGTGATCGCGTGTGAATAAGACACAAAAGTAAAATTCACAATGTTTTGTAAGCATGTGATGTCATGTTAGGGATGTGATCTCATTAAAAAGTAATTAAAAACAACATTTGTTTAACATGTGATAAATAAATAAATAAATAAATAATAGTTTACTTTTATAATAGAAATAATAAAACATTACCTGAAAATAACGATATAATTTGTAATAAATAAATAAATAAATCACACTTTAATATTACAAACAAACAAAATTAATTTAAAAAAAAGCATTAGTATTACAGAACAAGAAAGTAAATAAATAGTGCAAAAGAATGTTATGTAAAAAGAAATTAAAAGAATTTGAAAAAAAACCACAAAAATTGAGTGTAGAAAATCAAATGTGACTATTAGCAAATCTTTTTACAAAACAGAGTGGAATCGGATCGGAAAATGAAGAAATGGTGCAATTGGATGTGAAATATGCAAAATATTGTGAACAAATAAGAAACAATAATGTAAAAATAAACAAATACTTTGTGGAAAATTACTGAATAAATAATCATGTAAAAAACATCAAAAGCAATTCTTGTGTAAAAAGACACAAATCATATGTAAAAAAATCTAAACACATGCACTACATATAGAAAGTAAACAAATGTGTAACATACAATGTAGGTCTTTATTTATTTATTAATTTATTTTTTAGTTTTTTTTTCTTTCTGTTTCATTTTGTCATGAATTTTGTATTGCTAACTTTATT
This sequence comes from Leiocassis micropogon, assembly GCA_028565275.1. Classification (NCBI taxonomy): domain Eukaryota; kingdom Metazoa; phylum Chordata; class Actinopteri; order Siluriformes; family Bagridae; genus Leiocassis; species Leiocassis micropogon. The sequence continues at coordinate 929,137 of JAOVVA010000002.1, read as the reverse complement.
TTTATTTATTTACAATTATGAAAAATCATTTTGACTTGAGAATTTTGTTTTATCCAATCTGTGAAAAAATAAATATTTAAATTTTATTTTACATGATTTTTTATGATTTGCTTTGACATACACATTTTATTTCACAAACTTTTTATGATTACGATTTTTTTATGTTGATTTTTACCTTTTTTTTTTTTTAGCATGTATCATAAACTTTGCTTTTCGTCAACTGATACACATCAGTCAGAAAGATTTAAGTGTAATGGAGGTGACTGGATTTGAGTAAATGTGACGGGAGAAAGGAAACACATAAGCGCGCTCCTGAGTTTGTTCCCCGGTTCTGAGCAGATATCAGTGTTTCGCCTGCAGGGGCTCCGAAAACTGTCAGTCATCAGTAGGCATCATTTCTCCCCCTTGCTGTAATGCCTTCCCTGGGTTTCTGTCACGCCGTCCTTTATCTAAAGGAGTTCTCAGACCACCATGTGGCTAAACGTTGCTTTTATGCCGTACAACATCTTCCTGATTGACAGGTATATGTGAGCGTGCATCTGTTGCCAGTTTGCGAACGGATCCTGGGCCAGATGTGGCTCGCTGTTTGGTGCAAGGAATAAAAAAAAAAAAAAGAAAAACGCACACACAGCAAATGCTATCAACCATCTGCTGATGTGCAATGCAGGGCGTATGAACGTATATCTTTGCCATTTGCTGGCCTCGATGGTAAAGCGCATTTGCTGCGATGCAGAAGGCGGTCGGTAATAGATTGTTTTAGCTGAAATGTCAGAAAAGCAGCCAGAAACAAACTGGAAAAGCTCCAATGGGAATACAGTGTCCCTAAACGTATGTTAGCAGAATGCATGACACGGTATTGCCATTTTATTCAGCTGCCTCTGTTAATCACACAGTATTAGGTTTTATATCACAGTGCTGTTGAAGTTTTTCAATATTACCTTCTTTTTGTATTTTTTATACCTATTTTATGTATTTTCCTGTATGATTTATAAAAGATCTATTTATTTCTGTATGACTCTTACATGATGTATTCATCTTTACACACACGTTCATTTGTTTCCAGCCGTACCATTAAAACCACCTGCCAAATATTGTGTGCCTTGTGTCCCCAAAACAGCCCTAACACTTTGTCACCAGGACAATACCCAGAAGATCCTTTAAGCCCTATAAGCTGTAAGGTGGAGCCTCCATGGATCTGCCTTGTTTGTCCAGCACATCCCAGAGACACTTGATCAGATTGAGACCAGGGAATTTGTAGACCATGTCAACACCTTGAGCTCTTTCTTGTGTTCTTCAAACCGTTTACGGACAGTGTGCCGGCACACATTATTCTGCTGAACAAAGCCACCGGCGTTAGGAAATACCGTTTCCATGGAGGGGTGTACTGTACTCGATCATCACCAATGTTTAGGTACTGTAGGTAGTGCATGCCAAAGTAACATCCACATGAAAGGCTGCGTGATTGCCTAATGCATCACACAGCCTCTGCTGGCTCACTTTCTTCCCATAGTGCATCCTGGTGCCATCTCTTCCCCACATAATCGACACACACGCACCCAGCTATCCACATCATGTAAAAGAAAACATGATTCATCACCCAGGCCACCTTCTCCCGTTGCTCTATGTCCCAGTTCCAAAACTCACATGCCTATTTTAGTTGCTTTTAGTTGTGGACACGGGTCAGCATGGGCACTTTGACTGGTTTGTGTCTACACAGCCTCATACACACCAAACTGGGTCTCCTGACACCTTACTGTCAAAACCAGCAATCACATTTTCAGCAATCAAAAAAAAAAAAAAATAGCTCTTTTGTGGAACTATACCAGATGCACTGGCCTTCTCTCTCCAAGGACATCAAAAACCCTTTTTTCCACCAAGGTTACTGTAGATCGGAGCTGGTTTCCAATTTCAATCCAGTTCTTTGTTTTCAGACAGCCAAAGCACCAGCTCTCGGACCGAAAAAAAATGGTTCTATGGCGGCAACAGCACTTTGCAGGGCTAGGACAAAGACCCGCTTATGTCAGGGGCTGGGGGCGGGATTATCATGACCAACTAAAAGTTTGTGATCGGCATCTTTAAAAAATGGACTCTATGCAATAGGCAGCTCAAATGATTTCTAGTAAGGATAAAGCCAGGAGAACTGCTCGCAAAGCCATGTTAAAGTTTGTTCATATTGAAGCTATGTTGTGCTTGCCATTCGAATTTTTTATTATTTTTTTTGTGACTAGCATTACCGCTAGCATTGCCACAAGTTCTATTATTGCCACTATCACTGCTGGGATACTCGAGTCGTACACGGATGTATGTCATGACTCTCTAGCCCATGAAAAAACAAAGCAAGCTCTTAGGAGGTTCACTATTGAACTGGCTCTGAACCAGAACTAACAACATACATAATCTATCACCTGGTTCATTTTGGTGGAAAAGGGGCTAAAGAGCCTTTATTGTCCCCCTTAGGGAAGGTATATAAGTTAGGTATTAACTACTACATGCAACACCTCACCTGAAGACCTGCTCTTTTGTAGATGCTCTGACCCAGTTTTCTAGCCATCGCATCTCACCAAAACTGCTCAGATCCTCATACTTGCCCACATTCAAACACATAACATGGAAAACATGGGGGGAAAACCACCTTTATGTGATTTATTATTTTTTTCCGATAAGTGAAAAGTTGATTGCTTTTGAAAAGCATTATGTTTTAAACAGCGTGAGCTTCACCTGTCCGCCTTCTCAACTTGTCGTATTAGTGCTTCAATTATTCAAATTCTCCAGCTGTGTGAAAAATGTCAGCGCATTATTTTCGGCTCATTTGACGTTAGACTTTCATTACAAGCGAAGCAGATGAACAGTCAGCTAAGGCAAACACACAACAGCTCTCACAAAGACACGACGTCTGGAATCCTCTAACGATCAGCTCCATATGTTGACGTGGACCTCGATTAAAAAGAAAAGCCATTCAGCCTTGAGTGAGCGCACAATGTTTCATCTCACCTTCACTCAGGTTTCAATGTTTAATTGTCCACAACAGTGAGGGAGTCTTAATGCCGTCTGGCTCCCGTAATACCGACCTAAATCCGTTCGAGCTCCTGCAGCATGATCTCCCGAAGCCAATTAGGTGTTCTCTACACGTCTGCCGTGATTCTGTCGACATAGAAAAGCCACCCAGACTGCAGGGCAAGAGGGCTAAGCCCCTCAGATAGCACAGTAGATAGTGCATGTCCCTCTGATCCCACTTGTTCCAGAGAAGCTGCGCTCTGAGCTGCTGCCTTCGCTGAACATGATGGAGATAAATCTGCAGAGAAACGATCCATCCATCAGATAGAAAAGACAGAGAGAGAGAGAGAGAGAGAGAGAGAGAGACTAGAAACATAGAGAGCTCTCATAAACCCAGAGTCACTGCTGACCTCATTTGGAAAGATGACTGTCCAGATGCTTTAAAAATTGCTCCACAGCTACCGGTTTATTCCTCTGTGCTTAGCTATAGATAATGATGAGTGAATTAAATAAGAAACGCTTCAGTGAGCGAAGCAGTGCTCCAAATACCACGACCTTGTGTGCAATGGACAGAAAAAAATGTTTATACAGTTTAATGTTGCAGATCAAAATGGCGTTTCCACTCTAACACACTTCTACAAATGTGACCAGTCCTATCAAGTCGCATATTAGTTTTGCACTATGGCCAATAGAGTGCAGTTGGAGAAATGCATCAACGTTATGATCTTCTGCAAAAGCTGCTTGACAAATAACTTATTGAATTAAAAAAAGGTTTTAATCCTCAAAATTGTTTTAGAGCACTTTAATAACAATAACAAAGCCGGTTACACCATGAAATACATGCATTTTTTTTATTTTATTTTCTTTGCTATAAATCCATGTTGCTGGTGAAGTTTAGCAACAACAGGGGAAAGTCTTGGTGTCCATGAGCCAGAGGGTTCGCTCTTATCAAATTCAAATTTTATTTGTCACATACACAGTTATACACAGTACGATATGCAATAAAATGCTTATATAACCGCTCGTGACCTTAAAATCTAAATTATTAATGGAAATAAAAATAAATTAGGGAAAGGAATAAAGAATATAATATAAAAACCTTTTTTTCTAGAATAGAGAAAAACTGCAGAGAAAAGAACAAAATGTAAAATATGGGATGTAAAAAATATTTTTTTTTAAACCTAGCTGTACAAAATATACACAATAATGGCTGTACAATATGCAAAATGTGGAAATGTGCAAAAGTTTGCAAAATAAAAAAGGATATAAATGTCCAGATGTTTGTATGCAAAATGAAATGACCAGAAGTGTGCAAAATGAAATGAAGTATAAATGTCCAGAAATGTCCAGCATGAGTGCAAATGTGCATGAATGTACAAATGTATAGTGTCCATAAATGGACTATAAAATGTCCATAAAGTGCAGGGTGCAAAAAGGATGTATTTAGTCCTGTGTGGTGTTTTGGTTGAGAAGTGCTTATTTATTCCATTAAGGATTACTCATTGAAATATTGTAGAAATAGGATTGTGACGTTTTTTTTTTCCTGGCATTCCTCATAAACAAACCCGCACTGGCCATATCTCAGGGACCGTACATAATACAGTAATAATAACTATATAATAAACTTATTATTGAGCTTTTTAAACTGGGAATATGAAAATAACTCGAATCACCCAAAATTTAATGTGACTGGGTCACAAATGCCAAAAGAAAAATCTATTTATATAAAGAGTTGTGGTTGTCATTAGGTTACGGTTCCTACAGATTATTCTATTATCAAATTCAACATTAAATTATTACTTTGTGATTTTATTACTGTTTATATGTAATATTTATTTGATTCACAATTATTTCTTTTATTTATTATGATTTAATTAAATGATTGTTAATATAAATTTTATATTCAGTAGAAGCTAATATACATGCATTCTTTCTCTGTAGCTCTTATCAGGTTCAGGGTCACAGGAAGCCTGGGCCCCATCACAGGGGACTTGGGCACAAAGCGGGACAGGGCACACAAGCACACACCACACACTTTGGAAATGACAATTGCCAAATTTGCAGGTCTTGGACTGCGGGAGGAAACCAACCATGCGCGGGAAGAACACGAAAACTCTATTAATATACTAATACTAATACTAATACATACCTACTAATACACAGTACTGCATGTTGTAATGTTAGTATTAATGATTCATTCCAGTATTACGTTAGCCCTGTTTTGCATTTTTCCTAACAGTGGCACATGATGAAGATGGAGTTGATGAAGCAGGGAAATAAATAGCACCTAAACTAAGTCAAAATTCTATGACACTTATTATCTAGTGATTTATTTACAGTAATGTTTATTTAGTTTTTCACTTTAAAACCTGGGTAGCTTACTGATACTTTATCAGCCAGGAAAACTGCTGCTAAATTCGGAAAATGTATGTTCTGCCAGTTTTACTGATTTATATTTTATGTCTGAGAATTGAAAGTAAAATGCCAACAAACCTTGTCTGTCCTTCACTCAGGGTTAATGCATGTAAAATCCATTTGTTTGCTAGAATTCCTATGAGACCTAGTGGGTAGATTATAGAAAGAATGCCTGATAAGTTTTTACTAAAACAGCCACAAAACCACTAAAAACTTTATTCTTATCATTCTGTATGTATCTATATTTGTTGTTTTTACCCTAAGCATGAATCAATTGTTGACTCCCGTTTTTCCTTTTTCCTTTAGATTTTCCTTTTTTTTTTTGTTGCAACACTAAAACAATTCATGCAGGACTTCTGTCTTCTACATTCTATAAGAGAGGGATAGATTTGTTTCCTTAATCCCACTCACTAGTGCGGAACAGGATGGGTTTCCATTTTGAGTCTGCGCTTCTCTCCAGAGGTTTCTTCTTCGTACCGTCTCAGAGACTTGCTCTTTCTTGTGATCACCCTTGGTTGCTTCATTAGGGATTTCGAGCCTGAGATAGGTCAGAGGTTCCTGTGATGATCTGCTGATCCGTTGTGCTCTCCATGCGTGGGTTTGATTCCCATTGTCCAATCCTGATGGATGTTCCTTACATATACAGTGCCTTGCAAAAGTAATTCACCTTGAACTTTTCCACATTTCGGAGTGTTACAAACCTGAAATTAAAATGGACTTAACTGGGATTTTTACCATTTAATTTTGATAGTATGTCTCATATTATTTTCATATCAACGAGTGGGTTAAAAACAAAACCCACCTCTTTACCCATTGGGCCAACAACTGGTAGACTTAACATTTGGCCATTCTTCTTGACGAAAATCCTGAGTCTCTGGTCTTTTTGAACCACTCAGGTGTAGGATTTGCTGTTTTTATCTGCTGCAAAATGAATGTCCTTCTAAGGCTTACACTCTTATTTTAGGAAAGTTCTTGTAAGAAGTTTGTGTTTCCATTCAGCATGTATGTATCATGCATAGTGCAAAGCATCCCTACATCCTGATACTACCACCACCATGCTTAAGTTCAAAATATTTGATGCTGATTTCCTCCAACCAGAAAAGTTTCTAACTAGTATTTAATCTCGATCAATTTCTTTCATATTAACAAATTGTCCTATTTGCTTTTGGAAGAATTGTTACCTTTGGTTTCACGTTGCCGTTTTTTAAAAAGTGTCTCTAACTTTCACTTCAGTGGCATGGTGGCGTAGTGGCTAGCACTGTGGCCTTGCGCCCTCCAGGGTCTGGGGTCTGATTCCCTGTAATGCATTGGCTCCCTGTCCAGGGTTGTACGCTGCCTCATTAATGAAAATGAACTTTCACTTGTGAAAATGAATGAATTCAATTTTAGGTCACACTTTAATGGCCCTCTTATTGGCTCTGTTTAACTAATCACATGACTCCTGATTGCAACCTGCTGCACCAGAAAAACAGTAAGGGTTTCAACAGGGTGAACACTTACAGTACTCTAGGCAATCACATTTTTTTCATATTTAGCAAACTGTTTGCTTCAACACAATATCATGGCCTTGATAATACAATCTGATTTAATTTCCAGGCTGTACAACTGCAAAATGATGAAAGCCTCTGTGAATATTTATGTGAGATAGTGCACTCCATGAAAGGTAAGATTTGTGGTAAGCAGCCTGTGAGTTCAAATCTCAGAGCTGCCCAAATACTATTGGGCTCTTAAGCAAGACACAACTCCACCCCATCTTAGACTTCATTTCTTATCCGTGTTGCCAAATTAATAAATTGAAACATATGGAGAAGTCTTTGAATGTCATGCAACTAATACCCCAGATGGCCAAAATATAGGACCAGCTGTAAAATTTATAAATGACCATATGCCACAAAAGCAATTTCAATAAACTGCAAAGATAGCAGCCCTGAAAATTGATTTAATTGCAAAACACGAGATAGAAAAAAATGCCTGTGTGACTCTGCAGCAACACTGCAAGAATGATTAGTTGGTTGCGTCAGGGAGAAAAAGAAAAGTTTTGTGAGCCGTGACACCAGTGGAATGACACTGTCTTGCAGAAACGATCAACTTTAGATTTACTGTACATCAATCATACGATTGCTATTGCTTTAACGCAACAGTTCACCCAGATAATGCGTCTCCATTGTTATTAGCGGTGCCAGTTGCTTCTATATATATACATACAGGACATGGAGGCTATATTTTACTGAGCTGCTTAAGGGACATGAGAGGAAAAGAGACACACACAGAAAGGGATTTTTTTTTCTTTTTTTGGGACAGTGTAACATAGAGGCTTCGTGATGTACAATGTTTCTTTTTTGAATCTCTACATGAAATGCCGCAAAGCTTATAATACATAGACTTTTACCCTAAAAAGGAACTTTACCTTAAGGCCCTTACTAACTGCTTTTAATTAATTAGGTGACTTTATCAGGGCTTTTGATTGTGCAGAATAATAGAGCACAGATATGAGAGTAAAGACTGCCTTTATTTCGTTAGATAATCCTCTGTTAAACTGATGCACTTATTGTATCTCAGTGTTTCATTAGTGCTTAGATACCGTCAAGGTAGAACGTTTCATTCATTACGCCACAGCCACTTCACTTCTGAAACGCTGGCCTTACAGGAACTCCTTTGTTGGCTCAAACATGAGGTCAGGACTGTGACTGCCAGCTGAGTTCCTGTAATGTGCAAGTGGTGCTGTTGAACGAGTGTGTGATTTTTAATGGTCAGTTGTTCCACTTTGAAACATTTGCACCTTTCAAATGTTTTACTGCATCTAAGGATCTCATCACCGCACACTAAATTTACTTCTGTAAATGGCAATCAGTTTTATACCTTCATTTATGAAAAATTTCAATTTCCCAGTTTGACTTGAACACCTTTTGTAATTAAAGATTTACAAAAGACTTGATTTGCTTTTAACAGAAATCAAAAATCATTCTTTCACATAACTGAACCTATTTTTTTGGTACTTTTTTTGGCGTTCATCATGGTGTGTGCACATGTCTAATTCTCGAGAGTTTCCAGGATTTCACTTCTTATACTGACTGTATTTTGACAAATGTTGCTACTACTTCTGTTTATCTAAGTGTCAAAAGGCCTAAATTTTTTGCAGTTTTTAGCAAGCTGTTTGGCATGTCAGGTTGGCATGGAGGTGTTTAAATACAATATCTGCCATTTTTATATATGTTTCTAAGACACTAGTAGTTTCTTGCTCAGTTTGGTTGAAAAATTTTTAAAAATCCTATACGTGGATTATTTTTAATGGCTTTAAATAATATATTTAATGATAAGGTAAGAATAAGTGCAGCGAACCCTTTAAACAGAAGGCAACCGCGTCTTAAAGTACTGCATTATGTACAAAATAAACAAATGCACACCAAGTTACAGTTGGCTTTACATGCGTAAGCAGTTTTTGCAGTCAGCACCCAAGTTAAAAGCTCAATAAAAAATATAAACTGCAGATGCCTTGAAGCCGTGAGAGCTACAGTCCCCTGGGAGCTTATCTTACCAGACACGAACACTCCAGAGACGCCTCGCAGTGCAAGAGGACAATGCAGGTACAACAAGCCCAGAAGACACCCCGGTTTGACGACAGCAGCCCACTCGCTCGCTCCCTGAAGATTCACTTGCTCTCCATTTGTGCTCCTTACATCATGCTTGAACAGGACAAGATCCTGACAAAAAAAAAAAAAAGAGGGAAAAATAGATTTTATAATTTTATTATGGGATGATATTACTTTATTTAGGAATCTGTCTGTTATTTTCTACTTATTACTTTTTTTCTTTTTCTTTACAACAATCTAATATATAATTTGATTGTGTTTAACTTTGGTTACAGCATGTACAGTAATGTCCTTGTATGAAAATGAAATTCCTTGTGCTTACAGAACCACTGTTTTACAATCTGAGTCCTGGAATATGGCGCGTGCCATCAGGGAAGAAGAAAAACTCCATAGATGTGATAACCTGGTGATTCAGTACATTCAGGTGGTCAGCTGACTTCGTTTTATTGCGCCATAACTTTGCTGAGTCTAGACCTGAGTAACTGATCAACCCCAGATCATAACACTGTCTCCAGAGGCTTGTACAGTGGACACTATGCATGATGGGAGCATCGCTTCATGAGCGCTTCCCATCTTACGCTGACACGCCCATCGCTCTGGAATAGGATCAATCTGGACTCATCAGGTCACATGACCTTTTTCCATCACTCTAAAGTCCAGTCTTTATGCTCCTTAGCAAAATGCTCTTACTTTCATTATTAACCATAGCTATGATTTTATTCTGTGACATTTTTTATGTTGCTTTTTTCTACACGCAACTACATTCCATGTAGTGGAATTTAACACATCAGACAGTTCTTAACCTAATTCCAATTTCAGCTTAGTCACCTGAGTTGTTTTCTTTGCTTGGTGTAAACTAGTCATTTACATCTTCTGAAACATGCCACGCTCATTCTAATGCAATTTGCATTTTTAACTAAATTGTTTCACAGATGATCCAAATGAATTAATAAAGTATAATGTGTAATTTTCTTAAAAAGTAAGTTATAATGGTTGGTATTTAAAGTGGTATATGCAGAATGAAACTCTTTGCAATGTGCTGTTATCGGAGAACAGTCACGCTACATTACAGTACAAGGTCACTGTTTATTTTCCTATAAGCATATCCTGAAGTGGTTTTTATTCCTCATTATGTACAATAACTGATGGCACTGAGTGCATAAATGATAAATTATTGGCTCGGCTGCACTGTTCGTCTGACATTTTAACATGACATTTAAATCCACTAGAGTGAGACGCCCGGGCAACCTAAAATGAACACTTTTTAACCTTGTTAAAACTTACTTGAGCTAATTAATTACTTCCTAAATACAATGAAATACTGAATGTAAATTGTGGCCGTAATTAAACACGAGTCCAATCCGGATATCAAGCCAACAGCCTTCCTCAATTAACTAAGTGCAACTCATTTCAAGTGTGTTTTTGTTTTTGGGCATTTTTTTTGGTCATTTTATTCTATCATAGAATAGCGTTTTAATCTTTCCTTTAACACGTATTTGTAAAAACGTCCTCCAAATAGGAGGACGTTAGATCTCTTAGTGTAGTTTTGTGCAGATTTTGATCGCTTTTTGAGCCGTAAACCGTAAATCATTCTCCCGAAGTGGAATTTGATGCATTCGATTCCCTCCTTGTGATGTGTTGTTCGTTTCCGTTTGCGCATATGAAGCAGCAGCTAGGTCTAATTTTGTCACAGTCATGTTGCTCAGTTCTCAGAACAAATGCTAAGGTGTCAAAAGGACGAGGCACCAGGAAGCAACTCCGCCATGAGTCATCACTTTGCCCTTTAAAGCTATCCTTAATGGCTTGTGTCGTCTGCATTTAGAGTCCTAAAGAGACTTGGTTATTTGGTGCGGGGACATTATGTGCTTAAACTGTCCCGTCCTTCAGGTATCCAGCGAAAAAAATTACTAAAATATGCACCTAGACATGCACTTCTTTTTTTCTCTCTCTTTTTTTTTCCTTAAATGGATTTTTTTTCCCTAAATCTTACACTTTTGTTTTTTCTCTCATTTTACTTGAACAGTGGATGGATTCAGGCCAAGAAACAGTGGTTAGACCAGAAGGTATCTAATCATCTGTATCTCAACTTCTCTTCCCAGCAGAATTAAGTTAAGAGCGTGTGAAACCAAGCCTAGCTGCTTAATGGATTCTCACACACCACATCTCTAGATCTGGGGAAATGGGAGCGAGGTAGAGTGGAATATGTCTTTGCATTACATTAACTCAACAACATTGGCTCAAATTACTCTTGTGTAGAAGCAGGCGTTTTAGACTACACGGGTTTTTGCCTGTAGATAATGACAATCTATTAGGTAGTGGAGAACAAGGTTGAAAATTCTAAATGAATCATATCATAAATCATATAAACCTCCTTGGGGTCATGACCTCTTAAGATGTCTATGGGTCCATGGAATTATCTATATTATCAAATATCATGTTACAGTTGTGCAGCAATTTCAAGGGGATTTTTTTTGGCGCTACACACTAATGGTTTCTAGCTGTGCAACAAGACATTAGAATAAATTCACCTATTTGCATTGCATGGCCATAATCTAAGCAATACATAAATAATATTATATTCTGTAGCCAGCTGTAACCATGCACACTTTGGCATTAAAGGTGATCTATTATGCACAATTCACTTCCTAATCATTTTTAGACATTCAGTGTGTGTGTATAAAAAAAAAATAAAAAAAAAACATTTGTATTGACCAGGCCTCAAACAAAGTCCCCTATTGTGACTTTATTTAAGAAGAATCCCTCCCCCCCGCTTATCACTGGAGGGGTGTGGCTCAGCTGTAGCTCATTTGCATAGACACTGTAACAGTGCATTTAAAGGAGGAGTGAAATGGGGTGAAAAGCGTATCATCTGAGGGGTCTTTTAGGTCAAGAAACAACACAAACACACACACACACACTTCGTTAATCTGTGTTAAAGGAATAGTAAAATATGTGACCTTTAAAATCCAAACCTTACAAAATATCAAACTGTGACAAAGAGTCCACAATTAACTATATATATATACTGTAACAAACGTCATGTGACGATATGCTCTACAGTACTATTTGTTTATAATATTTATGAATTTTTGCATTTTATATTATCTAAACTGTGAACATACAGTACGTGTCAATATGAACTAAACCTAAACATTTACAAGCACTTGTTTATAAAAAGAAAAGACATCATCCCTTTTATTTATAAAAATGACTCTAATTGTTAAACTATTGTTGTATGTGTATAAATATGCTATCTTTACCTTTTTAGAAAAAAAATGCCATGTTTAGCCTGTGTTTGTCTTGTTTCTTTTATTTCTTTTTTTAAATATAGTTTTTTTTTCAGGATAAATTATTATCACTAAAAATAAAGTAGCATACCTGGAGGTGGGGAAAATGCTTGCGTGTTTTATGAGATTTTTGTAATAGCTACTGTGTTATATAACCATTCCGTGCGATAGCTAATGATATAAAACACAACATATTGTCTAGCACGCATGGCTGAGCGATTATGCGTGATTGCGAGCTGTACCCTTAAAAGCAGCTGGCTGTCTTATAACATCACCTAACGCAGGTTTTCACAATTAAACCTCAGATAATGTGAGTTGCGATCTTTATCTAATTATCTGTAAAAGGAAATTGCATTTGCATTAATGATCTCCAGATCTTGAGGAACAGCCAACATGTGGGGGAAAAAAAAAACATACACCATTAGAATTCTCTGCTCATCCTATTGACCCTGAGCTCCACGCAATCCATCCGTACAAAGCCTAAAAGTGTCAATCCAGCAATTTCCACTGTGAATCAGGGCTTAATCAATGCTAGTCATTTACAGTTGCTCAACCTCCCCAAGTGATGAAAGAGCACATTAAAGTCTCAGAAGGAAGAAATATAGATCAGAGGCTGGCAGAGGGTCTCGTTTTCAAAAGGAATGTGTGAGCTGGTTCATCGGAACGGCCGGCGCGGTATCGCGGCTCCGTCTCGTAGTTAAGTCAACACGATGGGCTTAACCACACGCCACAGGAAAGGACATTAGTGCAAGGTTACATCTGTAAGACAAGCAACAATTAGCATGAAGATAAACAGGCAAGATCTGATAGACGGCGAAGTTCAGAGAAGATAATATTTATCGAGTCCTGAATCTGGCTACGGTCAGTCCTCTGCACAGCAGGACATGTGTATTCAACGTGAAAGCCCGAGGACATGCATGTTATGTTTGGGGAATTTGGCACTGCAGTGAAATGGAGCACATCTCCACCCTTGACAGACTTAAAATAAGCTAAAATGGAGGCCTGAAGCCTTGGAACATTCCAGATATTTTCAAACTGTCTAAAAAGAATACTGGATGTGTAGGTGTCAAAAAAAAAAAAAAAAAACGCCACCAACGAGCAAGAAATTAAAATAATAAATAATGTAAATGATTATATTAAAGGTGAACAGAAAGCTAAGGCCAAGATACAGGCTCTGTATATATCCAAGTCTATGTAAGTACAGTACATTATCTTCATATATATACTGTATATATATATATATGTTAATAATTTATGAAGAAAATGTTAATATATGTATAAATCAAGCGTTCATACATCATGGGGCCATTGCAACAGTTTCATATAAACTGATCAGCCATATCATTATAACTAATACTGTGTAGGTCATCCCCTTTCGTCCCCAATAAACCTGAGATGCACTTATGATTCGACACCTTTCTATCACGAGCATCCCTAACCATTTGCTCAATTTTATCTACTCTAGTGTTTCTATTGAATTGGACTACACGGACCAGCCTTCACCCCCCATGTGCATTAATGAGCCTTGGCCACCCATGACCCTGTTGCCAGTTCACAGGTTTTTTTAGTTCACTGGATTACTGCAGACCAGGAACATCACACAAGAGCTGAGGTTTTGGAGTTGCTCTGACCCATTTGTCATCTGGTTTTTCTCACAGTAGCTAATTTCAATATCTCGTTACCGCGGCGGCTGGAACTGGGTGGGATATATTATGCAGCAAGTGAACCTTTTTTCCTGAAGTTGATGTGTTGGAAGCAGAAAAATGGGTGAATGTAATGATTTAAGAGACTTTGACATAGGCCAAATTGTGATGCAGTGGTCAAGACCTACCAAAAGTGATCCAAGGAAGAAAAACCAGTGAACCAGTGACAGGATCATGGATGGCCAAGGCTCACTGATGCCCATGCATGGGAGTGAAGGCTGGCCCGTGTAGTCTGATCCAATAGAAGAGCTAGTGTAGATTAAATTTATGAAGAAGTTGCGATAGAACGAAGTTAGGACAGACAGTGCATCACTGTTATGGGGCGGGGCTCAATATTAGGTGGGTAGTAATAATGCTACTGTATGAATGCTTTACACATACATTTCTCACTTTACTAGGAACATTGCTCATTCACACAATTATCCAGTTATAGCCAGTTACACAGGTACAGACTCACATCAGACTAGAGAAAAGTGTTATCTGAGTGATGTTGACCACTGATTTTCAAGCACGATAGTCTTTAGAATTTATACCGAATGGTGAGGGGAATAAAAACATTCAATGAGTGACAGTTCTTTTTGGACAGGAAGGCAATAAACTCAAATAACCACTCATTCTTTCCCACTGCCATCAGACTCCTAAACACTGTAGCTGACAGGAGTTTACAACCATGGTTTTTCAAGTGTTTCTGAATACTGACAGATTTTAGGACATTCATTGCAGACGTTGTACAATTATCTGCATAATAATAATAATCACGAACAATAATTTGCACAATCATTTGCACAATTTGCATAAACCATTACAGCTTTGCACACACACTGCAGACTTTCTTTTTTTCTCCAAACATACTGCAGACTTTTCCATACACTTCCGTAATTCGAACACTACATACTGTTTACAGTATATATACTATATACTGATATGTTTTGATACTAATTTCATAATTTTTCATATTTTCATATTCTGCCTTTAATTCCATGTTTGATATATATCCTTTTTTTTATACATACTCTTTTTATACTTATATTTATTTTTATTTTATTGTATTTTATGCTTATTTTTTTAATTATTTTGTGGCATTCATTGGGGGACAGCAAAGGAAGAATTTTATTGTATTGGGGGGAACATGTTTCTTTATTGTGCATATGACAAAAAACTTGAAACTTGTTACAACTGCAGTGATCAGAAAAGCATCTATCTTTTCCTAATGGTATTAATGCATTCTTTTAAAGGGCTGATCCTTGGTTATCACAGGTTATAGTTCAGTTGTTAACTATTAAACTTATTTTAACAAAATTTTAATAAAAGTAGTTTTTAATAGGTAAGTTAATGCGTCATGGTTTATATAATATAAAAACATTTATATGTTATATCTAATATAAAGCATTACCCACTATTTGTTATCAACATCATACCACAATAAAAAATGTGCATGTGTATATATTATCATTATATCTGCATGGACATTATATCAACTGGACATTGATCACCATGATGTACACACAAATGCGAAAAGCAAATAGACGCCCAAAGTTTTATGATAAAATGTATGCAACCTTAATGTATTTGCATTATTATTACTACAATTAGTTTCCTTCTTTTCAGATTGGAATACACTTGTTAGTATGCATGGCTAGAAGTAAAAAGTCCAAAGAAATGTCTGTTTTATAATTAAAAGAGCCTGAATTGTTGGTTAATCTGAGGGTGGACTGTCCAAAAGACAAATAGCTAGGGATCTTGACCTCCCCCTCTTTTCCATTAACAGAATTATAGATCAATTTAAAGGAAAGGGTGAAACATCAGCGGAGGCGCGACCTGGTTGTCTTGGGCTTTCTTGAACATCTTTTGAGAACAACCATTTTTATTTTACTCCTACATCAGTTGTTTCTCCCCAAGGAACATGCCTAAAGGAAAGTCAGCAAAGTCCTGTGAATGTATACAATTAATAGAGAAAAGTTACATGCACGAAAAAGTAAAAATGTTTAATGCATGCAGTATATTTTATTTATATACCGAAAGGTGTCTGTTACCTTTTTAATGTTCAGGTCTTTTAATATCTTTTAAATTCTTAGATTAAGTCATATTTATTACCGAACGTTTAGTTTACACATACTGGAGTGTAACAGAATATGAATACATTATTCAGATTGAACAAATAGTGTATGCATTCATAGTAAATGTGAATACAGATACAAATATTAGGCTGAGTACTGTACATTTACTTCTTAATAGAAAGCTTGCCATCTTGAAGTTCTGGTGGACAAAACACACAGATCCTGTAATCGCGTAAAAGAAGGGATTCCCTGGGGCAAATATTACTCAAGTAAAAGCAGCACTATGCACTTGTGTACCTGAATAAAGGTACGGAAGTTCTCACCTTCAAATTTACTTCAGTATGAAAAGTACACAACCTGTATTAGCTCATAGAAGCTTCTCTCTCTCTCTCTCTCTCTCTCTCTCTCTCTCTCTCTCTATCTTTTCTTCCCAATTGTGAAAACGTACTGTTTTGTTGCTGTCTGCAACCATCTCTGCTTCTGATTTCAATGTGTGTTTCAAAGAACAGATAAGTCAAACAACTATGCATAACAGTCAGCAGGGGTGAAATTCCCCTCTGGAAACAGTATACACCACTGTTGTTAAGTAACGCAAGGAATTGCAGAAATATAGTTAAGTAAAAGTACAGGTACTTGCTGTACGTTTGAGCAGAGTAAAAGTAAACAAAAACAAAAAAAAGGATCCATGTACTTAGTTACCTTCCACCTCTGGTTCTGGGATTGCACTGGGAGAAAATAAAATAGAGCAGAAGGCTTCTACATCAATTTCTAAAGCTTGTTTTAAAAAAAAAATCAGATTAAAAAAGAAAAAACAACCGTGGTGAATATTTCTGATGTGCAGAATATATTTGCAATATGTAAATGGTACCAGTATGTTTAGAGTTCAATGTAGCTTGTCGGAGTTTGGAAGAAATTTTGCTGTTATAGAACTGAATATCTGTGTGAGGGTCTCGATGAAACTAATCATTTAATTACTTTCAAAATATCATAAAGGCCGTAGACTCGTTCTGCATATTTAAGTTTCTTTTAAATATTATAATGTTATGCCAATTAAAGGATGTCATTTTAAATCCCAGCAGCTCTGTATGGGTCCTAGTTTTATAACAGACTATGGTTCTAATCTTTCAGGAACGTACCAAAACCCAAACCTGATATAAATCTGATGAAATGTTATTAGATCATTATTGTTGTCACCTGGAACCTAAATAACGGTTCTTTGCTTCAGTCAAGGCTTCACATTTGTAAGCAGAATTATCTCTTTTCCTGTACAATATAATATACAATGTCACATTAGACAGCATATAGAAAGGTCCTCCAGGAATATGATTAATAAATTAATGAACACATATTATATGTACTGTACATAAGACTGAACGTAAAGCTCATGCACTGCTGCTTCCACGTCTTGAAAGTGGTTTGGATTCGTGTTCCCGACATCGTTCTGTCTACAGTACCTGATGGAAAACTTTGATCCGACAGAAGTGTCTATTAAGTCCTGACCAGACAGCGCAGAGCATGAAAGATGAAAGTAGAGGCAGTGGGAGCACGAGTCCATCTCCATGCTCGAGTCTCTGGGATATCTTCAAATAAAACACGCTGTTAGATGACACCTTAACAAAGGCTGTTATAGAAATTTAAGAGATGATGGGGATTTAAAAAGACGCAGCGCTGTATAATGTGCTCGGGATGACACCGCATCTCAGGATGATTGCATTTCTGAGAAGAAAAGTTATCCGGCCCTTGTTCATTAAACTTCCTGAGATTCGAGGAACAGAAATAATAAACTGGCTGATTCTCCTAAAAACGTGTGCGGAATGGAAATGAGAAGAGATTTAAGCTTTATTAGTTAATAAGATTTGTTCATGTGGAAACAAGAGGCTGTGGGAAATTTGGGATTATTCAAGTAATAAAGACATTATTATTATTATTATTATTATTATTATTATTATTAGTAGTAGTAGTAGTAGTAGTAGTATTAATTAATGAATTAGTTATAATTAATGAATTAATAATAAACATTATAAACAGCTGATTTGTTATTAACACTGTTAAACAATCATTAACTAAATGTTTACATGCTTTTAAGTCCTTATTTTTTAAGACATTAGGTATCATGAAACTGGAACCTTGTGTAAAGATTAAAATAAAAATTTTATCCTTACAGTAAGTACAGTAATGTAATATGCCGCATGTTGTATTTTGTTTTGGTCTTTGGCTTCTTGCCCACCTTAAAGCCACAAGTCCTTTACATTTTTCTATTATTTTATTTTTTGCATACATTTGCATGACAGATTTTCTTTCTAAATGTATTTTTTCAGGTGTAGCAAAGATATACATACAGATACATAGATATAGTTTTTGTGGCCAGATTCTTGAGATGCCAGTGCTTGGTGTGTTTCCTCCAGGTACACTGGTCTTCTCTCACCAAAGACATGCTGGCATTTCCAAATTCCCTGCGTTATGTGAGTGTACTGTATATGTGCAGCAAATAAGGAAAGAAACGGTCACTATTCTCCAACTCAGATGGGTAAAACATCTGTAAAACAACTTTCTTGCACAAGAGAGAAGCATTTCACATCTTCACTCAAATCCCTTCACAACCCCCTGGCAGTTGCTCACCTGAGTGTGTTTATACATACAAAGCTTTAGAATGTTAATCAGTTAAAGTATGCCACTAGGGCAGATATAAAATTATATATGTGTGTGCATATAGAAGGTTTGATGATGTATGTTCACTATAAACTTATGGAGAGTAATCAAACTGTACAGCTCTTGCTATAGATAAAGGTATAAATGGGTATGCAAGACATGGGATGTTTGGTATGGAAAGCTCATTGTGTATTCAATGAACGTTGATGTGCATGCAATTTTAGTTATATGAACCAGACTCATGTTAATACACTTTACCTAAATTACTAAAATCCCACTGAGATGGCCTCCCACATGACAGACCAAACCACAGGCTACGCCCATAACCATCTCTGATTGGGACAAAGGGCTATGGGACAGACCTGCACCGTGAGATTAAAAACCGAGCAGCCTCGGCATGTTTTGAACGTCACGCTGTCTGAAGGGAGCAAGCAGACACCTCTCTTTCTCTCTTCTCAACCTGATGCCTGAACCTTGACTTCTGACCTGCGCCACCCAGCGATCGAAGACTCTCCTCGACACGCAAAGAAACTTCGGCTCGAGCTCCGACGCCGCTCAAACGCCACCTCTGTGCAACGAAGAGGCCCGCAGAAGAAGTCCCATAGCGTCGTCAACGGTAACCAGGCAACCAACACGCCTTCGAGGACTTTCCCGAAATCAGCAACGCCATGATTCCCTTCGCTAAAGGCAAACTAACAAGAACAATCCTCATGTAACACAAATAAAACAAACAAAGCTACCTACCTTGTTGAAAGTGGTGCGCGATTCATAACTAAACCGTAAGATTAAACCCAAGGCTCTGCTCTTGTGAACTTCTCAGTTCCAGTAAATCATACTAGAAGAACTCCATTAACTTTAACCCTCTGAACTGTTTAAGTGTATGCGTGTGTGTGTGTGTGTGTGTGTGTGAGTGATTAAATAGCGTAGTTTCAGTAGATTAGTCAAATAAATTCTTGTTTCTTTATAAAGTTTCTGTATTAAAGAAGAACTAAAGAAGTCATGGTCATATATTTTAAAGTTTAAACATTTGCCCAGATCTTAAGTAACTTGCTCATAATTGCTAAATTCTAGATTTTGTGTTATCATTGGTGGCCACGTGATAAGCAGAACTGGTAAGATACACTAAATTGTGCTAAAACGCTGGACAGGTAGTCGATAAAGTGTACTCTATAAATTTTTGTTCAATTCAATGACATTAACCCGAATCCTTAAAGATTCGATTCACCTCTGAATCAGAGCTGAAACCCTACACCAGGATAGACTCCAGGGTTCTTGCAACCGTGTTATAAAGAATGAGTGAGAGTGAGTGAGTAAACCAGGAAGACAGATTTCTGTCACAGGAAAGCCTTCAGTTTAAAATGTAGCTATACATGGATAAAGAGATTTTACACCAGATAGAGGAAATAAACACCCGTTTTCTACCACCATGGTATTTATTTATTTGTTTGTTTGTTTGTTTATTTGTTTGTTAATTGCTCACAGGTTCTTTTTTTAGAGTGTCAGGCAATCGCACCATCCTCATGCAGTATTTCAGTGTCTTGCCTTCAGGACTTCCTAGTTCCCATTCGTCAGCTCATAACAGACCTAAAGGTATAAGAGCGACGCGCCCTGAGCCATTCGTCAGCTCCTTTCCAGGCAACTACAGGTTTGTCGTGCTGCAGACAGTTTGATTAGATTTGCCAATTTATACGTTCCGTAACCGAGCCATCGTTTCGGTGTCGAGACATTTGAACGGGAATTTTTATAGTTTGTGAACAAAACCACTTATAAAATCTTGACTCATTGCAAGCATTAGATGCTGATCTATAAACCGGAGAGAAATAGAGTATAATCATATAAACTGTACATTTAATCTAGCTGTCTGGAAGCAGGCGGTCTCTTGATGAACTCTGTCAAAGTAACAACCACATGAAGGCCAAGCTCAAGGTCTGAGAGCAGAACATTGCCCAGAGCGTTACGCTGCCTCTGCCGGCTTCGCCTTCTTTCCATAGGGCATCTTGGTACCATGTCTTCCCCAGGGAAGCAACACACACTCGTACATGATGTAAAAGAAAGCATGATTCATCAGACCAGGCCTCCTTCTTCCATCGCTCCATCAATGGTCCAGTTCTGATGCTGGTTGTAGGAGTTTTCAGAGGAGGTGTTTCCAAAGCTTTTCTATCAGAGCTAGCATGAACTTGAAAAATGACCAAGAAAATGTCATGTTTTGGATATGCACTGACCCAGTCGTCTAGCCAGCAGTATTTGTCATTTGTCAGATCCTGATCTTTGAGCTTGCCCATTTTTCCTGCTTCCATTACATTAACTTTGGGAAATGACTCTTTACTTCCTGCCTAATATGTTCCACTGCCTGATAATGAGATAATTAAAATTATTCAAGCTTTAATGTTATGGCTGATAATGTTTTGTTGTATCAACCCGTCTGAGTTTTTTTCAAGAAACAGGTTTTGCAGAGGTGAGGGCAAAAAAAACAAACACAGCACAGCATTTACTGGATTAAAAAAAAAATTAAAAATAAAATACAAACATGATGTATGCTCGTCTGTGCTACAGTACAATTTTTGTATCTCATCTTGTATTTATGGCCTGAAGTGCTACTTGAACTTTTCCGTCTCCGCTCGAGCTTTCGTAATTATAGTCATTTTCCAGGTGACATTATAGTAATTCGAAGCTTAGCATTTCTCTTCCTCTTTGTATTTTCTCAGGTGAGGTTTTGTCAGATTCATCCGCACCACTTTGGTTACATCAGACATCAATACACGGTGAAGAGGAACGTCTGCAGACGAAAAGGAGAATATTAATAAATGTGGCATAACATCAGATTTAGGGCAGGGAGAGAAAAAAATTACAATATGCATTGCGCTGCTTCCAACCTTAACTTTCCTTTCCTTTCACTGCGGTTCTGAGGAAGGTACAGGAGAAGCTCAGAGAACGCCAAAGAACACAAAAAGCGTGTTTGATATAAACTTGGCTCCCCAAATGTTGATCTCATTTTTGACAGCTCCGAGGTCTGACGGATATGTCAATCTCTTTTCTGTACAAAAAATAGACACTCATTAGCTGAGTGCAAATCTAGGCCGGCGCTATAGATACTATGTATATATTTATAATAAGAGGTGGATTATTTTTGCACGTCTGGAAAAAAAAGAAAGAAAGAAAGAAAGAAAGAAAAAAGTACGTAGGCTCAGTGCGTTTGCATTCGTTTCACCTACATTAACCACAAAACACCTGCTAAGAGCCATTTTAAAGAGAGTAAT
The DNA here is from genome assembly GCA_028565275.1 of Leiocassis micropogon. Classification (NCBI taxonomy): domain Eukaryota; kingdom Metazoa; phylum Chordata; class Actinopteri; order Siluriformes; family Bagridae; genus Leiocassis; species Leiocassis micropogon. The sequence continues at coordinate 907,185 of JAOVVA010000002.1, read as the reverse complement.
TCATGTAGTATTGAGATTCCGCAAAGCAGGAATTACTACACGGCTCATAAGGACGTCGGACATTTTCCTCGGCGCCCCGTTTTTGAACTCGTCAAGTCATGGCCGCTGAGAGCAGCGAGTACGTGCGGCGAATAAACAATGAGCCGAAAGCCTTTGCTTTCAGCCTGAGCTACTGCTGAGAGATAAAACAAGACGGCCTTAAAACAAGCCAGCGATTTATTCCCTGCTATGACAACTCGTAGAACACGAGCAGCTTGAGTGTTGCATGCCAAAAGGAACAAACAAACTACAATACTGTAATAGTGAAAGTCTGTATGATGGATTGAGTAAGAAGATCGTTTCATCCTGTAGGGGATAAGATCATTATACATGCATAAATAAATAAATAAATAAATAAATAAATCTGATGTTCCTGACTTGCTGTAATTCATAGTCAGAGCTGCCAGGACTCATCATCATCATCATCATCATCATCATCATCATCACTCTCATTCACTCATCATCTATACCGCTTTATCCTGTATTCAGGGTCGCGATGGGGCCTGGAGCCTATCCCAGGAGACGTAGGGCATGATGCGGGGTACATTCTGGACAGGGTGCCAATCCATCGCAGGGCACACACACACACACACACACTCACACACTCATTCACATTTGTGAATGCAAATTAGCCTAATCTGCATGTCGTTGGAGTGTGGGAGGAAACCGGAGTACCCAGAGGAAGCCCACCAAGCACGGGGAGAACATGCAAACTCCATGCACACAGAGGCGGAAATCGAACCCAGACCCAGGACGTTCAAGTCAAAACAGGACATGCTATAAGATTCCCCTTGAATAAAAGCATAAAATCAATTGGCATTTACAGGTGACTTCAAGCACAGTATGCTTATAAGACTCTTAGCTGCAGTAAAACATGTGAACAGTGCAACATCCATAGATGACGATCCCGCCCAAGGTGGCTCGAATCCCATTAAAGTTTCCATGAACATTCAGTGAGTGGAACGCCTGATCCTTGAAAATCAAAAAACGAATAATATAGTTATATATGAATAACTCCACTATCACTGACTTGTAGAAGAGACTAAACTGTCTGTGAGAACTGTACACACAGTCATTCACCAACACCACTTGCACATTACAGGAACTCGGCTGGGAGTTACAGTCACATCCACGGTACAGTCCTGACCTCGCTCCAATTTCCACATGTTTGGAAAAGCCATTAGAGGAGTTCCTGGGAGGCTGGCATTTCAGACGTAAAGGATGCAGTCCGATCATAAAAAAAAAAACATTCCACCTTGATGGTGTCCAGGCACTAGTGAAACAGTGTAGCAGGGGACTATAGAGAGAAATAAAGGGAGTTTTTACTCTTAGACCTGTGTTTTGTTATTCTGCACAATCAAAAGCCCTGGCTTGTTTTGAACACTCTTAGGAATGATTAAACAGACAAAAACAGATGACACCATTACAGATATTAATCCTCTTCTGATCAATCAGATCTAAGAATGGAACACTGATATAAAATACCATTGATTTGTTCTTATTTTGTTCGTTTGTTCTTATACACCCTCACTACAACTTCCAAGACAATATTTGCGAACGAGCCGATTTTTCAGGAAAACCATCTAAAACTGGAGGTACGATCCAGATGTTCTGTCAAACTTAAATTCAGTCATGCAAGGAAGACGGTGAGTGATTTTGCGAATCTGCTAGAAAGTCGAGAACGGAAAGTAACAAGAGTCATTAGCTATAAGGAAGTGTTGTGCAATACAGAACAAATGGCTGCCGCTACATTGTCTCCGAGTGTGCGTTAGCGTATGGTTTAAAGTTTCTTACAGCGACCTGAAACTTGTTTTCAAAGACCGTGCTGTCTGCTGTGTTGAGAAATAAATTCCTTGTTGTAGCGATATACAGTAGCATAATAAAAGAAAAAAGAAAAAACATCTAAATAAAGAACGAGGGTGTGTATCTGCGGAGGGCTTGGTGTTTAGGAAACTCTTCTTAAAGAAAATCTAAAAACTATTTTAGAACCCTAATGCAAATTAAATTATTAAATATAGGAACACATTTCTTTAGTGTGTACATTATATTTATAAGTTTTTTTAAACAGGAGAAAATATCTTTTTCGTTTTTAGAATTAATCAAAATGATCAGCTTTTTGGTATTAGGTATATTTCAAATTTCAACCCGGTTAAAATGTGCAGAAATCGGTTCATGATGTTAAATCTCACTGCCAAACCACGAAAGAGAATTCCTTGTTTTGTTTTTTTTGTTTTTTTTACCTGTGAGAAAAGTTCACACAGAGACTGAAACAGATTCTCCAGAGAACGTGAAGAGATCTTCTGCCTTGACTAGTAAACACTCGCCCTCTGGGCTAGAAACACTTCAGCAGAGTTCGAAGAACTCCGAATAGGGTAGCATAATCAAGATGGCAGTGCATATGTCTGCACCACGGCTCCGGCGTATTAACTGATAATATTGGAGCCTTTCTCTTGCCGTGTTTGCTCGGGCACACTCGGGGAGCCTCTTGGCTTCTCCTGACAGCTGCTAGACAGATGCTGTATCTAATGCCCCCGCACAGGCCGAGCCTCTAGGGAGAAGCATCTCCGTATCTTCTGCACCACGGACTCTCGAATCATGGAGTCTGGCATCTTAGTAAAAAAAACAAAAAACAAAACAAAAAAAGCTTCTTTTCCTCCAGAATTGTAGCGAGCTGTCGCTGCCCCTCTGAGAGCAGACATTCAGCCATTGATCTATCCGTCCTCCCTTATGCGCAGAGATGCGGCTCTGCGGCTCACGCGAACAACTTTCTGGCAGGCTTTGTGTTTCATAAAGCAGCCGTGCTGTGAAGCCTCGAGTTCCAGGCTGCCGGCAATACACACATACACCGCTGGATATTATTAACATCTGCCGATGGAACCTAACCTCACTTATGTGTAGTCTCGCAGCGAGGCCTTGAAGGCCAAAGCAAGCTCTTTCGGGTTCCAGGTAAACACTTATTACTTTATTCAGGGCTTCATACAGCATCGGATTTTACACCGTTCGTTCCCAATTCTTTTGAAAAGCTTCGGAGACATTCCTCGCCTTTTTTAAACCCAAATGCTTACAAAACACGCATTTATCCGGTTTGAATGTGTACCAGAGTTCAGTTTGTCCTACAGGGCTTCAGTGTCGGTATGTGGTGGCCCAGGAAAATCCTTCACAAGGTAAACACACATTCGCCATTTTCTTTTAGAAGAAGTTCTGAAAACTAAAATATCTTTCTAGGATTCTAGGATTTTAAAGCATAAAAATGCAGTTTAAGCGTAAATAATAAATTGGGTTAATTTAGTTATTACACACACACATACACATACAAAAATCAAGGCACAAAGATATGTATATTCTACCTCTATATGCTCTTTTATATGCTATTTTGATGATTTTGTGAATATTAAAATGGGACTTTCACCAACAATACAGGCCCCGCCCCTTTCTCTAAATCTAGCTTAAATGTTGGTTTAACAAACGTTAGCGCAGAAATGTATCTGATTGTGTGACGTCCATCCCATCCAAGGTTCATGGGATTGACTTTGGACTGAATGACTGAAAGATAAAGCAATTACTGAAAATTAATGCATGAATTCCAGAAAACCATCAATACTCAGATATTTTTTTCTCATCATGAGAATAATGCATCCTCTCTCAATTTTCTTCTTTAATTCAGTTATTTATTTTTTACACAAATCCCACTCTTCAGATTCATAATTAGATTAGATTAGTTCCTTTGCATGAATGGTTTCCTTAGTGGATCCTAAATCTGGAAGTATTATTATTTTAAAGCCATTGTTTGTCAAATTTACTGTAAGTGTTTTCTGAGGCTACTGTTGTCAACTATACTATAGCTTGTACTGCCTTTTCCATCCATTCATATAGGAACATCTGTAGTCCAACTAGGGACCATGGATGCCAGTGATGACCATTTTATTAATTCCCTTTTTATTTTTTACGACTGTGGTAGGCCCTCCGGTCAACATTTACACACTACAGGCAATTTGGGAATCAGCAGAATCTGCATGTCATTGGACTGTGGGAGGAAACCGAAGTACCCGGACCCTGGAGGTGCAAGGCGAATGCGCTAACCACTGCACCATCATGCCGCTATACCGCCTTTGTAGCAACAAATCAATTATGTGCATACTGTATATAAGTGAGTTATTTTGTGATATTCTCAATTACACCTTTACAGAATTTTAAACAGAAACTACCAGGAATCTCCAGACTAATTGCTTCCTAAGAGCTAATTACGCAAAGGTCAGTGGCTAACCGTTAACCTAGCCTTCTTTAGCTCTTAGTTGTGTTGTAAGTTTTGAGGATGTCTTCATGAACCAACATTCTTAAATATTCACACAATAAATGGGTTGCTACTGAAAATAAATCAGTTGTTGTGTTTTTAACATTTTTTTTTTATTACATTTGGGTAGCCTTAAAGGCTTTTACTGTGTAGTGGTTAAATTCAGATTTTCAGTCAAATAATAAGTAATAATGTAACTATTTATGATGGAAATCTGCCAATCTCCTGAGGTTAAATGTCAGAAGGAGCCTCATATATGGTGGTAAAATTAATCACTGATGAAGAGTTCTTGTTTGGTCTGCTTGTTTTTAAAATGAGCATTTACAAATAATACTGTATTTTTATTATATACTGTATATGTTATGAATGTTAGAATAGCATGTTAGTAATAGACTTTGCCCTTTAGACAGATAGTCTAGGCAAGGGGCGAAATAAATAAAGCATTCAATCATTTTAAATCATTTTAAAATTGTAATACTTTTTTGTTAAAATCTGATTTCTTTTTCATTCAAGTGGCAAATGTTCATGATGTTCTTTCAGTTTATATTTAGACCATATTATAAGCTGTTGCTTTAAATAGTTTATATTAAATCTTATATTATAATAATAAGCAACATGCCAAGTGCTGTTGAATTTTCAAATATCAACCGCTGATTGATCGCCCACAGAGAGAATGTTACACTGAATCACGGGGCAGTGAATAAAATAAAGTTAAGCTTCAAAACTTAGAGTTTGTACATAAGACTTTTTGGACATGTTATGTTGAATAAAGTTAAAAAAGTAACACGTATTTCTTATTCAATCTGCATTTTTTATGCCTAATTATTTTCGGGCTCATAGGAAAGTGATTGCGTTTAAAGGTAATGTTCTAGATATTGATTAAAATCTTTGTATAGAGACCTGAGCTACACAACCTGCATAATCTAAATGGCAAGCTTAGAACATTGACTCAATTCATACATGACATGGCTAAATGTGACAAATTTTCTAACTCTAAACAAAGGTACTTTTAAACTTAAGTTAGCAACGTCTCCTTTACTTTTGCTCTAAAAAATCTACTTAATAAATATAAAGTTTTACCATGATATAGGTACTGTACCATGATGTAGGTACCATGGTAGTCTGATAATACCTATACCATAGTATATAGTACCATGGTACTTATTTGGTGATATAGTACACATATACCACACTATGGTACATGGTTCTAATATGCACTATAGTACTGTATGTTTCAAGGTTACATGTACTGGGATCCTAACATAAATATGTTATACAAGTTTATGTACCATAATGGAGCTATCTATAGTAACCACGGAAATGGCATTTTACCTGTAAACATACCCTGCAAAGGTTAGTGTGAATGGATGCATCTAAAAATATTATATAGTCTGTACTGTGCCAAACCAGTCGTATGGTATTTACCAAATTATTCTGGTACATGCATTACCATATTACTTCCATGGCACCCACTAATGTCCCACAGTACTGTACATACCATGGTATTCACCAAAGTACATTGGTACACACCATAGTACTGCCATGGTACGTAGTGAAGTGCCATAGTACACTACTTACCCTGGTACCTACCCTGGTAGTCCTATGGTGCCTACTATGGTAATGTCAGTAATACTGTGGTACATTATGGTACAGTATATTATATACTATACATGTACTACAGTATAGTTTACTATAGTAAAATTTCTTATGAGCAGCTTTTCCTGGACAACATCTCAACCAGAAGCAGCGTTTTTAGTAATAAAGGTACATTTCCAACGATTTCATTTTAAGACATTTGGACAGCTGGTCTCTAATTACCAAATCTGTCCATTTATTAGATCTTGACATTCACTGTGTGAAAGAAAAAAAAAATCACACACAGCTAGCAAGCAATATCTTCACAGGAAAACACCAAGTCCAGTTATCACTAGTTTTTAAAAATGTCATTTTTGTTAAACATATTTTAGCCATACCTTTCCCTGTTTTTTCATTATTTTTGCCTGTTCCAGATTGTAGAATTCAGCCACATCGACATCGACCGCCACACCTATGGCTTGTTTTATAACATGGCACTAAAAATGGCCCGGTCATAATGATGGCATTAATATAAAGCTAATGAGGTTTACTAACCCAGTGTTCTATTGAAGGCTGAAATATCACCTCAAACCATTTCCGTATTTATTGTCGGCACTGTTTAATGGCACGGTCTGTCTGTGAGCACAAGCATGGTTCCTGGCAGGAAAAGCTTCTATTTCTGTGAATATTCAATTATATTTTTTATTCGCTTCCCAGCCTCTCCAGAACTCCAAATCCCTAAAGAGTAAACAGAACAAATGCCATGAGATATTACAAAGAACGAGGCTTAAGCGGAGCCAGGACTCGTGACCACGGCCGCAATTCATCATCTGGACAACACCAGGTTTTAAAGTTATAGGCAAAAATAAAAAGTTTACACAATACGTTGGATTGTTTCACACACTTACAGATGTCAGAGGTATGAGAACATAGTGGTCAGATGTTCAAGATGAGTCCAGGCCAGACGTAGTGGAGTGAGAGGGATGTGACAGCACATGATGATGGTATCGGATTACAACAATCCGGTTGTCGATTTATTTGGAGAGCCTAAGACTTCATCTTCCCTCCAATTCTTCATCAATAAACCTGGAATAATGAATGATCTGGCATTTCAGATGACACTAATCCTCCCGGAAATTATTCAATAAAATCAAACATTTCTGGTAGCACTGAGAATCAAATTGTTTCCACGTAACCTGTATTCGAGTTTGTCTGAGGGTCAGAAAAAAGTAACCTCTCTGAAAAAAGTTGCATGCTTTGGGTTGAGGCCGCACCATGTGTAAAAGCAATTCTCTCGCAGTACTGTGTGTCAGATAAGGTGAATGGTTGAAGCTGTCTTGCTACATTCTGTTTTGAGTTTTATAATATCTTGTGGTTTGGAAGAGACAGAATTACAAGGGTTGATATGTGGACTAAAAATGCAACTGACTCCAAGTCATAAAAATACTGAAACATAACTTATATATAAGCAAATAGCTCTTATTGAAAGACATCAATTACATTGCTCATAAGTACATCAAAAGGCAATAACTATATTGAATACAAAGTGATATTAGTAATATTTTTTTTTATTCCTTTGGTTTCTGAGCACATAGAGGAGGCAGGATTGTAAGAAAGATGATTTTATGTTTGAAAATAGATCTTTATGTAGGTCTTTACATTGTCATGACCTTGATGCTACCACCAGCATGCCAACTGCAGGTATTGTACTTAACATTTTAAGTATTTCAGTGTTTGGGTTCACTCAAAGCAGGGTTCAGTTTTGGTTGCGTTATGGGTAAGGGTTTAGGGCAATCATTAGGGTTAACGGTTAGGTTTAGGGGTTAATGTAATGGTTAGGGTTAGGGTTAAAGTTAATTTTTGAGTATTTTGGAGGTTAGGGGTTAGGGTTAGAGTTAGGGATTCAGGTTTAGGGGGTTAGGTTATGGTTAGGATTAGTTTTGTGGACTTGTTGCTGAGAGGTCAGTGGGAAATATACAGACTGGTTTTGGTTGATCAGAATGTACTGTAACACAACACCACTGCAGTGTCGTAGACTAAGGGATTTACAGCATGAAAGTGGACCTTGAAAACTTGGCATGTATTGTATGAAGCATCATTTCTCCATGGACCAGCATATGAAAGGAATGTTTCCATTAAAATATCTATTAGAATCCATGCAATGAAATATTGAGGTCATTTCAACAGCAGAGGTAGGTTCTAGTTATTAGTACTAATTTTTTCTTGCTTAGATTATATGAAACAGTTTTATAATGCACTTTACTTAAACTGAAATATAATTACTTTTACTGCATATTTGTAGTTACAGGCAAAAAAAATACTTTGTTGTATTTATTCAAATGTATTATTTTAAAATATAAGAATATAAGAATTCCAATCAAAATCAAAAGAAAACTTCTGTTGTTGGTACAGTAATGCTGCCAGGATCAGTTGAGAATGCAGACTCCTTCACAGCTACGCATAATGCAACTTGAGAACCCATAGATATTTGAAAAACGTTCATGCAGGAATGCTGTAGGAATCTTGAAGAAAATTACAGTGCAAGTAAGTAGAATAAAAATTGTATAGAAATTGGATATAGGCTGGAGTGGTGCTGTTTAGGAAAAACAAACATATAAAAGGACGAATGTCTGAATGCATCATTGCTACGCCTCTGCCTGGCTATTCATACAAGAGTTTTTGTACATAAAGGAAACCTACAGCAGGGTTAACCAACTACTCCACGGGTCTCATCCACAATGACGACTGTGAAAAAAAATGGAATTTCATACCCTATATTTGAATTGTACAAGTATATGCCACATTAAATTACAATTTCCTTTGTAGTGCATTTAATAAATGTACTTTTCTCTATGTTTTGTTCTTGCTAAGGATAGGATTCGCCTTCACATCTTCTAAATTACAGGTTACACTTTTGATGTGTTATTTAGGTTTATCATGCAAACGCTGCAGGAATATGATTTTTGTGAAAGTAAAGTCGATGCTTCAGAGCATCCATGGTGAAAAAGATGGAGTAAAATGCAATGGAAATGGAATGAAGGTTATGACCTGTAATGACAAAAGTGCACATAAACTATTTACATTATAAACTTTTTCATCCTAACTCTTTGTAACTGTAACCATGTTGTCTTTTTGGGTCAAGCCTACTTGGATCAGACAACACATGTTCAGTCTAGTTTCAGCTACTGGTCTGAAAGATTCTAAGATTTTAAGTCTTATGTATTTTTTTAGATTAAACAATGAGGGATCTACTTGTTGTCTGTTTCTTCTGTTTAATGGTTTCTCATGGCAGCAGATGCCTTAATGGTTAGCACTGTGGTCTCACACATGTCCAGAGTCCAGGTTCAAATCCCACCTTGGTGACTCTGTGCATGGAGTTTGCATGTTCTCCCTGTGCTTGGTGGTTTTCCTCTGGGCGCTCAGGTTTCCTCCCACAGTTCAAAGACATGCAGATTAGGCTAATCTGCATTTCCAAATTGCCCGTAGTGTTTGAATGTTGCTCGGAGGTCCTACCGCGCTTGTAAAAATAGGGATAAATACAGTAGTCACCACTGGCCTCCATGGTCCCTGGTTGGACTTCAGAGGTTCCTAGATGGATGGACGGATAGATAGAATGGTCACTCATAGAGCTGGATTACTGACCGTGAAGCACCTTAGATGCTTGGAAAAAAATTAATCAATCCACTTAAATACTCATATCACATGTCTGATGCTGACTAGCTTGTCGCTTAGCGACAAGACAACTTCATCATGTTTTTCCTCTTCTGAGAACATGAACAATTTGTATTCTCAAGTGTTCTTCATATACACACACACACACACACACACACACACACACACACACATGCACAACAGCTGTAACATTCATGTAGCATGATTTATTGTTTTAATTTTGAATCTAAGTTAATCAATACCAATAGTTTTTCCAAAATGCGCAGAAAATTAGTTAGTGATTTTGCAAAATATATGATATGGGAGGAGATGTTTTTAATCTATTTAAAGCACTGTATATGATTTTAATGTTAAACAGATTGAATATTGCACTAGGTTAGGCATCGGATCAGATTTTTTGTCTTCCTCAGATTCTAAGTATGAAGATTATTATTAATAAAAGAAGTATGATGTTGTACAGTAAGTGAAATAGGTTTATCTGGGATGTGCTTATTATCCTATATGTGATGTGTCGCATTATAAAAAGTGGAACAGTGTGCAACTTTCAGTTCGGTTTTCATGAGTGGCGATATGAAAGGACTCCGAGGTAGCCCGAGGATCCCATTACCCTGAGACTGAGTGCGTTAGGAATGGTACCTCTGGTGTAGAATTTGCCTGGATGATTGACAGACACGGGGGAGGACGTCAGAGATTATTGGCAGGCAACAAACGAGTTGACGTTAAATCAATCCAAAGCAGTCTAATAATTTCAAATCACTTGTGTTTAACTAAAGCTGTTGCTTTTTCGTCTGCATGGGAAATCATTTATGTCGAAAAATTCAGCTCGCATGTACATTACATCGAATATATAATAATGGCACAGCTTTTTTTTTTTTTCTTCTTCTTTTTTTTTAAATAGTTAATTATTTATCCAGGTGTATTAACAAATTTATGCTGCTGACCATAGAGCAAAAAATCAGTTTAGCATTTGAAACCCCAGCAGCAGCGCATGACGAATGGCTAATGAGTGATCTAACCTTGGCATCGTTCGAAAATTTGGTGAGAAGTGGTGAATAATGCATTAACCGCACAGCTAAACAAACAGCCCTGAAAGCCTGTTGGAATAATTTAGAGAACGTGAACAGGACAAAGGGCAAAACCTTTCCCCCATTAAGGAGTGGAGGGAAGGAATTTGCCACTCTTCCGTGGGAAAAGTCAAGATTTGATATTAGAATCAGATGTAGCTAATGGGTTCAATAAGTCACACGATTGACCGCTTGCTGTTTCACTGACCCTTATTCAAATCACGCAGATTACCGTGTTTAATTATGACTTCAGATCTAGAATGTTGGAAATGGTTTGAGGATGCTGAAGTCATATAAAGTCACAAATATGGCTCACAAACTTTTAAATCACATTATATCATCATCAGAAGACTTTTCCTGAAGAGATTTCCTTGCATGCCAGGGCTTAGCCTGGATCATAACGTTACCTGAATATTATGTGTCCAAGCATTTCATGTGGTGCAGTTGATATTGAAGTTATTGTGTAAATGATGTCAACTTAGATCTAAAATCATCTGTCAGTCAAAAGATCAGAAATTGAGAAAGTAAAGAAAAATGTCCCGTATGGCTCTAAAATCTAGCACAAAATGCAGTATTGCATGTCATACAAAAATGTATAATGCTAGTCGGATCTTGTACGTGAAATGAGAATAGAAGACACGGCAGCTCAAAGATGACTTGAACGTTCATATTTTTTTAATATATAATTTTAGCAAAGTTGCAAGCTTTATCTCTTAAATAAGACCCTTTGTTACAAAGTAAAATGTCTAGAATTCATACTGTTAGTCGCGTTAATACACTTATTTAATAATTAAATGTCTATATTTTATTATTTTTATGCAGCCTAATATTTTTAGCCTTGGAAGTTACATTAACACATTAGCGTTTTCTCTTGCCCTGTAGCTAGCCAGATCTTATCATGTATGGAAGAAAGGAAGTATGAACAGAAATTCAGCTCTTTGTAGGAAACTTTGTATGTTGAAATGTTTGCACTTAAAATTATTTTAAAATGCTTTCTTTTATAATCCAATTTAGGTCTTCTGGAAACATTTTAATGCCCGCTAACTGGTAAATAACAAATACATTAAAGTACTGTAATTGCAGTAAGCATGTACTATATAATTAGCTTAGGTTTGAAGGTCACTATTCAAGTCCAAGTAAAGTCGTTAATATTAGCTAAAGTCTTGTGCAATGCTGAGAATAACTTAATTAGTATTAACTTAAAGATAGTAGGACCTTACAGTACTTTTTTCTCTTTGTGCCATCAAACTATAGTTCTTTTGCTAGGAAAGCAAATAGTATAAACAGTATACTGTAACTCAGTTAAAAGTAAAGAAGTGCTGCTTAGTTTAATGTTAATCCTTTAAGAAACCTTGTTGATTTTAAAGAATTTCTTATAAAGAATTTCAAGTTTTTTTTTCCTTTTTGGAGATTGGCAGATAATTAGCACCTGCATTAATTAGTGTTAAAATCAATCCTGCAGCAAGCAACACAACACGGTAATGAACGTATTTGTGGATGTTGGCAAAATCTAGAACCTCAACCTGAAAATGCTTTAATTTTACTTTTAATATTTACACCTTGAGACAAGAGTAGCCCATAATTTTTTTAAAAACTTTTTTCAATGAATATTATTATTATTATTATTATTATTATTATTGTTATTATTATTATTTTAGCTGTGAATTGAATAAACATCAGTCAATGCAGGTGTATGTACCGTATTTTTCATGTATGTTTCAATGTTAATGCAGTAAATAATATTTGTTAAATTAATCTAAATGTAAAACATGGGGCAAACTTGGGACAAAGTCAATTAAAACTATATTTTAGGCATAAAGGCACTAAACATGGACCACTTTAAAAGTATTTATGCAATTCTAAAAATAGTTTAAAACAAATAAAAACACAACTTGTGATCAAGAATGGTTCCTTAATAATCTGTTTAAAGCAGCCCTTCATGATTTGAGAAACAAGCAAGCAAACAAACAAAAAAGTCACATTGAGATTATTTTTTCACATATTGCACTTGTGATTTAAACTGACAAATGTAACTATTAAATTACACCTTTAAAAAAAAATAAAAACTATTAAATGATCTCATTAAAAGGATGTTTTCCAATATTTATCACCATAAAAATATTAACCATAAACAAATGTTGTCAAAATGTTGACAAACACTAGATACATTCCTGACTATGTGTATGTTGCCTGTACTAAATTTCAGCATTTTTCAATTCAATAATTGCAAATGTCTATGTTAAAATTATTATCTTTATGCAAATAATTTAAAGGTACTGTACATTCAAGCAGTTGCTCAAATTCAACTGATTACTAATGTTTTAAAAATGGTACAAGGAGCACACATTAACCTCAAAAGAGTCAACAAATTTTTTTTCAACAAATAATCTTTTTTATTGAGTAATGTAACTCTGAAGTTAGAAGTGTGCATGTTTTTTTTGTTCCTCATGCTGTTTTTCATATCTATTGCCTATAACTTATTTGTATTTATTTTGTATCTTATGCTTATGACTAACAACCTGAGGTGATAAATTCTTGCAGCAGCAGTTTCCAAATCAAATTTGTTATCTAAATCGGTATTACGTTTTCTGCTTGTTGTTCGACGGAGCGTTTTGTCATGGAAACTAGCATATTTTTCTGAAACCGATGAATAATTTATCAGCTAGACACTCCTGCTGACTCGAAACTTCAAAGATCTCAACGAGAGAGTTCAAGTGCTTAGCTAATTAATTAGGCATAAGCAAATTTCTCTCCGGAAGGTGCCACACGGGTCAGGAAAATGCGCTGGACCTCGGTGGAATCGATAATCGCTGTAATATCGATTGACCGCGTGCGGGTGAAAACAGTGCTATGAGGAAGTGTTTATTTTACAGAATGCCTGTTGAATCGGTTGTTTTGAGCAAACTTTAGAATATACAGTATGTTATTTTACTTTGTTATTTATTGCCTATCAGATATGCATAGTTAAAACCACATGTATTTGCACAGCTGCTACTAAAGTTTAAAAAGTGTCTAAATATCCCCAATTCTGATCTGATAAAGATTTAAGATTTAAGATCTGTATAAACAAGTGATAACTGATAAGGATGACTTTACAATTTCTTTGCACTCAGATCAGGATGGATAGAATAGAAACTCAGTAGCTAGACCACCAGGGAAGTGGACTTTCCAGTGCACTGCCAGATTTTGCTTGCATTGAAACCTTAAAAATATAGATTTTTTTTGTTGTTGTTGTTCTTTTGTTGAGAAATAGGGAAAAAATGTTCTTATGTAACCACAAAACTTTTGCTCACAGAACAAAAAATGCAATTTCAACTCAGTACTAAAAATATTTATCATTATAGTATATATTCACAATGGGAGTCAGTGTTGAGTCTCACCTGGTCTCTTCTTTGCTGTTAAGTTTTACATAAAGCAACAAAAGGCATAAAAAAAAACCCAGATTTTACAAAAGGCAATATATAATATTAGAATCAAATGTGAATTAGAATAACAGAACCCAGTCTTGAGAGTATTTTCAAATCGATTTATTTCTCTATATAATCCCCTGCCACACTAATGCACTTATCCCAGTGTTTCACTAGTGCTTGGACACCATCAAGAAAGTTTTCTTAGTACGCCGGAGCCATGACCGGACTGCCTGCTTTATATCTGAAATGCTGGCCTCCCAGGAACATGTGGCTTGGAGCAAGGTTTGGAATGCATGTGGATGTGGCAATAACTCCTAGCCTACAGTAGTTCCTGTAATGTGCAAGTGAATGATTGTGTTTACAATACCCACATACAGATGCTGTCTTCTGTAAATGTCAATCGCTTTACCCCTTCATTCACCCAAAATCTCATCACGAGTCCCGCTTTGACCAGTTTGAACACCCATTATAGTATTGAAATAAACATCTAATCATGATCTAGTATATTAACCCACTGCATCCTACTGCATACTGGCTTGTCAACTCACACATTTTTTTCAGATATTATTATATTATATAACAGTTTTTTTTTTTTTTTTGGTGCATGCTAATTAATCTTTACATGCTAATGAATGCACACAGTTTTAAAATAAATAAATAACATCAAATGATGCATAGCGCAGATTGTATATTATATATAAATGTATATAGTGCATTAGGATGATGTGTTCAGAAATAAATACATGATTTACATTTATGGCATTAAGGTGTGGACTGCTAACTAGAATGGAATTTTATCAGATTAAAATATTGTGCAACACAGTTGTTACCAGAAGTAAGTACATTTTTGTACTTACTTCTGGTAATAACTGTGTTAATAAAATATTCTGCATGGAAACACACATGTCGATTAGATCAGCACCGGGCTTGGTTAAGCAGCTCTGCTGATACACTGATAGTCCCCGCAGGCTTAGTGTGTGCATGTATGTGTGTGTTTGAAGAGGAGGAGAGAGAGAGTGAGAGAGAGAGAGAAGTGGTGTACACTTAGCCATATCTCACTGAGACGAAAATAATTGTATGCATTATGTGTAAGCAAAAAAGCTGCATCAACATGATTACTCGCTTGTGAGGTCAAAGAATACGAGGACGGCATTTCTGCTGTGACTGTAAGGGCCCTGAACATGCTGTGCTGAGGCACATACACATGTAGCGTAGAACAAAAACAGAAACTAGCATACTGCGCTAGAGAGAAAAAGAAATGTTTACTAGCAGGTAGTGTATCTGTCAACTTTAGAAATAAATAAGCCCTAAAGTTGCTCTGGTAAGCAATATGTAAGGAAATACTGTACCATAAACTATACATTTTTCATGATCTGTGATGATGCGAGCAACATGAAAAAGTGTGATCCTGTATGTTATGGCCTGCTAAAACAAATTGCATCGAAAATTATACATGGAAATCAAACAGTGGCGATTTCTTTAAGACTGCAAGGGAAGCTCAGCTTCCCCTATAATGTCACAAAATTAATGGTCAAATTATGT
>JAOVVA010000002.1:872365-887113 GCA_028565275.1 Leiocassis micropogon | reverse complement strand
GATCCTTAAGAGTTTCATCAAACACTTCTTTCTCTGGCTGCTACAGTTATTGAAATCATTCTTTGTTATTTTCTCTTTGTTTTTACACCAAAGGCACCAAAAGCAAAAGAATAAAAAATGAGCTATAGTCAATACGGTGGCAGCATTGGGAGACTTAAATCAAATACCAGGATAAGTCATAAATACGTATGCTGAAGGGTTACGGAACAAGCTGTGCGACACACAACCATCCACGAACGAACGCGTAACAAGACGGATGATCATAACAAGACAGACACAACATCTGGGTTGATTCATGTAGGGTTGATAAGCTCACTATGCATAAATCTATCGTTAGCATTAATAAAAGCCCTTGCTAATGATGACTGCGATCTAAATTCCACGAACGCTTGACAACGCGTGATGTATAAACTTTAGAAGCCGATTTGTCACCTGGTGTCCCAGTAACGACTCTTCTGAGTTGCAACATCACAGCTCGATCTCTCTGAGGTTAATTTGTAATAACTATGCTGTCCAGACCCGACCTAATTTCTTGCCCATGGGGTTTGATTAAAAAGGGTCTGAAAGGTGATTTGGAAGCTGCTCACACCTCATGGTCAAGCTTAAGGGCCTTTGTAAATTTAACTGCAAGTAAATATCCACACCTTAGGTTGTACCCAAGGATGTGCCCTCTTGCTTGATGTAAATTGAATCCAATTGCAGCAGGCATTATGGAGTGGTGTATGAACACAGTTTCAAGGCCATACGCCTAATAAATATTGCAAGTGCAAGAAGGGAAAATATTGCGAATGTTTTGTCATTAGGATCTGATATATTTATTTTAAATCTGTGCAGCACTGCCTGTCGATAGATCTCTCTGCATTTATGTTTAGTCGTTGAAGTAAAGTAAAAAAAAAAAAAAAGCAAATATCAGTATTCACACTTCTTACTGAACTATCTAGCTCAAGGTTGTTGTTTTTTTTTTTGGTTTCGTGTGGCTTGAGATGCTTTTCTGCACAACACCGCTGTAAAGAGTGTGTGTTTTTTTTCCGACAGAGAGTTCCGGCTTGTCAGCGCAAATCAATCTGCTCATTCTCCTAAATCTTTAAACACAGAAATCCGCCAGCAAAGATGTAGCTTTTGGACTCAATTCACTGACTCTGATTACATTCGTTTTAAAAATTCATTCCGACATTGACTCGGTCTTAAACTGGCTTACTATATGAACTTCACAGTTAAGTGAGATCAGAAAGTAAACTAAATAAAACCTTTCTACATCCATCTATTATCCATGCCGCTTATTTTGTATAGGGTTGCAGAAAGCCTGGATCCTATCCCAGGGAACTCAGGGCAGAAGGGAGGAGACAGACAAAGAGAATGGGATGTCAACCCATAGCAGGACACAAGTTCACACACATATATGCTTTAAGCAAACGCCATTCGGGCTACACTGAATGGCTTTGGACTGAAAACTGAAGAACCTGGAGGAAACCCACCACTCATGGGGAGAACATGAAAACTTCACATACAGTACACAGTCAGGAGGCAAGATTCGAACAGTCAACCCTGGAGCTGTGAAGTGACAGTTCTGTACCCCTTTGGTAAAATATATAACTTTTTTTTTTTTTTAAGAATATATGATTAACTATATACAGTATGTTGACAGAAAAACTCATTTGTGTTCTAAACCAAATCCTTTTTTTTTTTTTCGTAACTCTTGACTCTTGAATTTAGCCACAGCAACAGTTTCCCACGCTGGCCCAGATCTACTGTAATAATGATTTCATGACCCAGAAAAGTTCAGAGCTTGATTAATTAGTAATTATATATCAATTATTCCCACATTATTACAGGGACAGTTGCTTATGTAAGAGATCTCGAGTTTTTATTCCATGGGGCAATAAAGTGTTTACAAGTGAATATCAGATCACACAAGTGCAAACTGTCCTCGAGTTCCTGCGATCACAAGCAAATCACGCCTTTATAATTACAAGAAAGTGGCAAAACGCACCGCATATTCCCTCAGCGTGAGGAAGGATGTTGCTGCTTGGTATGTACTCCCGATCACTACTCTTGCATGACTCGCGCTCCTTCTTCCTGTTTTCGGAAAAAAAGTTTTGATTCCTTACTGTGGCGTCTTGATGAAGCTGCTCTCCTTGCGACTCCTTAAACGGCCTTGTTTAGCAGAGTCGCATACTAATTTCAGGATACGCATCTGCACTCCAGGTTTGCCTCTTGACATTTGAGGCTGATTAAAAATTTGCCCCAGCCCTAACCTTTGCGTCGCTCGAACCTCTATGTCATTGCATTAGCACTTCCATTATCATTCAGTCAGATCTAATAACGGCAGTTTAACTGTGGCCTGTGCTGGAATATTTTTAAATTGAACAACACACAATACAATGGGAAAATCCAAGGAGCTCAGTCCAGATCCGAGGAAAAAGGGTAGTAGATTTACACAAGTCAGGAATTTCTCTGAGCTATTTCTAAAGAACTGTACCGTAGTTCTTTAGTAGTTCAGGAGCAACTCAGGAAACTCCAACACCTTGAACTGGAAGCTGCTGTAACACCAGTATCACTGTCTACAGTAAAGTGAGTTTTACATCACCAAGGTCTGAAAGGTCGCCGTCTAAAAAAAGGCGCTCCAAAATACAGGGGTATGTTAGAAGAAATAAAAGGAAGGCATTCGATGCCAAAGTGAGGTATTTAGCTGTTAAGCATGGTGGTGGTAGCTTCACTCTTGCTGCCAGTGGATAGAATGATAAAGAACCAGAACCTTGTTGAATTAGGGCTCCAACAGGACAATAAACCCAAACACACATCAAAGCTGAAAACTTAAACAGGCTATCTTTAAGCTTTTGGCGCATCATCCCTACTGGAAATGTGAGGACTGTGCATACAATTCAGCTCTGTGCCAGGAAACCAACACATTTAATTAAACATTGCCAGTTCTGCCAAGATCAAATATTGATCAAATATTGAAGTAAAATTTTGCCAAAAGCTTGTTGATGACTAAAAGCATCTGCTAAAGGTGAAACTTGTTAAAAGGCTCCCAGCCAAATATTGGAGTGTTCAGTATGTATATTTTCGACCCTGTGTTGATTTGTTTTTTTTTTTAAATAATAAAATAAAAATCATGTGGTTTGCCTTCAATGTCGGTTTCCCTTGGTTTCTTCATCCATGTGTGCATATTGCTCTTGTCAGTGGCATCATCTCTGTAAACATTCTGTAGCACAGTGGGAGACCATCAATTGTGACAACAGGGCTTTTCAAAGAGGAATTAGGAGTTGGGTTTGATGATGCTATTTGAATCGTCCATGTCAGTTAATAGAAATGTTACCCCAACTTTTGCACTACTTTCAGTACAGACTTTGTATTATGCCCAGCCCTAGATGGGCACCCCAATAATCTCATTGTGTCTAACATGCCAACACCCCCACTCTACATCTTCATTTTTATTAAGGGGAAAAGACTAAACCTTGGCAAATTGTATGGCGTATAGACAATAAAACACCTTTTTTTTTTTTATTAGAAAAGAATAAATGTTTGGGGCTCGGTACAATATGAAGAAATGTTTGCTGCTTCATGTCTGGCTGCATCACACCATCCAAGATTGTATAAAAGTGGGATATGAGATCATTTTTAAAAGACAGATCAGGTGAAAGGTTGCGAGCTGGCTCTGAAATGTGTTGTACTTCGAACCATTTTTCCAATCACTGTAACCGGTATTGGGTATGATGAAGTACTAATGGCTTCGTGCTGAAAGTAGAGCGATCGCCAGAGCTAGGGCACGCCGAGAGGTCGAACCCTGGCCGAGATGAAACCGCCATCCGAGTTTCCATCTGCTGACTGAAAATAAAACTGATCTTTGCCATTGTCAACTGATCTTGACCTTAAGAAATGCAGGGTTCAGTGGCCTCTAAAGAGAATGCTGTGTGTTTATTATCAGAGAGATTCTCACAGAAACCCCAGCTCCGGCTGTTGTATGATGTTTCATAACCAGTACTGAGAGCAGGATTTGCCCTTGAACAGAAGATGCTGTCCGTCGTCTGTAACAACCGAAGAGGAACTCTCTCCCCGTCCGCATGGCTGGTTGTACAGTACGCAGTCCTCTCCCTCCTTTTGAGATCATTTATCTTGATATTAGATTGAAACGTTGAAATGTTTCATTAAACCATACAATCATTTTCATGCCAAATGATCCCTAATTCGCTAGTATTTTCATTTTTCTGTTCTCTCTGTTTCTCTCTCTCTCTCGTTCTCTCTCTCAGATGAATCATTTGATGAAGAGATGACCTGACATTCAAAAAAATAAATGTTCCAGTCATTATTGGCCTAATATTCACACACATTTTCCCTGTATTGCTTCACTCCGGGGTTTTCAGACAGAATAATAATCTCTGAATATTTTAGTGAGCTCTAATCCCTCTTGATGGACTTTCCGTTCATGTGTGTGACCTGACTCGGGAAGTGGATACTTCTGCCTACAATTCCAGGCCAGTTTTTTTCCCCTGTCTTTTTTTTTTTAAATTTTAATACAATACTAAAGAAGATCATATACACTGTTTTTGGTTGGACTTTTTCCAGACGTCCTTCTTCCAACAAACCCACGGTGTGTCTGCGCAAGGTTGGTGTTCATTAGTTTACATTAAAAGGACAGCAACAAATTAATCAAGATTTCAGTTAAATAACAACATCAATTTAAATGCCATCAAGTTAACAGCCCATTTTTCATCTCATGTGAAATGACTATAGAAGTAAAAAAGAATGTTATTTACTGTGTTTTTGTTCACAGCGAGACACCTACCCGTACCTGTACTGTACGTACTGTAACAATCTCATACTCCTACAAAAATATTAATAACGGCCATAATTTGCATCTCACACAGTGTAATGCAGATCAATCCCTGCTATCCTTTTCACCCAGATGAGGACGGGTTCCCTGTTGAGTCCGGTTCCTCCCAAGGTTTCTCTCTATTACCATCTCAGGGAGTTTTTCCTTGTCACTGTCGCCGTCGTCCTCGGCTTGCTCATCGGGGACTATCTGATAATTTTAATTCATACACATTCACATTTCATACAAACTTAAATAATTCCTTTGATTGTGTAAAGCTGCTTTGTGACAAGCGCTATACAAATAAAATTGAATTGAATTGAATAATTAACCAACCCGTGATCTCAAGCTGATATTACAATGCAAATAACACACATTATTACACTGTAATGACTGAGTTATGTATCTTTTGTATCTTACTCTAAATTGGAGTTAAATTTTTAAGTGGGTTTCCTTCTATCATCATCATCATCATCATCATCATCATCATTATATAACACAGCCATGCAAATAATGTTGTTGAGTTCCTATAATGAGTATCATAAAGTCCGCTGCCACGAAAAGTACCATAATGCAATCTCACTGTGTGTGTGTGTGTGTGTGTGTGTGTGAGAGAGAGAGTCAAAATGGGTAAAATCAGGCAAGGAGTGTTCAAGACAAACAGGGACTTTTAAGTGTGCAGAATTACTGATCACAGTTGTGAGAGTAAAATCTAGCTTTATTTTTCTGTATAATATCCTGCTGCACTAAAGCACTCATCTCAGGGTTTCAAGGATAGAAGGATAGCATCAAAATAAAAAAGTTCTCTTCCCTGGCCTCCCAGGAACTTCTTCAATGGCCCAAACATGTGGAAATGGCTGAAGTGAGGTCAGGACTGTATGGTTGATGTGACAATAACTTTCAGCCGAGTTGCAAGTGGTGTTGGTGAATGATTGTGTGTACATTTCACACAGACAGATGGATCTGTTCCACGGAGTTAACCGTTGGTTTTCATGGATCAGCTATTCTACCCATTAAATGTTCTTGGGGTTGACTGCAGTGGGCTCTGAGCTTTCACCAGGAAATTTCCCAGTCTTGACTTGAACACCCCTCTTAAGTGTCTATAAAGGATTAGGCTATTTGTCATGTAGGGCTTGTATAGATGTTATTAACCCTAGAATATGACATATGGATGACAATGGATGAGATGTTATAACATGGTATGATGGCCATAGTGCTGCAAAAACTTTTGCTTGTTTGTCCTTGAATATGAAGAGGACAGGAAACAGGAAATGAGATGAGCATGCACCATTGGCACAGAGGAGTGAGTTCACATTAGACAGATGAACAGCAGTCATATTAATGTCAACAAGCCTGAACAGGAGCAAATCCTGGGTCCGAAAAACAGACCACGTAAACGAAGGTTGGATTTAATAAGCCTATAAGCAAAGTTGATGGTGAAGACAATCTGATGAGGGGTGTTCAAGTCAAACTGGGACTTGTGATGAAATTTCTAGTGAAAGAAGGCGTAAAAGCGTTTGACATTTACAGAAGACTAGTAAAAAAAAAGGACAGTGATGAGACTCTTAGGCATTTGAATTGTGCAAACGTTTTAAAGAAGACCATACATTCGTGAATGACGATCCCAGGCCGAGGGGGCTCGGAGCCCATTGCGGTGGTTCCCGTGAACACTCAGCGAGTGGAACGCCTGGTCCTTGAAAATCGCTGAATAACTTGTAGCCAACTTGCAGAAGAGATGCATGTGAGAAGTGTACACACAATCATTCACCAACACCACTTGCACATTACAGCGCTTAAAACATTAAAACACTGAGATATAGTGGGATATGGTGTATAAGTGTTATAGTGTAAAAGGGGGTTATACAAAGAAATGAAGGTAGTTTTATAACTGTGTAATGTTATTCTGCACAATCTAAAGTCCTGCTTTGACCCGAACATTCTTTGTAGAACACTTAAGAGTTTACTTTAATGCATGGACCTGCATAAACAACTAGCATATTGATTGCTGTCTTTAAAAAGGGTAACAATGCTCTTCAACGTCTCCTACAAATCTCCACATGGAGGTTACAACAGCATGAAAGCCTACGGTATGACACTCTGACCTAGCGAAACCATGACACTGTAAGAGCCCAGACATGTACAGTATATTTTTATTTCGTTCTTTAGTACATTTTTTTACAAATTTTTACCATTTCATTCACAAGGATTGGAAAGTATACATTCAACATAAACAAATTCAATACCAATTATTAATATCAGTACCAATTAAGAAGTCTCCAGTGTCAGTACTTTAACAGTCATACTGTAGGTAAAGCTTTTACTTGTCGAAAACAGGATTCTACATTTGTCTATTTTGAGTTGATATAAAACAAGCCGTAACAGGGGCTAACTTTTTTGTGGACGCCCCACAACATTAAATATATACCTTTACTATACTGCTTATCCTGTACAGCGTCATGGGAAGGTAGGCATGGAGCCTATCCTGGGAGACACCTCCATGTCCTTGGAGTGTAGGAGGAAACCGGAGTACCTGGAGGAAACCCAATATGCATGAGGAGAACCTCATTTACACGTACCCGAGGCAGGAATCGAACCCTCAACCCTGGAGGAGTGCGGCCCTAACGATAATCTGTTGTTCTTTAATAAATATAAATGTGATACCCAGAAAATAGATGTATAGGAAGAAATGAAAACAAGTGTCTTATTCCTTCCAGGACACAAAATAATTAAATCCACCGCATTTTATATTTGTATGATGTTTATGTAGCCCTTAAGCAAAATGAGTTGAAACTAAATCTCGTATATTCATGTATATATTGTACTGCTGTATATTTACTATATCACATGGCTCTAGTATTGTGTATCTTTATGACAAGCTTATAAAGGACTTATGTACACCATATGTAGCTCGATGAGTACCACTTTAAGCATTCTCACATTCTAAACAAAGCACATTTTCATATATTTTCATAAAACTGACAACACGTGCACTGAATTATTTTATATATTTTCCTTTTCATTTCCGTCTTATGTTTTTATTCCGCCGTTACTGCTTATTGATTTCTGCACAGCTTATGCTCACAACTAGCTTTTAATTACTCAATAAAAGTGAATCATCGATGACTTTTATGTCGCTTATTAACTTAAAATGGGGTAGGCAATTACGCTTAAGTGTTCTGGTCTTGACTACAGCTCCGACTCCTACTGTTCAGCTCCTGATATTCTTTTCATCATGAGGATGACCCGCCTGTTGACCCAGACTCAGCGACAGTCCAAACACCCTGGCTGGCGTTCAGGAGCCGCCTCCGGAGCCAGGCCTTTGAAAAGAGAGAAAATTAATAATTCAAGGTGATGTTAATCTCAGGCGGGTCACGGGGGTTATTTCCTGGCTGACAGAAGCTCAAATGATTATCCAGGCAGATGAGATTACTTTCTCTGTGAAAGCTGCGCGAGGGCCACTGAAAGAAAAGCCCTTTAAACTTCTCTCGCTCTCTCTCTCACTTCTTAACCACCGTCCTTGGGGAATATACAGTGAGATGCTCGTATGTGTGGGATGAATTGGTGTCGGATGAATATATCACACCTTATTGAAATGTTTGGATAATGAGTTTATTTTCCCAAAGGCATTCGATTCGGTTTTTCCCTAACCAAACCGGGCTTGTGCTTATACAAGAACTGTTCATGAGATTGCAAATAGGAAGTCAAAAAAAAATCACCATCATTAATCAGATATGGAAAATTGGCATGTTATTGGTTTATGAACACGGCCAAGCAGACGGGCTGCGTCCAGCCTGATGCAATCGAACTCGGCTTCAGCATCTGGCGTGGTTTACCTCTGAGCTGCTGCTGGCACCGAGAACAGAACTATTGCTTTATGGAAATGTGCAAATCCTACCAATCTTACTTGGCCAAACCAATTCAAAAAGCTTCACAATGTTCCAGTCTAACACACATCCCAAATTCAGGTCTCTCTCTCTCTCTTTTCTTGTTTTTTTTGGTTTTATTTTTGTATTACTCTTTGGCCATGATATTAAATGCAAGTATGAGATCAGTAACTTGGAGTTAGCATTATGAAACCATTATGGTTTTGCATTTTGGCCTAAAAATTCACTCATTATAATGTAATTGTACAGTAATATAATTCAGTCATCTTCTATACTGCTTTTCCTGTACAGGGTCACATGAGCCTATCCTAGGGGACTTTAGGCACAATCCCAGACTCATTATACGGCAGTTAGTTCCAACCAAGTATTACAGTTGGTCGAGAGGCACTCCATGAGTGGTGGGAATAGAACATAACAGCATTGGATGTTTAACTATACTGGATGTATCATGCCGGATCACAGGTAACTGTCAGTTGCAACATGGGTGATACTAGATTGGTATGGTCTGCAGTACTGGAAAGAGGAGAGAGCAACTGCCTGCCAAAACCCGCATTCAAAACCAGACGTACTTTTACCAAGAAAACAGATCTGATAATGTTCATATAAAACACTTTGTCTAACTTAATAACTGCTTCTGAACGGTCCATGTAATTCTGTTTATGACTAATGCAAGATACAAAGCTAACTAGCTTCCAACACACGGCTCAATCCCAAATCACTGACTTCTGATCAAGGGCACTACTTGCTGTGTGGAATGAGAGATTGATTTTTATCCCTGTCATATAGTGCACTAGCTGTCCATTTAACGCTATTTGGATTCAACCCCAGAACTCTGAAATTTTGTTGGTATTCTAAAGTGGAATAAGCATATAAAGTAAATCTCATAAGTTTCTCAGGACTGTCCACCACCTCCATGGTTTATTCTCTTCACCTTTTAGCTGCATAGTACTGGTAGGAATTTACAAATACTTTCACCCCTGTTAATCACACTCGCTAACGTTGCTCGCTAACGGTCGGTTGCCAGCTGCGCCAGGGGTGGTTATTTAGTTTCACCAGTTGTGGAAGGATATGTGTTGGCAGAGAAGAATGGTCAAATAATCATACAAATCATAATCTGTTAATAATAGTGGCTTTTTCAGAACAGTTGTATAAAAGCTGTTTACAACAGTGCAGCCCCCTCGTGCCTACAACAGCATCACAGCTGTGCTGATATTCAGTACAACAGCACTCCGACTCATGAGATTTGACCATGTGATTGCTAAATTTTAAATCTGTGCAACAAATTTATGCACCTGCAGTTTTAAATTTCCAAAAGGAAGTCATCATTCTCAGAGATAATCTAAACTTGCAAGAAACTCTTTAAGAAAAGAAAAATTTAATGAGAAATGTATTTATTTATTTATTTATCATTGATTCATATTTTAAAAGAAACCTCTTATTTATTATCTATCTACTGCCATCCGTACTGTCATGACAACAATGTTATCTAATAGTCAAGTTCCTAATATGAATCAGATGAAAGAAGCATAAAAATAACCTGCAGCCCAGACCTCGAGCTCACCATGGTGTCTCTGTGACCGAATGCTAATTCACCGAATAATGAAGCGTTCTAAAAGAGATGAGCAAGGTGCAAGAAATGATG
Source organism: Leiocassis micropogon (assembly GCA_028565275.1). Taxonomy (NCBI): domain Eukaryota; kingdom Metazoa; phylum Chordata; class Actinopteri; order Siluriformes; family Bagridae; genus Leiocassis; species Leiocassis micropogon. The sequence continues at coordinate 876,774 of JAOVVA010000002.1, read as the reverse complement.
GAGACAAACAGACTCTGTGACCCATGAGCCAATAAAAGGATGCCTCCTGGTCTGGAATTAGCTTTCAATAAGTCATTTATTTCACATGCCGCTGTATTAAGGTCGTAATGATTATGTTAGGATAGTAAATCTGCCGCCGTATTTCTCATACTGTTTCATTTATTAAGCTCTACAATATAAAAGAGTCACAATTGAGTTACAAGTGAAGCACTTTTCTAGCAGCACCAAACAAATCAGATTCATTTCTGTCTTTTGATTTTTTTTTTTCTTTAAAGGACTGAGACAGGTGTAATTCTGGACAAATTTGAGGGCAATGCAGTCAGAGTTTATTCCATTTTCTGATAAAATGAAGTTTTAAAAAATACAGTACATATATTTTATGCAAAATCTGTTGCATGGTAGTTAAAATTAAAGTTTGTTAAATATTTTACATCAGGAAATTTGGGATTTGGTTAAAAAAAGACATTATCCTTTCTAAAATAAATGAAGCAATTTGTTTTTATTTTTTTATACCCATGGTGGTTCAAGGGTTGGGGGTTAAAATCTCGCCTCTGGTCTGTGTGCGTGTACTGTAGTTTGCATGTTCTCCCCGAGCATGATGGGTTTCCTCCAGGTTCTCTTGTTTCCTCATATGATCCAAAGACGTCTTTAAGGCTGATTCACGTTTACAGAATGTTTGCAGAATCTTATGCTAAAGTCCCAAAATAAAAATAGCTTATTTATAGGTAAGCATTTAATTACATTTTAAAACTAAATATAACTTATTTTAATTATAATTTTTTGTAAAAGTGTGTTAAACTACAAGATATTTATTAAGTAAAAGTAAAAAAAAAATAAATAAATAAATAAATCTTCTAACCTTTTGGCTACATACAGTACAGTACTGCGTAAGAATTTAAAACTACTTTCACCTCTGTTACTGTAATTAAACGAACTGTCAGTCGCCAGCTCTGCCAGTGGCGGTTATTTAGTTCTGCCAGTTGTAGAAGGAAAGCTTTTTTTGCTGGAGCAAAATAACTTAAATAAAGAAACAAATCATAATCTGCTTATAAGCTTTATTAAAGCTATATTACACTCGATATTGTGCTGTTGTGCTAAATATTACAATATCTACTGTAAGCCGTGCTGATGTTTAATACAAAAGCACTATATCTCATGTGATATTGTTTAAATATACACTGGGAGGAACAATAGAAATCACATTCCAGATTTACCTGCAATTAAAATAATCAAAAACAACTGTCCTGTTTTTAGTTTATTCCTGGTACATACTGTAGTTAAAATGTGCAAACGTATTTTAAAATCGTAAAAAAAAAAAAAAAAAATCAGGATTTTTTTTTACTGTTGCATTGCAATGATTCTAATTTTTTTTTAATAATTTTATTTTAAAAATAGTTTATGTGAATCCTAACTCACTCACTCATTCTTTATGCCGCTTATCCTTTACAGGGTCACGGCTCATGAGGCCTGGAGCCACTCCCAGGGAACACTGGGCATGAGGCAGGGCCCACACTGAAATGGGTGCCAATCCATCGCAGGGCACACAAGCACACACTCACTATCCGAGCAGTTTGGAAATGCCAATTAGCATATGAGGAAACCCACCAAGCAGAACCGGGAAAAGATGAAAACTCCAGGCACACAGACATGAAGCAGGAATCGAACCCTTCACCCTGAAAATAAAAATATTAAATTTTTTATTCTACTTATCTCAGTTCATTTACCACTTTGTAAATCACTGTTTAATTAAAAAAATAATAAAAGAAGTGTTGATTGACTACACATTACTGCTACATAGCAGTTTTAAATTCTCTTCTGACACCCCTGCTTCCAGCCTTGTTACAGGATATATCATAACAGTCTAGTACACAGTTTAGTACTTTTTTTGCAACGTTAATAATATTTACTTATTAAATTATACATCTTTGGATTAGAATGAATGGCAAGGCTAGTTTTCAGGAAAAAGAAAAAAAAATCATCATCATCTTCATAGCAACCGCAGAACTGAAGAGGATGTTATCGATCCACTCCACAATTCAGCCTGGCTCTTTTAACTTCTGCTTTCAGCACTGGGTTTAGCAAGCCTCGATTGCCTCTCTTTCTGCTCCTCTCTCAAGTCCGGCGTCCAAACCCTACAGTAATTCTACAGTAATTCCACCTCCCGTTTCATGGAGGAGTTGAAAGCGAGGTATGAAATATTAATGCGAATCCAGCAAGCCGGGTTCTTGACTTCCATAAATCTTGGTGCGCCCTCGCAGGAAAAGGGCAAGAATTAGATGGTGAAATAGCCATGGGAGATCAATCTCCTAGCATATCAACACGTGGAGGAAATAAAAGGGTTAAATTAACAGAACGTCTAGAACAAAAGGTGCGAGCATGCTGGAGGAATGAAGGGAAGAAAATAGCTCGGAGACTTTGTTTTGGCGTGTCTGGAGCCTGCCTAGCCTTTCACACCTCACTCACCTCCTATTGTGCTTTCTATCCTTACCCTATCCTTGTCTCCGGCTCCCTGTCTTCACCGCGGCACTTTTCCTTTTCCGCGGAATGAACCGGAGCTCGTGTGCTCCGTGATTACGCATGGCACATTTATCAGTTTCCAAGGGTATCATTATCCCCCTGGGAAGTTCTGCATTCTGTGAACAGTGACAGGTGCAGGGCAATTTTGAGATTATTTATAATGACGGCTCCTGCTCGGAGAGGAGCATCATCATCCACAGCTGTCCTGGGGAATAGCTTACACTGGAATACTCGGGTCGTAACCGAAAACCCGTGCATTTTCACAGATAAAGCCTGCAATCTAACAACCACTCGAGGTAAAAACAAAACAACAAAGGGAGCTCGGTGATATGGAAATGTCAAGAGGAGGACTAATTTAAATTTACACTCGTAGCTGTTGTCTGTGGTGAAAAGTGACTCATTGTGCATGGGAGTACAGCAAATCTAGACCAAGGAGTGTCTGAGTATTGCAGGTGAACCAGTATACTACAAATCTAGGGCTGTGTTCAGATTCTGTGTCTCGAGTCCCAAAGTTGCATCAGTATTTACATGGGGAAAGTTATGTGCATACAGAGTTGGGTTAAATTCACCTCATGGACATCCCTGGAATTCAGGGATAGAAAATAGACATCTTGGTGAATGCAATACAATGTAACATAGAATCAATCGACAATTCTGATATATACTGTAAACCCCATCCCCAAACATTCAATTAAATTCAACTTTATTTATATAGCACTTTGAACAATTGTCACTGTCTCAAAGCAGCTTCACAAAATTGAAAGAAAATTATGGATATGTGTCAAAAGGAGAAAAATGTGTATAGATCATAATGATTACATTATCCCTGAAGAGCAAGCCAAGGGTGAGGGTGACGGTGGCAAGGAAAAACTCCCTGAGATGGCAATAGGAAGAAACCTTGAGAGGAACCAGACTCAACAGGGAACCCAGTTGATTTATTTTTATTGTTTTATTGCAAGAAGGTGCATATTTGAGCTGACACCACCTTTTCTAATATTTTTTATATAAACGGAAGGCTTGCAATTGGGTCTAATTTAGTTCACAAATCACAATTTCACTCTTTCACTCATCGTCTATACAGTACCTCTTATTCCATATTCAGGGTTGTGGGGGGCTTTGAGCCTATCCCAGGAGACTTGGGGCACGGGGTGGGGTGTGCCCTGGACAGTGTGTCAGTTCATCGCAGGGCACATACACTACAAGAAATTTGGGAATGCCAATTAACCTAACCTACATGTCCTTGAACTGTGGGAGGAAACCAGAGGAAACCCACCAAGCACGGGAAGAACATGCAGACTCCATGCACACAGAGATGAGAATTGAACCCGGACCCTGGAGATGCAAGGCGAAAGTGCTAACCACTACACCACTGTGCCACCCAATCACAATTTCAGAAGGTTTAAATTATTGGGCTGAACCAAGCGAAGAAAACAACTAAGAAAATTATGAATTACTTGAAATGAGATAAGAATCTTTCAACACTTCATCAAAACCTGGAAGGATAGTGCTAAACCATCAACTTTGTGAAAGATTTTTTTTTTTTGTCAGTAAAAAAATCATTAACGGAGATCTCTTGGTGAAGTCGGTCACGTAGCTCAGTGGCATTATGTGGGGAAAAAAATGGAGTTAGCCGTGGACCTCAACATACGGAATTACCAGGTCATCACATCCATGGACATTTTCTTTCCTCATGGTACAGGAATATACCAGGACTCAAATTGTGAAAGAGTGGTTCTACAGTAGGAGCATCACATATGTGCTGTAATCAAAGCTAAAGGTGATTAAATAAAATCAGGAAATGTATTTAACTTGTCCATTTTAAGTCTACTACTTTCTCTCTTGTTTTATTTATTGTTTTGTCTCATTGCTATTACACCCTAGACCTACCACTC
>JAOVVA010000002.1:832361-843129 GCA_028565275.1 Leiocassis micropogon | reverse complement strand
TTTTAGTGTTCATACAAATATTTACACATTAGGTTTACTGAAAGTAAAAACAGTTGAAAGTCAGAGGACGTTTCTTTATATATATAAAAAATAAGGGCCGTTCAAGTCAAACTGGGACTTTTGATTGTGCAGAATAACAGAACACAGTTATAAAAGTGAAAACTAACTTTATCCATCCACATATATATAATCCTCTACACAAATGCACTTATCCCTGCGTTTCACTGCTGTTTGGATACCATAGAGTTAGAAAGTTTTCTCAGTAAACAGGAGCTATGATCATTAACTTGCATTTTGGAACATGACATTAGATTGTTATTATATTTTTTTTTTCTGTGTATATACTGTACAGTATGTTCACTAAAAACATTATTAATAATGAGCAGCTGAATCTATTTGGAAATGGAACTATTACAGATACAAACTAGAAATTTGTTGTTTGATGATTGCGTAATGCACATAATTATGCATAATTTGACCAAGGCCTGAACTACCAAAGTCAAAGTTCCATTTAATAATTTCAGGGTGCCATTAAAAGTAAAAAACATTTTTTGTTCCCTGCTGCTCATTCCAAACGAAAGAAAGAAAAGCAAATCCAATGTCAATGCCATCTTCCAGAAGTCTTACTGGTTATTTGTATATATATATATATATATATATATATATATATATTTCTTTCCTAACCTAAAGGTAGGTAAACACTTTTCAACAGTTCTGCAGCTCCAATCTCTTATACTGAGTCTAAAAGATGCTGAGACCTTGGTCTGTGCATGCATATAAAAGATACTTGAAAAGGAGTGAACGTGCAGGGTGAATTTTGAATATGCACTAGTCCAAATGTGAGGTTCACTCCTTTTCAAGTATCTTTTATCTCTTTGACCTTTTAAGCCGACTGCATACTGTTTCCTGTACCACTCTTCTGTACTAGGGTACTGATCTTAAAGATCAGACGGTTCTCTGTAGGGTGCGGAGCATTCAGTACCTCAGGCGTCAGACTCCTGAAATCCTACCTCACAGCATCACCATGATCGGTTCCTCTTTGCCCTCTATCAAGTCTCGGTTGGGAACTTATCCGTTTTCCTTTCATTCCAATACAATCGCTGATCCTCTTCTTATCCTTTTAGTGAGAAACGTGCTTTTTCCCACACTGCTGAAAAAAACAAAAAGAAAAACACAGGAGCAAGGAAGACGGTTAAGAAGCCAGGGATATATGTTGTTAGTCTGGAAATTTAAGTTTAGTCTGGGAGTTTCAGAGTAAATGAAGCCGTTTTTACAGATTATGTAGGACTACACTCAGACAAGTCTCTTCTTTTTACTTTCTTTCCTTTAATGGAACTTTCATATCACTTTATTTCAGAAGTGTGTGAGACCGTCAGGGTTTTTAATCCCACTCCCGTAGGAATTCCTCCCACACTTATTATTATTTTTTTTTTTTGCTGTCCTTTAAAGCTAAATAAAATTGAAAATAAAATCCTTGCAGGGTAGAGTAATGAATTCCCTCATGACCGGTGCTGTGTGAAAGAGCGCAACCGGAGCCGCAGGTTGCGCATCACACTATCCAAGCCCACTCAGCTAGTTTAGAACCGCAGACCCAGATTCATATTTGGATTTAAACTCCAAATATTGTTATGAGCAGCTCAGATGCTAGCTCGAATATCGCATCATCCGTTTAAAGAAAGCTGTTTATCGAGTTATAAGGAGGACCTGCTCATAAACATGAGCTTCCAGACCGCACAGATTTTCATTATTGACATTGTTGAGTACAAAAATGGGGGGGGGAGTATAAATGGTGCTTTAATACATTATTTACATGAAAAAAATAAATAAATAAATAAAAAATAATAATAATAATTATGAAAAATTGTCATTAAAAATTAAAACGACATCTATCAATCTGTTAGTCACGCTGTCTAGCCAGCTGTCTATCTATCTATCTATCTATCTATCTATCTGTCTGTCTGTCTGTCTATATGTCTGTTATCTTTCTGTCTGTCTGTCTAACTTTCTATCGGTTTCTCTGTCTGTCTGTCTGTCTATCAGTCTATTGATCTGTCCATCTTTTCTGTCTGTCAGTTTTTCCATCTATCAATTTATCTATTTAAATATTTAGCAATCAGTCTATCTATCTATCTATCTATCTATCTATCTATCTATCTATCTATCTGTCTATCTATCTATCTATCTATCTATCTATCTGTCTCTCTGTCTGTCTCTATCTATCTATCTATCTATCTATCTGTCTCTCTGTCTCTATCTATCTATCTATCTGTCTGTCTATCTATCTTTCTGCCTGCCTTTCTGCCTCTCTGTCGGTCTTTCTAAAGATTATACTTTGGCAACCAGTAAAACTCTTAAAAAAAAAGAATAAATAAGTAAATAAATAAATAAATAAATAAAACATCCCCCATACTGATTTTTTCCCCCCGAAACACGCAGGGTGATCTCATTTCTTAAGGATGTGAATAAGTAAAAGATCATACAGTTCTGTAGCAGCAGCTTTAGAACTTGGCAGCAACACCTGTTAAAAATAGACCAAATGTTCATTTGACTCGTGTTGTTTATGTAACCAGCCAACCGCCTTCCGAGCGCTAAAACACACAGCACACTCAGGATAATGAAGAGGCCGGGCTGAGAACACAGGAGAGGCCCCGCACACTACGCCGCACACTACGCCGCACACTACGCCGCACGCATGCTCCACTCTGTAGCGCTTCAAGAGAAACTGATTTTAGCTGTTTATTTGTGTGTGTGTGAGGCGTGGTGTGTGTATACGTGGGTATAAGTGTGTATGTGTGTATGTGTGTGTTTGTGTGTGTGTGTGTGGGGGGGTAGTATGATGACGTAGTGACTGTGTTTAGTCATTCAAAAGGGCAAAGTATTGTCAAAACAACATCTTGTTTATTTCAGTACCTCCTGCTGAGAATCCTCTCCTACATAAAGACAGCCATTAGCCCAGCGGTGTGCTGCAGCCGTAGCATGTGTGTGTGTGTGTGTGTGTGTGTGTGTGTGTGTTGTAGATGGGGTGTAGACTGAACATAAAGCATTCTGTATAACTATATATCATTAACGAAATTTTTCATATCTTAAATTTTTTATGCACACACACACACACACACACACACACACACGCGCACACACACACACACACACACAAGGAGGTGTTACCTCAGAGCATCAGGCAGAAGAATCTGTCTGTCTATCTATCCGTCTGTCTATCTAGCTATATATTTATATGTCTGTCTGTCTGTCTGTCTGTCTATCTATCTGTCTGTCTGTCTGTCTATTTATCTGTCTGTCTGTTTGTCTGTCTGTCTATGCATCTATCTAGATATAATGCTATTGCTCCTTTTGAACCATCCTATTTAACACGGAACTCACAGCATTTCCTACACACACACACACACACACACATGCACACACACACACGCACACACACTTATACATATTCACTCACACACACACAGGTAGTTATTATCCTGGGATGAGTGTCACAGGCGGTGAGAGTGTGTGTTCATTACGAATGGTGGTAGGCAAGTAACTGACAAGTGATTAAAGGACTGTGTGTGTGTGTGCATATGTGTGTGTGTGTGTGTGTGTGTGTGTGTGTGTGGAGATGAAACGCTGTGAGTTCACACTTTTCCTGCCTGACTGCACACCAGTCCTCAGTAAACACCAGGCTTGCACGATTGTTGCTGAATACAGTGTGTTCTGCTCAGCAAAGCCCTGAGCACCCTGAACCCCAGACAGCAGAGAGAGTGTGTGTGTGTGTGTGTGTGTGTGTGTGTGCGTGCGCGAGTTTGTGTGTGTGTGTGTGCGCGAGTGTGTGTGTGAGTGCATGCATGTGTGTATGTGTTTGTGATGGTATGTATGTGTGTGTGTGTGTGTGAAAGAGGGAGAGAGTGCTAGGCTCATACAGCAAGAGCACAGACGTCATGCCAAATTATCCCGCGAAGCAGAAGCGAGCGTTAGGTCACCGTTGGCTGATCATGCCTCGACTCAGCAATATTCCGTAAAAGCAAAGCTAAATTGACTCTGTTGGACTGTTGGGATTGCTCGGCTCGGGTTAACATGTCTGGGTTGCTGCCAGTTTGTGTCAGATTTGACCCCATTTTCAAGTCTAAGTGTCTTTGCATGACCCAGAAACGACGTTTTAATATATTTCTATTATAAAATGAAACGAATACATTTGATTTAACAGAACAGTCTGAATTAGAGTGAAAATAACTCTTTGATAAAACAATGTTCTTAAATTCTCAATTCTGATTGGTCAGAACACTCACTCACTCATCATCTATACCGCTTTATCCTGTATACGGGGTTTGCAGGGGGTGGAGCCTATCTTAAAGCACGAGGCAGGGTACACCCTGGACTGGGCACACACATGCACATACACATACACACACTACGGGCAATTTGGAAACACCAAGTAGCCTAATCATCATGTCTTTGGACTGTGGGAGGAAACCGGAGAACCCCGGAGAAAACCCACCAAGCACAGGGAGAACATGCAAACTCTGGATGTGCAAGGCGACAGTGCTAACCACTACACCATCGTGCCGCCTAACGTTAATATAGTAACAGCTAATATACACAAGCTAATATTTCTGTTTAATAGATTAAAAAACTGGTATTGCTGATATGGTACATGTGGATAACGAGTCAGTGAGAAGATGTGTATTTGGAAGGAGTCTCCAGTTTTAGCTGTAAATTACTTTAGAGGAAAGAAAGCGTAATCGTCGATACACTGCAGCAATATAGAGCATATAGAACAGTGTTGAGGTGAACAGATGATGTTAATTATGATAGAATTATTACATAACTATGATGGACGTTCAAGTTAAACTGTCAGTCAGACTTCTTTTAGGAATGAAGGTATTAAAGTGATTGATGTCTACAGAAGACTTTAAGCACAGTATGGTGATGAGTCTCTTAAAAGCCACAGTAAAATATTGACTGTAAATGGTGCAAACGAGAACGACGATCCTACTCGAGGTGGTTCAGAGCCGAAAGCAGTCGTTCCTCACTTTCCATGAGTGGAACACCTGATCCATTTTCACCATTTCCACACGTTACGGGAGTTCCTGGGAGGCAAGGGTTTTAGACGTACAGTAAAGCAGGCGGTCCGATCATGACTCCGAGGGTGTAGTGAGAACACTTTCTACCTTGATGGTATCCAAGCATTTGTGAAATGGTGAGGTAAGTGCTTTAGTGTAGCAGGAGGATTATACACAGTATCACTGGAACGAAACCCTGAAATCATGAAATGAGCTTTTATTTTGTCTGACGTGGCTAACACAGTGATTGCGGGACCGACTCATTTTGGTGCTCTTGACTAAAATATCAACCTTTACAAAAATACTGCAATTGAGGAAAAAATGTAAGGTAACTGAATTTTTTTTTTTAAAAACCTATTTTTAATTGAGAAAAAGGTTGCAAAAATGAACAAATTGCTGTAATAAAAAACAACAACAACATAAATGAATGAATTTCAGTTTGCTAACAGTAATTTAATCACGCCAATCCTTTGTGTTGATTGTTTTCCCGTATCACCATGCCCCTTAAAAAAAAAAAATAAAAAAAAAAAGATGCTAAAATAGTGTCTGTGAAAACCTTTTTAACAAGAAAGCCAAGCCACAGCAACTGTAAAAAGGCAGTGATGGACAGGAAGCCTCCTACAGAGAGTCTCAAATGCGACCGAACACATTTGCTATGGCCTACGTCCAATTATATGAGAGACCGATTTTCCTGCACACACACACACACACACACACACACACACACACACACACACACACACACTCACTCACATCAACCCATACCTTACGAAAAAAAGAAAAAAAAAACATTAAGCAAGCTCTTGAAATATACTTCTAGTACTCTGGCCAGCGTCTTCGTTACAGAAAACACTTACAGCTCAGAATACAAGGCACTAATTGAGATTTACGGCTAACCACAGCCACAAAAATATCCGAGTCACCGCACAAACACGCCGATCCATCCAAACAGTTGCGGATTTTATTGCCTAAACAGCAAAGACTTTGTCCTTCATCGATACGTACAGTCAATAAAAGTTTGAGTAATGGCTCTCCGTTCGCTCGTATACGTAACCGGGTCAGTTCGGAAATACTGGACGTTTATGTTGGCGCCGAACACTCCGCTGCATTTTAACAAACTATTAAAGGTGCCGAAATTATACATTAAAAAAGCAGGAGGATTTTAAGCCTAATTAATATTTATTTATTTATTTATTTATTTATTTTAATCTGAAACTGGCAGGATTTTGCTTTTTAATAAATCTCTTTGTGTGTGTGTGTGTGTGTGTGTGTGTGTGTGTGTGCACAGGCGGTCTTTATTGTGCTGTGCTTTATCACCATAAAGTAAAGCTCATTCTGTTATTTATTTATTTATTTATTTATTTATATATTTACTCCCTCTTACATCATATTTCATCTCATGACTACACATGACGGAATCTGTCATGTTAGTGTTTTAACCCCTCTCCGAGATAAAGTAGACCAACGTAGAGAACAAAAAAAAAAAATCCCTTTTCCTACATTCAATCAAGTTGTCAGTGAAGTGGGTGGGGCATGGGAGGGACATTTACCCTAGGCCCCGCCCCTTATATCGATGTAGTTCTCTTTCAGGTCGATTAACGTTTATTTAATTCTTGCAAAAAGAATTTTACAGCAGCTTTAACATATGCAGTAACACAGGCCCTTTCAAATTCTGTGGATGGTCCATAAACAATACATGCAACTGTACAGTAAATAAATAAATACATAATAATTAAATGTTTGTGAGCCAATGTGAGATAAACGCCAATGCATGAATTGGCTTATGTAGGATGTAGGTGGGGCTTAGAAACCTTGGTGGCTAAGGCACCGCCCTTTTATGGGTGATTAACTTTGCACTTATATAAATTTTATTTATTGTTGCAAAATAAATTTGTAGAAAAAAAAATACTATGTTAACTATAACTATAAATGGGTCGGCATGCTGAAGTAGTGCTTAGCACTTCACATGGCCTTACACCTCCAGGGTCGAGGGTTCGATTCCCATCTTGGGTCTATGTGCATGGAGTTTGCATGTTCTCCCCGTGTTTGGGCAAAGACACCCAGGTTAGGTTAACTGGCAACCTCAAATTGATTGGCTTGGATTGGCACCCTGTCCGGGTTGTACCCTGCTTTGGGCACGAAGTCACAAGGGATAGGCTCCACACTTACTGAATTCCTCTACATTATTATTAAGCTGTACAGAACATGAATAAGTATAAAAAAGTGAAAGTATAATGTGTCATGATTATTTAATAAGAAATCATCACGGCAAATTGATCATGTTTAAGAGGAATGATGTGCAAAACATTAATTGTACGGGTGGAGCAAAGAACCGAGGAACTGAGGCGCTTCCCCGTGTATGGGTCGATTTGTCCATGTGGAAGCGATTTGGATTTCCTTCGCCTTAATATAAAGTTCATAAAGGCAAGTTAAAAGATTCCAAAGTGCGTTTGTGTTGGCAAAGCCGAAGTGCGGCTCGAGTTCCAGCGAGCACAGCGAGAACCCTGGATGGCTTTCAGGTCCCCTTTTAAGCAAGCGCTCGGAATGGGACCAACTTTAAAATATGACTAATTAATGAGGACATTTTGTAGATGTGCCGTAGGAAACGTTAAACTCCTGTAGTGCCCTCTTCTCCGTGTATGCAGCGTACTGCCAAAGTGAATGTGATCGCCGCAGAAATAAACAGCCACAGTACATGTGGCGGAGCAGTTATTACCGTGGTTGAATGCTGTGTGCTTGGAGGGTTAATAAATCTAAGCATACTCTGGCACACATCGACGCTTCAGTGCCAAAATCCTACCGTTGACTTTGGGCTCAAAACCAGCATCCAACACTGTGTTTATTTTTATTCTGTCATTTTTTTTTTTAAAGGTCCTTTCCTTCATACAGTACTCTGTATATCTCCAACGTTTCTATTTTCACACTCAGCTTGAAAACAAACCATGACCAAGCATAACTCATGCGAAATTCTATAGATTTATAGATTTAATCACATAAGGTTATCGAATGGGACTTACTGTAAGTTGAGGTTAGACGCCGGGAAAAATGGGAAGCTTTTATACAAACAAAAGGGAAGTAATCTTGTTAATGACATTTGCGTTTTTGGCACTGCCTTTCCATTTGATGGAAAGAGCGGACAAGGCAGAGTTTGTGTGACGTGATATATGGTCTGCCTTTAAGGATTGGGGTTGGGTTTTTTTTTCGTTTTTTTTTTCCACGGAGCAAACCCATTAGCTAGACTTTACAGAGCACGTCATAAATTATGACACAGGGGTTAAGCACTCTCAATTTGCCAACAGGTAATGTACACTCATACAAATAAGCTTGCCTGAGCACATGCTGAAAAGCAAACGAAAAGCCTTTAAAAGTGCGAAAGTTGAAACGGTCAGAGCCTTCAACTGAAATAGATGAGAATAATATTAATAAATAAAAAAAATGATAGAATGCGGAAAGAAAAATTGGCATGCAAGCTGTAGAAAAAAAATAAAAGAAATTGGGACTCAGACTTTTGGTTGACTTGTTTATAAAACTAAAAGTGAACTTGTTCAGAACTCTTGAAATTATGTTAAGACATGCCTACAAGACTCAATAAAAACAAAGTTTACAAAGCAACAAAACTAAATGATGGAAGAGGACATGTAACACTCACCGATGTAATTAAATAAGCTTTTAAAATACCAATCCCACAAATGTAATTTTCCCACAATCATTTACATTGGGAGGCATTTGTTATGTTTGTTGAAAAGTGAAAACCTTCAACTTTAAAATTGTAAAAACTTTTCACAAATGTAATATTAAATTTATGGTTTGTTGAATTAACATCAGTTTGTTGGTGGGAGTTACAAGGCGAGGCCCGAGAGCCAACGCGAGATGTTGAATAACAAAGATAAATGCAATATTAATACAGCCTTATTTAATAAGGTGCTATTATTTTTGCTCTTATTCATGGTCTTTTTGGATTTGTCTTTTAAAGAAGTATAATAAAATAATATGGAATAAAAAAAATATGTATATCAATTGTGTTTGGAATTTAAATAAATACATTATTTAATAAATTACTGATTTTGTAAAAAAGTTACTAAACTATATACAATCACAATAACTCATTGTCAGTTTATTAATACTATTTAAATAAGATAATTTAAGGTTCACATTAGTTCACAAGCTTATATGTAGATTAACAAAAGCCTAGGAATAAAAGTATGGTTTTTTTTTTACAAACTAAAATAGATATTTTATTTTTTTCATTTCTATTTATTTTTATGAATCACATGCTTAATTAATAAATTTTTAGCTTGATAAACAGGGCTTACTGCTTGCTTAATTAACAATGTTAACATAACGTTAACTTAATTAAAAAAAATAATTTGGTTGCAAATGAGACAGAGCAAAAACTACATTTTAAATAACATAGTGAAAAAATACAAGCATGTGGCTACAAATCACCAGAATAATGCTGAGAATTTTTACTTTGATATGTGGAAGCGATGAGGATCTACAAACGCACAGAACAGCGAACATGAGTGTGTCCTCTGCATCGAGATGAATCTGGGTCGTCCGTGTTTCCTCGCAGCATACAGATGAGCAGGCCTTGGCTTGAAAACACTCTCATTAGAAATGTTATGCTGCTTCGAAAACACAAACGCAAAATGTGATTTAAAATCTACAGGAACAAACGGGGAAACACTGAGGTAAAGGTTAGACACACATGAATGAGTGTTTACGCGCTTTTGGGTTCTTTAAGGTGAGCGGACATACAGTATCTGTGACTGCTGTTACGTATATGCAGTACTGTTGAGAAAATCTCATTGTTAACATAAGGACTGTGTAATTGTGTTTTCAAATTGAACACGACAGTATGAAGGTGACTTTGAAAAGGAATTCAAAAAAATGAAAAAGAAATTGGCCTTGTTGTCTAAATGTTCCTAATACAGAAAGTGAAAAGAGAAATTAAGAGAGGGAGATTTTATTACATGCTCTTTTCAGTAAAGGTGACCATTAATGTCATTAGTGAACACTGTTGAAAGATTAAGGTTGTGAATGTGGATCTTATTCTGCACTCGCGCCAAATGCACTCTCCATGGCAAGCGTTTCACCGCGTACTCCTTCTTTCATTCTCCCGTTTGCTCTGAACGCAACATCTGTGCTTGCTTTATGCACTCAAATTCCTTCAACCAAAGGCTAATAATAACAAGGCGTGCATGGCGTGATGCGAAAAGGACGTTTAAGACACGAATACGAACGCCACGCCACAGCTCTGTGTGTATGTTGATAAGAAAGCGAGCATTCATTCAGACAAGTCCTTGTTGTTGTGGGCTCGTCTGTTCAAATGGACATGAGCCAGTCGCAGGGCCCCGAGGTCGTACAGCAGAGCTGAGAACACACAAAGAGCGATGCCTAAAGACAGCTCCACAGAACAAAAATTTATGATAATATTTTCCATGTACAGAAAAGGAGCTGTGTTGTCTAGCTTGTTGTATGAAGTTCTATGTGTATTGTTCTGCAACAACAGAACAGGTTGCTTTTACTGTAGTTTAGATTTAAGGTTGGGATTGTCACAGATCAGCAGTACTAGTTATGGCTTTTAGGTCAGAAAGATTCAAGGGGCCTCCGAGTGGCGCAGTGGTAAAGCGCTCACCCTATCATCCGGGCATCGCTGGTTCGAACCCCGGGTGATGCTGTTTTCCTCTCACAGCCGGAGGCACAGAGAGAGC
>JAOVVA010000002.1:818613-832261 GCA_028565275.1 Leiocassis micropogon | reverse complement strand
CTTAATGTGGGAGCCCCCTAGTGACGGGGAGGAATTGGACACGACTAATATTGGGGAGAAAATTGGAAAAAAAAAAATATATATATTTAAAAAAAAGAAAGATTCAAGATTGCTTTCATATAATGAACTTGCCAGTCACTGTGCCAAGAGGTTGGTTTGGTGGCATATAAAGGCTATGTTTTAGCTTGGATGTGATCCAACGATCTACAGTAGAACGGGTTTGAAGCAAGCCTCAGATCACTGTTTTCAAGAGGACAAGGGATCAGTTCCCTGGAGCACTCCTGAGCTCAAATCAGGTTTTAGTTTCCCAAGGGTAATCCTATATAAGGAAATTACAATTAGACTCATTAGCATTAGCTTATTAGTAGTAGTATTTATGGATTTGTATTGAAGACCAGAAGATTCTACTGTAATTTTTACACAAGGGTGTTTCCACACCCAGGGTCACAGGTGCCATAAAGGGGAATAAGTAAGGATGATCCCAAAGGTCATTGAGTGATCGGGGGGTCCTGAAAATAATGTGGCAATTGAAAAGTGTTGGCATTGTTGGCAATAAATTTCAGTGTCTAGGGTCCTAGACTATTAGGCTTTTAAGAAGGCCCAAAATTTCTAGCAGCACCCCTGCCCTGGGCCATCAAATCCTTCAGATCTTTAAGACGTTTGGTGGAGAGTAAAAGCTGGTTTTGGTCCCTTAAGTGGTTCAGAGGACCAGTTTCTAACCTACTTGAAAATGGTCATCCAGAATCACTTTAAAATGGTACCAGTCTTGTTTTTAAGGTATTTTTGAGGCAGAATACCATTTTCGAGAACTATGGGGCCGGTTTCAAAAATAACTTTTCATTTACAGACCTAGTCATAGTCTAGGCATATTATAAAAAATCTTAGTCAAGGTATATTGGGATCAAGGTACCCAAGTGGGAGTAGTTATAAATCTATGCTGGGGACCAATTTCACACAGGGTTTTATCAATCACGCAAATCTTTCAGCAAGCTCAGAAGGTCACTCAGGACTTTTCATTGCTCAGTCACAGATCCCATGGAGCAAACATGTCCAAGCCAACTGTAGGATATAATCACTGGGGCTGTCCCACTGGGGCTGTTCTGTTACCCTCTACAGAAACTTGTTGTTACTTAGATATTAAATGGACAAGGCAATTATTCAAGGCTAGTTAGCAAGTTAAGTGCATAAAAATTAACACTGACAGAGAATCAACAAATACTTTTTAAATGTTTTTTTGTTCTCTGGGTACCAGCTGTTGTGTTTTTTATGTGCATTAAAACTCAAATTATTAGTCTTTTATTTTTCCTCATTAGGTTTAACCAATTAATAACTCCTAACATTAATTGCTAACTAGTGTGGACAATAAAAATATCTTGCCCTGGGTGACTGCTACTGATTTTTCCAAACCATGTATAGCAATTCTATATAACTAGCTATAACCAAGGATTAAATAAATGTCAAAACATTTGTCTAATTCTTTATCTAATTGAATCTGCTCTGGTGTTAAGACGACAGGATCGCAGGATTTTAGTAATTTTACTTACTGAAACCTTTAACTGTAACTATAAACACCTAACCCTAGCCTATGCTAGATGTAACCTAACCAAGTAATTCCACCAACAATTATATGAGATAGCTACTGCATCAACAAAGATTAATCTGTCAAAATATACAAAAAAATACATTTAAATTTTCCATAACATTAAAATCACTAATATTAAAGACACATAGGGTTTGGGCTTCCCTTGTGTAATGGGTGGGGTTCTGGCCCACACAGGGTTTGGGTTACCCTTGTGTAATGGCCAGGTTTCTGGCCCTTTCAGATCTCCACAGGGCCTCTGGCGGTGCGCTGTGGTGTCTGGCACCAGAACATTAGCACTGGATACTTTGAGTTCTGTGGGTTGCGGGGTGGGGCCTCCATGGATCAGACTTGTTTGTCTGGCACATCACATGGGCGCTCAATCGGATTAGGACCTGGGGAGTTTGGAGGCTGTGTCAGCAGCCTTGGGCTCTTGGCCTGCTGGGCCCGTGCATGGCAGGCTGTGGTTGTTTTGGTGTCTCTTTATCGTGGCCAGTACTGACTTTTTTCAGCAATTTGTTCTGCATTGTTTTTTTTTTTCTGTGGGATCAGACCTTACAGACTGGGCTTTGGTCCCCATGGGCATGGGTGAGCCTCGGGTGCCCATGATCCTGCCACCAGTTTGCAAATTATAGTTGGTGATCAGTGTTGTTCCGTTTACCTGGTGATGGTGTTTGAGATCTGTGAATGGTAAAATCTGGCAAATATGAAGATGTAAAAAAATGGAAATACGCAGGATAATGCAGAACAGCGTATTCTACAAGAGCCAAAATCAGTCTTTTAAATTAGAATAGAGTTTATTCTTTGCAAAACCCCACTATCCCACCTTCTGTAATTTTGTTGATAGAGGTTGTTTTGCTGTTGCTATTGCACCAATAATTTTATAGTCCTTTAGTCGTCACTGGTAACAAAATGAATGTGGTATTAACTTGGGCTGTGTGGATTTTATAGGCATGTCATGAAACTGAGCAGATCTCATTAAGAGCTTGCTTACTGTAAACAGATGTGAATGCTGCAAGGTTAAAGCGCGTGCTACATTCTCCAATGGTTCGTTGGTTGAGTCGATGCAAAACAAACTGGTAATTATCTATGTGAAGGAACTGCCGAGCTGGGCATAGCGTGTGTTTTATTTTAAAGCCACTTAATTGTATTTGTTATAATAAGAGTGGAGTGTGTGTAGGTTAAACTTAAGAGTACTGATTTTAACAGAGGCAGAGTAATGAGGAACACACATCATGTAAGTGCTTAAACAACCCGATGAGGTGGTGGTGGTGGAGGAGATTTAGGGTTAGCCCCCTTGGCTGGAACAGTGCCTGAGGCTAATGCTGCATACACGTACTGTATGCAAGCTGCTTGTAGGTCCCGTACAAGACTGAAGATGCTTCAGGAGTGTTTAGCAGGTTAGATAAATAACGGTCAGAGGGTCTCCGTTCTTTAATGTTGATGTATGGCTATAAGGAGACGGGTGTGCCCGCTTTCGCTTTGGCAGATCACTGTAATTAATCTAACATGTTGCGTGATGAACCCGGGCACAGACTTTGAACCTGCGACGCTTGAATTATACAACACATTAAATCAGGCTTTAACGATTCCAAAGCCCAAGAACGGTGACTGCGAATCTTTTGTCTTTGTCCAGGGTAAAGGAGGACAAAGTTAAGCCCTGTATCTCAAATCCACTGAGAGGGGAGCTCAGAAAGTTCTGCAGGACACTCGCCATATGTGATTCATTTTGCAAGGATATGATTTGATTAATCAGAGCATGGTGGCAGACGCGATCGGCCTCGTGCCACCTAAGGAAGAATTATCTGCTCTGCTCTGACCTACTAGTAAATAATTAGAGCAGAATGCGATACTGGTCATTAATATAGCTTACTTTGGCATCATTAATGGCCCAGTTATTCGGGCAGCCAGAAGTAGAAGGCGCACAGATGAGTCCAGAGAACATGGCTACATCTGTTTGCTAAAAGTTGCATAACACATGAGCTTTGACATCGCACAATAACATATCTTTCCTGCTTTCATGATGACCGCGTTAACACGAAGCGGCGCAGAAGGTCAGAGCATCTAATGGCCAGATGGACCTCCAGACTAAGCGTCACTTTTCTGCCTCGCTGAGGCCATATGGAACTATGGAAGAAGTTACACAAAAGCAAGCAGGTCTGTGCCCCTGCGACATAGATGATTAACTGGAAGTGGCTTCTCCGCTGCAGATGAACTCCTCTGAGCTAAAGGAAGGTGATGAGGACAGATGATCGCCATTATAAGGGCGTAAATATAAAGATACTTCTAAGCTCTAAGCACATTCTCTCTATGGAATTCTTTCAAAAACAATTAAACACATCTTATGTGTCTGAGGTATGCTGTGTGGGCAAGCTGTTTTAAAATCCATCCAAAAAAAAATAGCGACAGTTGGGAATACGTGGCAGATTATCACACCGTCTCGCTCTCAGGCTTCTGCGTGATGAGATGGAGTTCAGTGATCTCCACCCGAGTCCTCCAGGCCCTCTCGCAGCCGGAGCCGTCTCAGAGCCACTGGAGTGGAGCGGACGCTGGCACTGCCATCTGGAGCTCCCCTTGCACACTGGGCATGCTGGAGGAAAAAAAAAGAAGGCCTTCAGTATGACAAACGGCCTACTTGGCCTTCTAAAACACCATCATTACGCTTGCTGAATCAGAATCTGAAACTCCTTTTTATATACCCAATGTACAGCACTGGTAATAGCTGGATGCACAATTTAGATGCTGTGTATGGATAAGTAGATAAATTATCTACATTTTTACCATAGCACTACTGAATTGTTGATTCTGCTCGGTCAGATGTTGTTAATTAATTTTTCTATAACAGCTGCGCTGAAGGTAAATGACAAATGAATATTATTGACAAAATGCTAATATGTTTCCATAGCAACCCCTCCGCACTGATGATTGCTTAATATATTAGCTGCATTTTTTTCCCTGTTTATTGATTAAAACAATAAATATAGTGAACGAATGACCGTTCATAGCTGTGACAATGAAAATGACAGGAACAGGTACTGACTTGTATAATATTCGGTAACATTAAATGTAAAAAGAGAAAAGAATAAAGTAGTAGACAAAGGGAAATGCACTTGGGGCATTTAGTCACTGAACTCCACACACAAAACTGTAATGAAAGCTTTCCATCGTTGGAAAATTGTTGGAAAGTAAGTGTGACAAAGTTACCAGAAGAACTCTCCAGCACACTCAATAATATCTTACTTGTTTTACTTTCAGTAAAAATTTTTTAAAAAGATGCTTTTGAAAACGTTCCTGCATAAAAGAAACTTCTATAAAGAGCACTGAAGAGTAATAAATATGAACACAGTCAATATTTAGTGTAAAAAGGCTTTGCTTGAAAATAATCAGTAGTGTTAGATACAGATTATTGCAGTTTTGTAATTAAAACATCTGGTAGGTTTTACTGAGTGTGCTGGAAAACATGGCAATAAATATTTCTCTGTAATGTTATTTATTTATTAAATTTGTTAAGTTATGTTTGGAAATAGTGAATGGCTTTGTACATAATAATGCATACATAATAAACATATTTAACATTTAACATTTGTACTAAAGATAATTTAGTGTCCAAGACGTGTCCTTAGTACTGTATATCCAACTATTAAACAATAACATCTGTCAAACGATACATACAATAACTTATTAGAATGTCTGTATTAATATAAATCTATGATTGTATGTATGTAAATATGTATGATGTAGACTGAATTACTTTCAGTGCTGCTGTTGTAAAAGCTTAATCAATACCTTCCAATCAAGAATTCAACAGCGCTGTTGTGTATAATAATAATAATAAAAATATTAATTATAGATATATACTGTTGTGTATGTATATAAGGATTCATCGCAGCGTCTATTGTAGGAAAATCCAGGTCTTCTAGGAAGCTAGATTCCCCAAGTCAAGCTACTCACCATGTCCTGAACACGATTTCCGATACCGCAGTAATTCGTCGGCAGCGTTTTTACTTCGATGTTAATAGACACATTATGTAAGCGACAGTGACTTGCCTGAGGTCCTGCTGAGTTCTCCGTGCCCCTGCACAGCAAAAAACACGACCGCTGGCCAGGCTTCAGGAAGGGAAAATAAGAAAGATGTGCTAAAAACAGCTCGGCGCACCATGACCCCCAGTTGCCTCTTGCTCTAGACTAAAAATGCTGTTTATTACCAGCCAGTGGAAAAACAGCTGGAGACACATAACAAGGGACGTAGATCTGAGCGAGGTCTTTTTTTGGCATGCTGCTAATTCATTTCAAACTGAGAGAAGTGCTGATTAAATCAACTAGGATTAGAATTCTTTTTTTTTGCCACACGCCTCCCAGCTTTTGACAAACATGTTTGTTGTGTTCCCCTTCAGGAACTTGATGAGTCGCTGTGCAACCCCAGGTTTTTCGATGTAAAGAAAGTAGCCAGGAGCGATAATGAAGTTCAGCAGAATTCTGATTCCTTAAATGTAGAATATGAATACATTTTTATTCCTTGCACATTTGTATTCCATACATATACTTCACCATGGGTGTCTTTCCTTTATTTGTTCTCATTTGATATTAAAGTTTTGCATTTAATCTCTATGACTGTAAAATGACTAACTTTTTTAGTGTTTTGTAATAATGCATATATTTACAGTGCTGTACAAAAGACTTAATCCTTCCCTTAATTTAAATGAAATTCTGTAGATTAAACGGAAACAAATGGAAACAAATGTTTTCACAGTCCTTAAATATACAAATTTAAACTAATGTAAGAACCTCAGCAGCAACCTCATTTCCCCTCTCGTCTGTTCCAACCACTTACTGTAGCACTCAGCATCAGCAGTACACTAATCACCAACCTGATCATCTGTCATCATCTGCATCTGTTTCTCACTGGCTCATACCTTAAGTTAGATATTTTTTAATGCATAAATAATTCACAGGTCACTGAGAGACTTAACAAGCAGAAAAAAAATGCTTAGGTACAGGGACCGGACTGAAAATGAATGTCAAAAACTTGCCAAAACAGAACGAGAGCTAAAGAAGTCCTTTATGAAGCGTTGAGAGCTATTCCCCAAGATTACATACAAGAAATTACAAAAAAGTCTGGCTCTTTGGTAGCAAAATATAAAGAAATAAAGCTTTTTTCAGAGTACGGTATACACGCAAACACATTATTTATATATATATATATATATAGATAGATAGATAGATAGATAGATAGATGTGTGCCAAAATGTGTTGTCTAAGTTGTTCCTGTTTTTTTTTTTATATTTAATTATATATTTTTCATTTTAAACCTCCATCTGTTAATAAAGAATTTACCGAGCACTGTCAGCTCAGGCTGCCGATTGAATTTTTTTTATTTCTCTTTTTTTTCCTCTCGAATCAAGATTCAGTGTTATCACAACACATCCTTTAACCCCCTCATGAATCCAGTTTGGATTAGACCACCGGATCAGATGTAGATGAGTTCATTTGGTTGTTTGTTTCCATGAAAAATCAAAAGGTATTGCCCGTGTGTACAGAAAGAGCAAAATAATGAGACGGTGTGCCTTGTGTTGAACATGAAATGCAATCTACTGATACTGTTTTTGTTTTTTTTTCCTCCTGTGGAGCAGCTGTCTCCATTTGCTTTCCCTAGCTTTTATCAGGATAATCCTATCTGGTATGCTCGTCGCGTTGGCGATGCCAAGACCATAACAAACTAATAATGAATAATAAACTTGTCTGCAGATGCTTATTATGAGCCATAATTTCATTAATTTCTTCACGGATTAAATTTAAATTTAAAATAGCAGTCAGCAGTCAACCGAAGTGATATATACAGTATATATCACTTCGTGTTCAGAACCATCCCATTTGTTTCTAAAAGGGCGCTTTTTTGAGTATCATCGCTCTAAAATCCTGGAGACGTCCCTGTCTTCTATGACTAATGATCCTAAATTGATAAGCGATCGATCGTGCATGCGCTAACCAGGCCATTGCTGCGCTCATCCACAAGCGATTCATTATTCCTCCCTCCTGTCATTAACGCACCCTTCTGCATCGACTGGGTGGACAGAACTGTACGTAAACACCGACAGCCGATATCAACTTGACCTAATAGCGGTTGAGACTAATGGGATTTTTATACAGGACGCAGTCATCGGAGATTTTGTTTTTATCATTATTATCATTATTGAAACTTCTTAACAGGCTTGAGATTTATGGACGTAGCCACGTCGGACACATTGTTTGTCCAGAAATATCTTGTTCAATAGATCTTTATTCACTTCCTGCCACGGTTGTGTATCACGTGTGTTGACTTCCAAACAGACTCTAGTTGTCCGGAGGTAAAAAACAAAGTCCCTGGTTTATAAACCTCCTCCTACACAACTAACATGATTAATGAATTTTTATGCCTCAATAAAACAATATGAAGTGTTTAATATTGCACTGACACTTCCTTAATTTATTTGCCTAACACCATGGAAATAGATGTGTTACACACAACAAACAAAAAAGGATTTTTTTCTATTTATCTAAAATGTGTATTTTGCATAATAGTTTGTAAAATTCTTTAACGATGAAGAATGAATGAATGAATTCAGTGAATGCATCCAGAGCAACATTTACATGTCAATAAAAGTATTTTCTTACACAAGCTTCATACTTTAATCCTGGACATTGTACTAAGTAAAATATGAAATAGTAATAATTAGTGCAAAAGTGCAGAATTTTTTTTTTTAAGTTGTGGGAATAAACACATCTATTGTCTGTAGCCTGTAGAACCCAGACGATTTTAGCCATTTTTTGTTTAGCTGTTTTTTCTTTTTTTCTTATATATTTTTTTAACAAATATATATAGGGCTCAGGATTGTGCAGTACAGAGTGACATCCTTTTTTCAGCTCAAAATAGGCAATATAATGACGTGAAGAGGGAAATAAATAGTACAGGTACACATGATCACATGTTTTTTAGCTTTTTTCAGTTGCTTCTATGACCAGCTAATAATAATAATAATAATAATAATAATAATAATAATACATACAGTATCTGCAATGTCATTTTTATATTTAGGTAGTGGTAAAATTTACACAATATAAAAGTAATGATAACTTTCGTTCAACCTGACATATCTGAAAGTTTGATGTCCAAAGTTTTCTCGTTAACACACACCGGCAAGGCTTTCATATAAACACTTTAAGCCGGCATGGATTTATACTGGTGGGCTTTAAGGTTGTTGTTTTTTTTCTTGCATTTTTATGTTTTAAACAATTATGTAGGCATTGGTTTGTAAATCAGACCAGAAAAGACTGGTTTATATAAAAAGAAAATAATAATAATTAAAAAAAGCTTACCTGACCTATTTAGCTGCACCGCTCTTTGTTCAGACGGCCTCCATTATTGGATAAACAGTAACAGAGAATCTGATATTACATTGGAATCCCCAAACTACAGTTTCTTTATTTTATTTTTTTTTTACTTTCCAAATATTCTGCTGAAAAACTTTCCTGGGTCCACTCCAGACCACGGTCCAGTACTTAATGACCCTGGGTCCAGGGAGCGTGGCTATTTCACCACAAATTGAAAAAGAACTGAACGTTGGCAGAAAGAGCAATGGGGTTTCAGGCCTGGAGCCACTACAAGCCAACATATTTTGTTTTTTGTTCTTTGTTTTTTTAGATTTTTTTCATCTCTATCTGTCAAGTGTAATTTACAAATGATAATGTGTGATATGTAAGGAATGACACACGTCAGACTGTGCTGTTATATAATAAGAAAATAGAGGAGTGATGGAGGAAGGTTGTATTATTTTTTCCTCACACGTTTTATTAGATTATGGATAGATGTGGGAAGATGTGGAATGTCCAAGAGACAAGTTTGTTCCTGTCCTTACTTATGTTAAAGCTGCAATAAACAGCTATTCATTCACTGATCTCTCTCTCTCTCTCTCTCTCTCTCTCTCTGTTTCTCACCTGAGAGCACTTACTACTTCCATAAATGTTAAGTGAGTGTCTTCTAACAAAACACTTCACCACAACAGCTATGATCAAAATGACTTTTTGTTGCTGTCTTGTTCAACAATTATTGGAGTATGTGCAGTGTCTGTTGTAAAACCAATAAATCATTCATGCTTCATATTCTTGCAAATATAATGCACACCCTCTGACCAATCAGATTTAAGTGCTCTTTATATTTCTATAGTATAACAACAAAATGATTACAGCAGGGTTTAGCACAGTGTACGCTCACAGGTTTAAAACATGAGGAATTGTTTATACAGCTGGGTGTAGTTTAACTCTAAATACTGATGTTTATTTAAGAATTTTGTGGAATGAGTCTCCAGTATCAGGGTGTTTTACTCCACTTTTTTTCACCATGGGAAAGTAATTTAGGGCACATACCGCTAGAACACGTTGTGTTTTGTATTTTAGGTACAGCTTTATAAATCACTTTCATAAAGTTTAATGATATGTAGACCAAGCATGAATATGTTAATGTAGTGATAATGACTTATATCCGTGGTTCTCAACTCCTGTCCTGGAGGACCCACTTCCCTGCACAGTTGAATGTTTTCTCATCTCCCAGCACACCTGATTTAACTAATCAGCTAATTAACAGCCTAATTGAAGTGTGTGTGTGTGTGTGTGGGAGAGAGAGAGAGAGAGAGAGAGAGCGCGCGTGCGCGATAGAGCAGGGGAAATGCTAAAATGTGGAGGGCAGATGGTCTTCCAGGACCAGGATTGAGAACCACAGCGTTATATAAACCTCATGGTCACATCTGCATCCAGCCAATCCAGGAGCTCAACAACAGAATCCATTCCAGATGTTACATCTCTTTTCCTCACCTGATCACTGCCTGTTTAACCCTCAATCAGCTCTGTGTATTTAACCCAGGTCACTCACTTCATTATTTCCCAATTTTTTTTTTTTTGGTTCAGATAACCAGTGTGAGTTTGCTGTACTGTTGCATATTTCTTTTTCCATAAAAATATAATAATAATAATCTGTGCAGGCAAGATGGACTTTTCTCATCTTCCCTTTTAGTTATGTTTGTTTATTCAGGTGTTGTTGTTTTTTTATCGTTTCTTATGGGATATTAATAATAATAATAATAATAATGGGTGATATTGATTTGTTAGGATGTGCATCAGCACTTAATTTAAAGACTGACTTTATGTCCCAAAAGTTCTACATGTTTACATTACAGGGTTTTCTAGGTGCTGCCAGATTTGAATAATTTAAAATGCATTTTTAAAAATTTATTTTTTTTATTTATTTATGCATTTATTTATTTATTTATGTATTTTTCAATTTGTATTTCTTTCAATTTGTCA
The DNA here is from genome assembly GCA_028565275.1 of Leiocassis micropogon. Taxonomy (NCBI): domain Eukaryota; kingdom Metazoa; phylum Chordata; class Actinopteri; order Siluriformes; family Bagridae; genus Leiocassis; species Leiocassis micropogon. The sequence continues at coordinate 821,349 of JAOVVA010000002.1, read as the reverse complement.
AATTTTTGTATTTTTCTATTTTATGGAAATAACAATCAAACAACCAGCAGAGCATGTATAAAAGTATGTTTACCCTTAAATTCACTGCTGTGCCATTATTATTATTACTGGATTTATGAATATTGAGGTCTAGTAGACCAATTAGTAGTACAATTGAAAAAACACAATATTCCCTCTTCTTTGTTAGCTAATAATTATTGTGTGAAATAAATAAATAAATACATTTGTTTTTCATTTCCTTAAAAACACCACCAAAAAACCTTCAGATAATAAATAAATAAATAAATAAATACATTTGTTTTTCATTTCCTTAAAAACACCAAAAAACCTTCAAAATTATACTAAATTTAAGAAAAACTTGTAAACTTTTTAGTATAATAAACTGCCCCTGTTGTTTAATTTATATTTCATGAATTATTTAAATTCTGTGTTGGTATTAATTTCCAATAGATCAGGTTTAATTAACAGATTTTTTAATTTCATGTTGTCTTGTCAAAATCATATGTATCTTATAGGTTTAAAATATTAAGTAAAGAGTAAAAGCTGCTTAAGGACACGCTGTTATAGGAAAATAATCCATGATGCAGAAAAGTACAAAGTAGTGTTACTGTTACCAACATGAGATTATTCATTTCTCTAGAACAGCACATTTCAAAGTGTTTTATTCCTCTTATATCATGCAACAGTATTTTATGAATTAGGTTATTAATGAATTATTGTTTTTTAATCATTTATAGTCTTTCTTTCTTTCAAAGTTAAACGAAGCAAGCCTTAATATATAAAATTAATATATATTTCTTTGTGAAAACTTTTTTTTAATCTGTTACATCTGACAAAGTGCAGAAGGCCCTGTACATGAGCCGTTACTATAGAAACGATGTGTTAAAGTTCAACAGTGCAATGAATGTTAGGTGTAATGTAGGTGTAATGAATTTTATTGCATATATATTATATATATATATATATATATATAGAGAGAGAGAGAGAGAGTTATGATAATGACATACACGTCAGGCGTTACAGTCAAAATGAAACAAGACTATCTAGAAGACTTCATATACAGTACAATAAGACTTTTAGCTCAAGAAGGCAGTATGTACATCCATGAATAATGATCCCGGCTGATGTGGCTTGGAGCCTACTGTAGTCGTTCCTATAAACAATCAGCGAGTGGAACAACTGATCCCGAGCAGAGGTGTGTCTGTTGGAATCATTCACCAACACCACTCGCACATTACATCATTGCCACACCCCTCTACACTTCCTAGCCATGTCCACATGTGTGGGCCATTACAGGAGTTCCTGGGAGCCCAGTGTTTCATACAACTTTCTACCTTGATGGTATCCAAGCACTAGTGAAACACTGGGATAAGGGCATTAGTGTAGCAGGGGATTATATAGAGAAATAAAGAGAATTTTGCTCTTATAACTGTGTTATTCAAACGTCCCGGTTTTACTTGAACCTCTCCTATTTTGCCTGGAGGACTCCAGTCTGTGCTTCAAACTTGCAGCAAACTAGTGAACTTGACTTGAGTTCATAAAGTTCTGTAACGATGCTTAAAATGACCGCAGGGATTCCCCCCGAGGATAAAAACAACAGTCATGTTTGAACAGCAAGTTAATGAAACACAAGTACGGCGTTCTTTTTCTCTAATGTTTCGGAGCATGCACTCAGACAAGGGGGCGTGCTGAATCAAAGTGAATAAGTTAAATAGTAAATCAAAGTTCTGTATGCTGTGTGTGTGTGTGTAATGGTGATCTCTGTGCTCCCGAGCAGAGGTGTGTCTGTTGGACTCAAGCTGTGTGTTAGGCAGTAATAAGAAGGCAGCGGAGTAAAGTTCTGATTTTCGGTCTGATTACAGAAAGAGCTCGAGCCCTACGGTTCTGATATGAAAACAAGGCCATTTTTTTCCCAGTGTCACTGCATGGCTTTCGGTTTCTTTTGATACGTGGCAGAGTAGCATTTGAATAAATCATGGCAGCATATGGATGAAGCCGAACCCTTCATTATGTGAGTGTTTCATCTCAGCATGTGGGAGGGTGCCAGCTCGGGCTCTGGTGCTCTCGAAACAGCCGTGGACGTGATAGCATTTTTTCACCATGAAGTAACGTCGCCCATGCCCAAATAGCTTTTCCAATAGGCACTTAGGATCTTTTTTAAATTTAAATATTTTCATTTAATAATGGAATCTTCGACCCGGTTATGTTTAATAGATCTGGATATATGCGAAGATACGAGAGCAGAGAGATTTCTGTTGAGGTTGTAGAATTCGACCTTGCAGAATTCCTTGGCAAAACTTGGAAACATTTTGTATAAAATAAAATAATAAGCTTTGGATCCTCCCTTCAGAACACGGCATGAAGGAAATCTGTCCCCTAATAATCAGATTCTGCCACTGAGTCAATTAGCCCGCTTTATAGTAGGAGCGAGGTGTGTAAGTGGAGAAAATGCTCTCTCTCTCCGTTCGACCCTTTAATCATGTGTAGCAGCGCACTAGAGACTTTAGAGCACGTTCTAGCTGGATCAGGGCATCTCGACTCGATTTCCTGAATCGATTCGCTGAAACGAATCACGCCATGTGAGTTATGATTCGTTTAATTCAACAACCATTTAAACCTCATCCAGATTTGAACAGTAACCCGGATTTCTATAAATATTCAATCCGTGTGATGTAACTGATAGAATGCATGCACAACATAGTAAACATATAACGAAAAAGCAATTAAAGGAAGGAA
>JAOVVA010000002.1:778102-799221 GCA_028565275.1 Leiocassis micropogon | reverse complement strand
TTTATAAAGACTGCTGCTCAGTGGCGGCGACTAGCGTCTTGAGCTGAAACTACGCTAAGAGTGAGTTAAGGTTGGTCAAGACCAACCTTACGAACGTGTGACTTAACTAAGATATACTTAGAGTACGTACGTTTCGGGAATGGCGCCATAACATTAAGAGAGAGGTTAAGGTACAACTTAAGAACTACTTAGTGATAAGAAGCTTTCGGGAAACCGGGCCCTGGGCATTAAGGTTGACTTGAGTTTCTGTAGTTTTGGTGTTGGAATTTGGCATTGTCCCATCAATTGCTGAAATGTTTGGGGTCGTCTTTAACATATTTTTGATGGCACGGCGGATGGTGTTTACTGTCAGTGGTTTCTGAATTTAGTAATGTGAATGACACAATCATGCCGATGAGTGATGCAGTGTAATCTGAGAGCTCAAAGACCACGGGCATCCAACAAAGGTCTTCGGCCTTGTCCCTTTCACACAGAGATTTCTCCAGTTTCTCAGAATCTTTTTGCGATGCTATGCATGCGTAGATGACGAGATTTGCAAAACCTTTGCAATGTGAATGTTGGTAAATGTTGTTTTTAAAGTATTCCACAATCTTTTTATGCACTCTTTTACAGTTTGGAGAGCCTCTGCCCATCATTACTTCTGAGAGACTCTGCCTAAGGATCTAAGACATCCATTTTTATAGCAAATCATGTTACAGGCCTGATGCTAGATGTTCTCCCAGCTGAATCTTTTCTAAATTTCTTGCTTTTTCAGCCCTTTGTTGCCCTCATGGCAACTTTTTTGAGACTTGTAGCAGGCATCAAATTTGAAATTTGTTCATTTAGTGGACATATTTGTTATGTTTTTTTATGTTCTATTGTGAATAAAATATTGGCCTATGTGACTTGAAAGTCTTCATTTTATAAAAAAAATTTTTTTTAACTTTCCAACTTTTATGGAATACGGGTTGTAGTTGCTAGTTGGATTCACACTATATCGAGCCAACTTGATTTATTTGTTTTGGTTTCTATTGAATTTGGTTTGGTTTTACACTGAATCAAAAGGTAATTTGATTCTTTGGGTTCATTTGCTATTTGGTATTGATTGGTTTCACACTGAATCAAAGACAAACTGATTAGTTTTCCACTGGGTTTTATACTGGATTAAAATAATTCTTAATTCCTTGTTTATTTGCTCTGTGGATTGCTTTGGTTTTCCTGAATCAGACTAAATTGATTCCTTTGGTTCATTTGTTGTTTGGTTGAGTTTTGATTTCTTACTAAATCAAAGCCAAATTAATTACTTTGTTTCATTTGATATTTGGTTGTGATTGAAACATACTTGATCAAAACTTTTCCTGGATCAAAAATGTATTCAGTTCTTTTTCTATGGTTTGGTTTTAATCTGGATAAGACAAAAATTAATTCTTTAATTAATTTGCTAAATGGATTGATTTAGTTTTCCTGAATCCAACCTAAATCATTTGCGAATGTTGGAGTGGTTTCACACTGAAACAAAGTCTCTTTGATTCATTTGTATAATTTGCTTTTGAGTATGGTTTGGTTTTACACTGAATTAAATCTAAAATGATTCCTTTGTTTTGTTCGCTATTTGATTTGTTCGGTTTTGCACTGAATAAGAGCTAAGTTTTTATTTTTGGTATATTTTTTTGTATATTTACGTTTTTTTACTTACTTAATACTGAATCAAAAGATAATAATTTGATTATTTTTGTCCATTTTTCATTTGATTGGTTTCAAATTGAATCAAAGTCAAACTAATTATTTTTTATTCTTTTGCTCCTGGTTTGGTTTTATACCGAATCGGATTAAAAAAAAAATCACTTGATCCAGTTTCTGTATGAATCAATTTGAGTTTGCTAAATCAGAAAAAAAAAAAAAAAAATCCTTTGGATCATTTGCAGATTGGTTGAGATTGTGTTTACACTGAATAAAAGCCAAACTGATCCATCTGGTTCAGTTGCTATTTGGCTTTCACACTTAATCATAGCCTAATTGATTCTGTTTTTTTACAGTTTATTTTCACCCTGAATCAAAAGGTAATTTGGTTTATTTGTTATTTGGATTTTTGTAGTTAATTGATTGCTTTTTTTGTGGTTTAGGTTTTAGATTTAGTTTGGTTAAACACAAATTATTTTGGTTAACTTTTTTTTTTTACATTGAACCAGAGCTAAACTGATTCTTTTGGCACATTTGCTATTATGTGTGATTTTATTTCACACTGATTCAGAGCTAAAATGATTTCTTTGGCTCATTTTTTTATGTACTATGCTTTTTTTCTCTTTTTCTAGTAAATGTTTCATGATTTTAAGTTTTTATACTACAGAGTAACTGGAAAGCACGAAATCCTCCTGTGATGGAAAATTCACAAAGCGTCTTAGACTCTTAGACTCTTTCCATAAATGTTAAAGAAGTGTCTCCTTACAAAAAGCATCAGCATAACAAAAGATTGTATCCTTTTTTCTTTGCTCAAAGCACTGCACTTATTTTTGAGCCCATTTGTTATTAGACATCAACACCTTACAAGGCCCTCAATGAGCTGTTACTATAGAAACAATAATTATACATCAATATACGCTATACCTATGTATATATACTTCTTATAGCTAGAAATATTGTCAAAGCTCCTATCTATTGAAAATTAGTCAACACCTGGAAGCCAATCAGATTCAAGAATTCAACAGAGCTGTGGTATTAGATGGTAACAGAAGACCCTTGGTGAACAATGTATTTTTTAACCCCTCATTTATAATTGATAACACCATGTGCATTTGGCTACATTCACCCACTGCCCAGGCATTAATGGGTCATAAAGCTGAAATGAACCATTTCAGTGAACCACTGATGCTCCTAAATCCATTTTATCCCAAGACTATAGTGAATTAAGAAAGCTGAGGATTAATCTAAATGATGGGAATTGATTGAGGCAATGCAGCCTCAAAGGGCCTCGGAAGAATTAAAGCAGGGAAAAATGTGACTGAAATACAAAGTGAGAGAGAGAGAGAGAAAGAGAGAGAGAAATATAAAGACAGCCTAAGAGGGAAAGAGTGTGATGAAGAGAGAGCCAGAGAGACACTCTGCAGTATTTATAATTAGAAGATTAGAAGGTATACACGTTTGCCAGTTTCCTTCCATATCTATGGAACAAAAGCAGCCAGTAAAATGTCATTCGTGTGAAGATCCAGAAAGGTTGGCGACATGATTAGACTGCAGCATGTCACTGAACAACCAAATACGTCCCATTTGTCATTATGTGAATAATATGCAAAGGTGGATTTCTCTGAAATTGCACAATATGTAATCACACTTAAAAATAATGAGAGGTGACAATACATGAAAAAAAAAAAAAAAGCTAATCATTTGCAATGCATGGGAAAATAAATGAATCCTGTAGGGGAAGAAAAAAATTGGATTCAAATGAAAAAATTTAAACTGAATAAAAATTATGAAGTTAAATAAAACCACATGTGCCTTGTGTGAAAATAAATGGATCAGGGAAAAAAACACCTAGCATAAACAGTGTTAAACAAAGGAAATTAAAATAAAAAAATCAGTTTAAAAAAGAAAATTGTGTGTGCTACAGTACATAAAAATCCAAAACAGTAAGCATAACAAAAAGAAGAGAACTTTAAAAAATATATATCACATCAAACAGGAATGAAACATATAACTAAAAGAAATTACACAAACAAGGCACTACATGTGCAAATAATGAATCATGTGCGAGACATAAAAACCCACCTACAAATCAAAAAAGTAAAATTTATTAATTGATTATTGTTGATAAAAATAAAACCACATGAAAATATTAAAAGGATGAGAGGGAAAAAAATCACATTAAAGTCATAAAATATGCCACAATAACATGATAATCCTAAAATAAGTAAAGAAAAAAATCTATACATGTACAGTATAAAATGAGTTAAATGTGTACATTTTACCTGTTTATATGCACAACTCTGCGGCATATACAGAACATACTGTACTTATTTTTCAGTCAGCACTGCATATCTATCCATGCGGATATGCTGATACACAGCCTTGTGCTGCAAACATGCCAGTTTTTTTCTGATTTTGTTGAGTTGGTTTAATTACATTCAGGGGTTAAAGTGGGATTTGGAAGAAAACCCTGAAACCCAGTGTAGTGGGGCAGTTGCTCAAAATACCTCCCATATTGATATGTACTGCTAGTGCTGATGGGCTACTTCTTTGTGCTTATTTATGTATAGTGACCAATCAAAAGATCCTCCAAACCTCCAAACTGTCAAAAATCAACTTGCAAATGCAAATTATTTTGACGTGTACGTGCATAGCTTTTTCCGTTAAGCAAAACTTTCAGACAGATTTTTTTGTACTCTGCAAGTATCAAGACAAACATGCTCTCATAGAGTTTTAAGACAAATGCATTTTTTTTTTCATGCAAACATTTTTTAAGCAATATAATGCCATAAGTAATTATTTATTCATTAATCTCCAGTTACGTTTAGTGAGGCGAGATGATTGTTTAGGAAAAGCGATTAAGCCAGTCAGAGGCAGAGAAGGGTAGTACAGGCCATTGCTTTGCCAAAATGCCTTTTTTTTTTTTTGTGGACAGCCCACTTAAAAAAAGATAAAAAATATAAAATATTCTATAGTTACTTCTCCAGGCACCACTACACCACTGCTCGAGATTCATATATAGTAAACGTCTGGTTGCAATATTTTGCCAAATAATACATTTTCCTCTTTGAAATTTTGCCTTGATCCCATTTAAAATCAATCACTTGAGACTAGAGTGACATTTACTTTTTGTTTTAGTGCTGCCGTGGTTTTTTTATTTATTTTATTTATTTTTTTTTACAAATCATTGAAGTTCACTGACTGTACTGAATCAATAAAAGATTTGTTCTAACTTATAAATTGTGCACATTGATCAGCCTCTGCCTCTAGTTAAGGATTCAGGCATTGATGTACGGCTAACAGTGAGAACTCAATCCTTTCTTCACACATTCATTGTAGAAATCTTTAAATCATCAGTATGTAACAGGATGTGATTTTTTTAAATGATTTTTTCGTAAAGCGCAAAATACAGTATTGACATTAGTATTTTGTGTGAAATAAACAAGACACTTTATTTAAAGTAAAGATGAAGCGGTTTCCAGAAGATTTTAATCATTTTAGTTATTTTGAACTGAGTGATAATTTAGTAAGATAGTTTAAATGCTGATGGTGCTAATAGAAGTAATAGACAGAGGCTTAGCAATCAGTCTAGCATTACACACTCACACTCACTCAATTTTATTCATGTAGCCAAGGAAAATTATGTGCAAAAATTTGCACCTGACAATTAATGAAATTATGTAAAAGTCACATGAAAAAAATAATGAATTGTGTGTATTTAGAGAAAAATGTATGAGGAAAAAAATCATAAAAGAAATTTAATCAGGAAAAAAAATTTAATAAAAGAATCTGTACTGAGAGGTTGAAAGTGATTCAGCTTCAAGAGGGAGCTGGGATTGTTCCTCCGTGGCTCAAAAATGTTGCCTTTGCTTAGGTAGAATAATGTTTTATATAGTGTCAAACATCTCGTCAGATCCGCTGGAGACACGTGTGTTTGATGATTTATTTATGCCATTTGCTAAATAAGCTAAATCAATGGCTATTAGCTTCTCATACTTGTTTGCCCCATTTGCCTTGAGGCTCCAGTACAAAAAATTAAAGAAGCAAACATCAAACACGGAGCGTGCCTTGCCTGATTGGCGGTAGAGTTTGTAAATTTAATTCCTGATCAAACTGTTTCTTTAAGCTACTCCTACTTGGTACTCGACGTCGGTTTGAGACTTACATTTGCAAACGTTTTACAGGCGTGGCATGCAGCCTGATCGTGATGCTAAGCTGACCTTTCATGTGTTTCCCTCAGAAAACATCGAACGTTACATGAGTTGTTTTTTTTTTCTTTTTTCTTGCCGAAGCAGAGCTCGGGCACTGCGTGATCTTCAGCCCAAATGAAATGTTGAGGAATGCGTCTGTGCAATCTCCTCAATCGGATTAGCCGTCTTGTTCCAACATTCCGCACCCACAGCGGCAGACTGACAGCTACGTCTGAGCTCAGCGCTATGATCTTTAATGCATATGTAGCCTGCTGCTCTAATAAATAAAAATGTCACGTTCTACCTCATAACCAATTTCTCATCATAGGAAAGTTTACATCCTACCACCACCAAATGTTCACATTCTCTTACAGTTTCTTTCCTTTATACTGCGCAGAGCCTCGCGGGCTTTTAAACGAAGGCCAAAGTAAAGAGGTTATATTGAGGTCTACCTGCAGTCTCTTTCTATGCACTAATACAGTAACAAAAGAAATTTTAAGTTTTTAGGTTGGTACTCAGCATGCACTTCTTTTTCTAACTAAGAGAATCTGAAAAGAATCTAATAAACCAGGGAATATTTTCCATTAACGTCCAACAGCTACCATCTTTATCCACAAGGAAATTGGTGCTTTTTAGTGAAGGATAAGCCTTACTATAACCCATTCATATTTCAGGCAGTGGCTTGTCTCTGTTGAGTGTTTTTCAAAATCAATATAAATCCAGGGTCACAAAAAGAAAACTGTGTCGTACCAAATATTTCAAGTATACAACCAAGGACTGTATTTTTATTGCCATGTTTTTGTTGTTGTTACATTTTCTTAAGCTTTTTTACCCATCATTCTTTAATAACTCCAAAATATTTTATTAACAAAAGACAACACATAATACATGATGGAATGTATTAATTGATAAAATTCTGGGTGTTAGTCATTAAAAATGACAATTCTTGTGCTCCTTGTTTAAAAATATTCAAGTTTAAAATATATTTGGGAAAAAATTAATTGTGACCTCAAAAGGCCTACATATTAAATAAGTTTTAGCAGACTAAAACCTACTATATTAAACTCTGTCCAAACTACCACACTAAATACTGGACTATAAAAATAAAACTTACCAGACTAAACACAGCCAGAAAAACAAGACTAAACACAGTCTAAACTATAATAGATTAGACTAAACACAGTCTAAATATTCAGACCCTGGAAAACCAGATTAAACATGATCTTGACAATAACCTATCCGTTATATTAATATAGTCTAAAAATATTCAGACCAAAACCTACCAATCTAAATACAGTCTGAAAACCAGACTAAAAGCATTCGTAACTATAACCTACTGTATCAGACTAAATATAATATAAACATACACAGACTAAAACCTACCAGTCTCCACACATTGTGGAAATGTCTGGTATACTATAACCTAGCAGACTAAACAGATTATAAACATCCAGACTAAAACCTACCAATCTAAACACAGTCTGGAAAACCAGACTAAACATGGTCTAGACTACACTATAACCTATCAGACTAAAAAGTATATAAACATCCAGACTAAAATCTACCAATCTAAACACTCTGGAAAACCACTTAAAACAGATTGAACTATAACATATCAGACAAAGCAGAATATAAACATACACATTAAACACAGTCTGGAAAACCAGACTAAATACAATATGGACTTTAACCCATCAGCCTAAATATGCTAAAATATTAAAGATACTAAGGGTTTCATAATGGTTTCAGACTGCATCTAATTTGGTCATTCATCCTGTTATTCACAATGTTTAGACAGTGTTTATTTTAAAAGTTTTTTAGTCTGGTAAGTTGAGGCAACGTTTATATAGTTTGTTTTGTTGACTTCAACAGAAACTTTGTGTATTCCCTATGTTTTTTTAGTTTGTACAACAAATCCGTACCCAATGCAGTTTTCTATTCATGTGATGAATGCACAGAAACATAAAAATGAAAATGAATTCACATCACCATTTTTTTAATTAAATTTATTTGCATGTAGATACTGTAATAATAGTACTGTAGTATATAGTTTTTGACAGATTATCTGTGCAGTGTCTTTGGCCAAGAATACCTTTAGTTAAATGTACAGCTTTAGGCTTTTTTGCCCTGCTGATGCTGCGGATGATCCTACAGTCTTTATATAGTGCACAGTTCACAGCCCCATTCTCCCCGACTAGGCCCTACTGTAGGTTCCACCTCTCTATAATGCTACTGACAGGTCCTTTCTGTCTGCACCCTGCTTAGGTATATACAAAACCTTCCACTCTTAACATATACTGTACGAGGCACTATAGTACTCAAAACTGAATTCAAACAAATGAATACAAAATACGCCCTGTTTTTTGTCTTATTGTGCTTAAGTACCCAATGTATCTCTACCCAATTTTTCCGAATGTATCTGTACTTTACTATGTGATACTTTTTACTTCAGCTCACTACAATTTGTATATGAAAAGCCTTTACTTGCATTTTAAATAGAGACTCTTTTACTTTTCAGACAATCACACATCTAAACATGGTGGGTTTTTTTTTGCTGTCACTCTCACCATCTCATGACTGAGCTACAGCGCACAATGGAAGGAACAAAACAATGCTGCCAGCCCAAGCAATGCAAGTTTACAGAAATGTTTAATTGTGTAGAAATATTACATTGTACAAGTTACCAGTGGTACTGTAGCAACTAGCTACAGGTTAGCTACAGTAAGCTATAAAAATGATCAAAGAGATTAACAATGTTATCTGCCCTTCGTTTAATTCATGTCAAATTTTGTTATCAATCTATACTAGACATTATCAGTAACAGCATCGTCAGTTCTATTAAATTTTCTTGAAAATACTGTTTATCAGTAACTTATTTGGATACATTCAGTGGTACTTAAGGTTTGTTATGTTTTGGGTGGCTGGAACGAATTATGTACATTTACATTATTTCCAATGGGAAAATGCGTTTCACAATACGAAATTTCACCTTAAAAACTCTCCTCCGGGACTGATTAAATTCGTATGCCGAGGTTTCACTGTATAACTTTACAAACACTATTTTTTTATTTAAACATATAAGCTTAAACAAACATATGTACTTACTGTAGCACTTAAGTAGAAATTTCTCCTGTTACATTTTGTAGTGGAGTACATTTTAAGGCAAATACTTGGACCTTTACTTGAGTATTGTATACTTCTACCAGCTCTGTTTGTCACCTGCCTGTATGTGAACATTACTCTCCACACTACATTACTCAAGTCTATTGTGGAATAGTGGAATTACTTTATTTCGTTTCGACTTTTACAGTCACTTCCATACTATCTGACTACAGAGTATGAGTCTTCAATAACAATACAACTACAGATATGAATCATTATCGTTTAAATGCAACACACTCATATTCTTCTCAACGGCTTCAGAGCTGTATGTCTGATGTAGAACCAGGGATCAGGTGGTCAAATTCTTTGCAGTAGCAGTGCAGCCGTGCTGTTACTTTGTAATGATGAGGACATGGCCAGTGGCATCCTCGTGGGCTTCTATTCACAGATCGCACATGACACAGCACCAATTCAATCCAGAAGCCCTGATTTAGGACACGACCAAGTGGGACTTTGGTGCATGATGATGATAATGAACGAGTATTATTTTCTCTGATTCGCTTCGGAATCTTAAAAGCAAATATTAGATCAAACACAGATACATCTGAAAGAAAACATGTTTTTTTTTTCTTCCCCAAATGAGTTTCTTTGCAAAATAAAAGTACATTAAAGCTTTGCTTCCTTTTGAAAGCAGTCAGTCTGTTCCTTTCATTTTTTAATCAGAGATCAAGAGATTTCATTACTCCATGCTCTGATGTCTTCTTTTTCTCACTGTAATGCAGCAGATGATCCCTGTCCTGGGTGTGCTGTTACTGTCCGCGTTCGCTCCGTCCCTATAATAAGCGGTTTCCGGGGTTTGAGTGACAGATTTGCCACTCCACAGTCCGCTCTGCTTATTCTGCAAATGGTATTTGCAGTGGATTACGCTGATACACCTCGTTTTGGGTAATGCAGTTGATTTTGCTCTTGCTGGTGTCAGGAGGCATTAAGCAGTAAATTCCCTGCCGTGTGAGAGTGGCACCGCTTCGCCCCTGAGGGATTTGTACGGGTGGAAGGTCGGCTGGTCGGCTCCCTCGTCCTGAGGATTTTAAAACTCATCACGATACAAGGCTAATAATCGGCTACAGGTGACCTGCAATCACGAAGCCCTGAACATTGCTAATGGCTTTTTAATAATGTAAATACACGGCTGAACAAACAAACAAAAAAAAAAAAAACGAAGAAGGTGGCGTGCTTGCAATTTGCTATTATTAGAGCAGCTCTTTAAAAGTGCTGTATCTGTGCTTTCTTTCACAAGTGGAGCACCAAAATGGAATGCTCACACTTTTTATTTCCTTGAGTAAATCAGCAGATGAGCTAGGGAATTTATTGTATCTAAATGCATTCATAAAAACAACAACAAATGTTGCACAGTGGTATAAAGAAGTCTTGTTAATGTTTTGCAAAACTTGTTCCATGGTCATAGGGAACCTACTGTACATAAGCCCATGGCATAAACTTCAATATAGAATTAATATAGTATTCTCTGGTATGATGAAAGTGGTGAAAGGGTCTGCGTACTGTACATGCGGCGATGGATACAACCCATCATGAAGATATGTCTGGTATTTCAATGGCAGTTACTTACTGTACAGTGTTGGGCTGCCAGCTTGACACCCGATCATATCTAATCACTTGTGGGTGAAGAACCTTGCTCTCGGGTCCAACAGTGGCAGCCCAGCAGTGCCAGAGCTTGAACCAGAGTCCAACACATTACCCACCGAGCTACCATCCGTCCCCTGTGGTACTGTAAGATGAGATCCAATATTTATGAATGCTATACTCCTTTGCTTTCAGCACATATTCTGCTCCATGTAGACATGATTATGTCACATAATTATTGCATATTTATCAGCTCCACATTCATGCTGTAAATCCCCCATTCTACTACATCACAAAGATGCTAAGCTAAACAAGCATGGAACGAGTTTAATATGATTGGTGCTTTATGGTCATTATTTATATGGCTTTATCCTGTATACAGGGCCTGGAGCCTATCCATGGAGATTTAAGACACGAGGATGGGGTACCAGGGCAGACAAATACACACACACACACACACACACACACCCACGTTTATTCTCATACTATGGGCAATTTGGGAACGCTAATTAGCCCAATCTAGATCAAACCAAAGCACCTGGAGGAAATCCACCAATCATGGGGAGAAGATGCTAACTCCAACACAGACCCTGAGTTTGTTCAAATCATAAACAAAAGGTACTAATCATTTACTGTTCTGTTCAACATCTTGGTAAAGCAATTTTAAGTCACTGAAGCTTTTTGGAAAAATGTGTTGAACTTAACCTGATTGGGCCATCTCTACCACTTGGTTGAGATTTGCTAGACTATAAAAACCCCACCAGATAGACCTTTTGGTATTTGCAAATATATTGATACTTTCACCATGAAGTGGCATCTGGGTCTTTTAAAAATAATTATCGTTTTTTTTATTACTGCCCCATAAAAGGAAAAATGCAGAGAAAGAAAATTTCCTAGTGAGAATGTTAAAGAGTGATGGTGGTTCATTTTATTTTATGTATGTTTTCAGATAGACTTTGTAGCTAAGCAAAGAAGCCTAATCAGTTTATTCCATAATCAGATCCCGGGTATCAAAATGTTTGCGATGCTCCTGCACCGTCGTATCATTATCAAAACTCAGAGAGTGTTTACACAGTCTGTACAGATAGCAGCAGACATTATTTGTACACCGATGTTCAAGTGAACAGAACAGCGTAGTGAAGAGATGATAGTGAGGCTTGTGTGTTTACCTTAGGTGATGAGACGGAGACTGATCTGGAAGATTCTGATAAAGTGGGACCTGATTTCACATTGTAATGATTTGGCTTGGCATGTTTTTTCTGTAGTTAGCTGTGTGTCGGTGTGTAGTTTCAGTCAAGTTAGAGAAGCATCTTTAATTGCATTTTTTTTTTCACTTTTCACTTTTGAAGGAATGACCTTAAAGTTTTGTTGTTGTTTTTTCCCCAGACCACCAGACATGTCTAAAATCTACCACAAGATGGATGAATTAATAAATCAGTGTCTCACTTTATATCATGCACAGATCCTTAGTTAGACCTTTTAACATGTATCAATGATCATTAATTAGTAAAACCTAAGTGGCAAAATTAATGCACGCGGAACAATAATTCCTTTTGGGAAACCAGCCTGAAATGTATTCATGAAAAAGCGTAATGCATTTGGAGACCAGGGGAAATCGTATTATCACACTGTAAATACTTAGATTACAGGTTGGTGCAGTATTGAATCCATGGCATTTAGAGTTTAATTTTAAGCCATCGGTCTCAGTAACGTCAGGCCTGGCTTTGCTTATTTATTTGTTTCTTCGCGGTGTCTGAAACTCTTATCTCATCAGCCGAGCTTTGTGCAGCTGTGTTTGCTTTTGAGGGGGAAAAATAATGCTGTCGTACAAATTAAGCACATGTCTGAAGCACGCTGATAAGATAAATCGCGCAGCTGACAAAATTAGACCCGCCGAGGAAGAATGCAGCTGAGCTTTAGCCAGGAGACAGAGAAGGAAACAGGTGATTTGCTCCAGGCTCAATAGAAATTAGTGCAGTGGAAATAGATTTCATCCTGCCTCCATGCTGGGCTTCCATATTTCCCTCATGCGCTCTGTAGTTCACTCCAATAATTAAACCTCACCTTAGTCATTGCCCTTTTAATCAATGGCTTCAAAGTCTGAAAGTTACATCAGTCCTTATGCAGAGAGAGGAAATTGTGTGTATTCAGAGTTGGGTTATGCATGTGCTCAAGCCTCCATTCGGATTGTGATATGTATAATGTGTGTTTTTTGGTCTGAGGTTGTTATTAAGCTAGAGAAATGCAACGGATAGAAAATGATGACTGAAATAGAAAATAATGTTTGTTTACTTTTCTTTTAAATTTACTTTGATGTACCAGCATTAGATATAACATGATATAACAGCAAAAGACAAATTAAAAATTAAAAGAAAAATAATGATGCATATATGAATAATGAATTATAATGATAATGCAGTTGAATGCAAAAGTTAGTACACCCTGGCAAAATGACATACTGGTGATTATTAATATGAAGTGAAAAAAGCAAATACATCCCCCACACTAAGCTACAGATGTTATGGGGTTACACACTGATAAAGCTGCCGTACTGCAAGCTGAAAATATTATTATCTTTAGTTGAGAATGCATTGTCAAAGTTAAGGTGCAGTCATACAGTAAGTAAATTACCATACTGTAGGTCTTGGTAGTAAGTAATCAGGAGGCAAATTCCACAACCCTCGTTCCGTGCAAAAATGCATTCCAAAGTTCAGTTGAGACTCATATAAAAGCTTCTGAAGTCCCACTGAGATAAAATTGAGCTGGTAGTGTATCTTTAAAAGCTACTGCATATCTAGTACAAATTTAAGTTTTTTCTTTCCCTGGCAAGTTGCGGGTTGCCACGTACTGTGATAAACACTAAAAATTATTAAAATATTTCTGTTTCTTGCTTGATCCAATTTTGCACAAAAAAAGTCTCATCCAAGGTCAAAATCGTACATCCCTGGCATATCCTGGACACAGTCCAGTGGACTCGTACAGTAATAGCACTTGCATTAGTAGTTATGCATGTTTTGTATGTTAGGAAGAGCAAAGTGTACTCATAACACACAGTGTGTACTCTGTGCTGTGAATACACCCCAAAGCACCTAATTTTCAGAAAGAATGAATGAAATCTTTATTGAATTAAAGCAACATGCTGCCATCCCTATGAGAAATAAAAGACAAAGTTGAACAATGAACAAAAGTCAGAGCGATGCCTCCCTCAGGGTCGCACAGGAAATGAAACTGACGGCCTAAATCAATTTAAAGTCATCAGATCCAACAAAGACAAAAAAGTGTTCGGAGAACGACTCTGGGGTTTTTTCTTTTCTTTCAGGTGGAAAAAGTGACAAGCTTCTGACAAATGATTGTCACACTGTAGTCAAGCCGAGCTGGTCTCATTTTATTGTTGTTGTTGCTGTTGTTGATTTTATTTTAAACACTATCTTTTTAGAAAGCAGATAAATCCATCTCATCCATTTGCATTCGACTTCTGGGCGTATTTACAATTCCTATATGTGAGCACAGAGCCGAGGGCAAACTCCTCCTCGATGTACCATCACTCATGGCATGTAATTATGCCACCTGGCTGCAAAATTGCCTTTAACTTCAGAACTGTTGATCTTGTCAATTGTCATCACAATGTTAATTTCCCTCGAGTCTGCCATAAAAATTGCATGTCAGTCCTACAGCAGGGAGACTTAATGCTGCGCCGCGCTCAGTCCTGCGTTCAAATAGGCCATCAAACAATAATCATAAAAAGGGAAAGAAATCCAAACACACAGGTTTCAGATCATCAAGCTCTTTGGAGAGTTGAAGGATTGCACTAAATCCTGGAGAGCACAAATTTACAACTCTTAAAGAATCTTAATGAATAACAGGGGATGAAGGAGAAAATACGGAGAGACGCAAAATCCTCAACAGAGCAACAATTACTTGATTGCATTTGTATTTGCAAGGAAAATAAAATCATTATTGCATGTGAAAAAATAGAATTAACAAACTGAACAACTGGCAAGATCGGTGTGTACAACAAAGCGGTTGGGGGGGGGGGGTGACATGAAATAAATTCAAATATGAAATAAATCTGAAAATCTGAAAAATGGCAGATTTAATATGAAATAAAAAATATATTTTTATATGGAATGAATTCATTATTTCTTTATTTTCTTATATATTTTTTTTACTTACTTACAAATTATCCTCTTTACCTGTAATTTTTTTTCTTTACATTTCTATTATTTTTTTTTCCTTTTTTTTATTATTCCTTTTTTACAGAACAGATTTTTTTTCAGCATGCATTAGTTTTTATTTACATCTGATTTATTTTCCATCATTTTTATACAATCAGTGTCGTTGTGATGTGATTTCTTTACACATAATCATTTTACATCCAAATGATTTGTTTTACACTTAAATCATTTATTTTTGAATTGAATTTCTGCCCACAATTCACATTTGTGTGAGGTTTTCAAAAACTGCATTGATATTTTTTCTCACATGTGAGTTTTTGCATCATTCCTTTATACACACGTTGTCTTGTACGACAAGTAGTTTCATTTCTCATATGATTTCTTATTTTTTCTTCATTAAATCAATTTCATGTATAAGTTTTATTAGCTCCAGCTATGCATTGCACCGAACTCTATATTCCTGTTACGGGTATCATTTGTCATGGACATTATACTGATACGATGTCATGCGTAATAACCTGAAGTGTAAATTATTCGTTGTTTTTTGTTTATGATATAAATTTGCATCATGTTTATGACATAATCATGAAAAATAGAAAGAAAGGGAGAAGGAACTGCAAATATAATTTTGAACTGAAGGGAAAGAATGAGACCTCCCGTGGTTCTCAATTTGGCCTGAGAAAGGAAATGATTGATTCCCCACCCCCTTCTTTTTTTTTTTTTTGCCTAGCACCATTCGGAGGAGTCAAATGACTGTGTTTTGTTCCAGATGTACAATAATTCACTCTGAAATTGAAATATGTCATCCATCAAATAGTTTCTTAATTTCCCCCTGGAAATAATGAGGCCGCTCATTATTTAACGTACGTCGCCGGGTTCAGGGGCTCACACCAAGACGTGCGTGTTTATCAGATTCCTGTACAGCATTGATCGGAGTTACAGGCATCCTCACTCATTTCTGCTGCTGAATGAGAGGTGAAAAAAGCCTGGCTCAGGCAGTGCTGTCTGTACCGAGCACAGCGGGCCGAGATGCATAGGCTGTCTCTCTGGCTGTGGCAAGTACACAAATCTTGTAAATTAAAGCTTTGTTATGGCATGGCCCACTTCTGGCCTCTGATGCATGGCACCCTTTTGCAACCGAGAGACGTAAAGGGCAAGCTGCTAAAAACAAACTTAAGGTTCGGTTTTAGTGAGGTTCAACCGGAATCTATTTAGAAAATGCTCAGACAGTAAAGAGATATAAAACTAGACAGCAGGCGCAAATATTAAACTCTGCTTAATGTAATTACGTCGACATCTTTTTATGTCTACTAGCCTCGGAGAGCCAACCGCATTGATCTTCTTAATCTCCTTATTATTATGTCGGTTGGCCAGACAATGCTTACACATTGATCATGTATTTATTTTTTAAACTTATTCTTCTTCTTGCAGCTTAGGGGATTCCTGAGATTGCACACAGCTTCAGGCTGTTTAGCTGAACTTTGCAGTATTGCTCGCACCGTGAGTATTTTATCGTGAATTAAGCAAACAAGCAAACGAAAAAAGTTCTCATCTTTTTTTTAGTAAAAACAAATTGAGAGCCTGACTATTGTAGGATACATTTTTTTGGGTCAGATTAACTTGATAATTACAGGTGCTTTTTTGTTGTTGTCTGACTCTAACGTGGACGCGTCTGTGCTACAGAATATTACATATGCGCACATCGATACGTATTTTCTCACACTATCTGTGTGAGAAAAAGCATATTATATTTGTTCGAACTCTCATTCATTTCAAACAATGGATTTTTAGCAAAAATATATTTGGGATTTTGCTCTGGAGGATAGCAAGCAGTTAGTCAGCTGTATTCACTTTAGCTGTTTTAGCACCTGTTGCTAGCACTGCTATGAAATTCACATGCTGCTAGTGATGTCTGATCATGTCAGCACCTTACTGTATGCATGCGAATAGGCAAATAACACATGGCAGTAGATAAATAAGTAACAACAACAATAACAGTCAGTTGCTATTTTAAAACATGAAGGTCAGCTGTTCTGGAACAGTTCCTGCAACACCAGTATTGTCAAGTGCATTTGTAAAACCCATCAAGCACCATGATGAAACTGTCTCTCATGAAGACCTTCCCAGGAAAGCAAGACCAAAACTGACCTCTGCTGCAGAAGAGATGTTCATTTGGAGTCACCAGCCTCAGAAATCACCAATTAACAAACAGCACCTCGGATTAGAGCCGTTATGAAGGATTTTATGAGTAGCAGATACATCTCAATATCATCTGTTCAAAGGAGATTATTGTATATTTTGGACACCTTATGCATTGTAGAAAGAATGTAGGAATAAATAAAATGTAGAAAGAAATAAAAATCTATATAGAATGTATCTTTCAATGCAGGAAGAAATAATCAGGGAAGGCCACGGAATTAGAAGGGGTGTCCAAACTTTTGACTGGTAGTGTATATCCGAACTAGGACCACATACACATATCCTATCTTATGACAGCTCTTAAAAACATCCTATCTGTGTAATATTACAGTAATAAAAAATAGATTTGAGTCACTTTAGGCTGCTAATGTGAACGTAGCCCTAGGCCTTTTCCTTTTATTTTTTATTTTTTTTATTTCTGCAGCAAAAATGCATCCAAGCGGCACTTAAATTAACAGCTACATGCAATTAAATTTTCGGCATAAATGCTTCTTTTAGCTACACTGTTAATGACAAAACCAAGTCGAACAATGCAATCAAAATGCTAAATCATTTTATTCACCATTTAGGAATGTTTTGGTTACTTAAAAATAAACCCATCTGAATAAATGGTAAGCTTAAATCCTTGATTTTGAAACTGAGACATGCACATCACTGCAGTTCATTCCCATGATCAGTGGCCATGTCATACAGTAGCTAATGACCAGCCTACTTGGGATAATTTATTATTATTATTATTATATTTTTTTATTTTTATTTTTTTAGCCAGAGGGGCAAAAATCAAGTATGGAACATACAGTACAGCGCTACTGTACACAAAGTAGGGTTCCAAAAAATGATGAAGAACGCTTAAAATAAAAAGTAATTGGTGCTTAACAGTTTTTTTTCTGAATCATTAACATGATCATTAATATGATCATTAGCTGAAAAAGAGTAAAAAGATAATTAGGCAAATGAATAACAGGGGCATTTGGTCTCTGTACACCACCACCATGTTGAACATTCAAGATGTGAGTGAAGTCAAGACTCTCATTCTAGCTTTCATTCAATGGCTTTGGCAAAAGTGTGGCATTAAACATTCAGGAATTATAGCCATTTTAATACACACACACCATTTTGAGGGATCATAAATCCTAGTCCAAACTAACATAATTACAAATACCAGTACTTGGGTGAAAATCATTTGCAGTAAATGACTGCCTGAAGTTTGGAACTCATGGACATGACCAAATGCCGCATTTCCTCCTTTGAGATGCTTTGCCAGAAATGTATGCTTTTTGGGTTAAGAGCAGGTGAATAATATCCCATTTCCTTGCCTTGTGAAACTCTTGGGTAGCTTTCGCTGTACGTTTTGGGTCATTATCTATCTGCAATATAAAGCAACATCCTATCGAAATGTACAGGTCTATAGAGTCTGATCTGAATCTATAGCCCTGTACATTTCAGAATTAATTCTTCCACTTTTATAAGCAGTTAGGTCATCAATTAAAACCAATAACCTTGTTCCATTGGCATGACATAACACTGCCTCCCCCTTGTTTGACAGATGATGTGATGTGTTTTGGATCATTCAATTCAATTCCATACAATTTTATTTGTATAGCGCTTTTAACGATTGATATTGACGCAAAACAACTTTACACAATTAAAAGAAATTATGGAAGTTTGTGTGAAATGTAAATGAGTATGAATCAAAATAAGATTGTCCCTGATGAGCAAGCCAAGGACGATGTTGACAGTGGCAAGGAAAAACTCCCTGAGATGGCAGTAGGAAGAAACCTTAAGGGGAACCAGACTCAACAGGGAACCCATCCTCATTTGGGTGATAAAGGATAATAGGGATTTATCTGCATCATACTGTATAAGACAGGAGATATGTTTAATATGGAGTCCAGTTCGTTATTGGAGGCTCAAGTAGACTGTAGGAAACTCCAGTCCTGAACTATTGAAGTTCTAAGAGAAAAGCTGTCAGCATCAGCCGAGGCCAGGACTGTCTTTGTGGAAAAGTGGAACCGTCCCCAGTCACCACACGCATCCCACACAGACTACATGGGGCATCCATGCTAACCCAGAAGCGGGGGACCAGCAGTTTCTTTCATCCACACATACATCCTCAAGGGTGGTCTTGACTTTTTTAATGTGAAAGGGTTTTTCACCAGGATTTTGCAATAAAAAGGAACATCCAGCGGCGTGCACCTCTGTGCTCCTTGAGCCTATCACTTTAGTTGTCTTCCACCTTCCTGTGCTGCCATTCCTTCAAAGGTCTGCAAGAAAGCTTCCCTGCAGGAGTCTGGTAGGGAGATGTCCACCCGTTTGTGCTTCTTGCATCGGCTGAGCTCAGATGCCATTGTCTGCAAGCCTTGGGCCAGCTGTTGTAGTACTGTCTAGTGCTGAGAGCTGGATTCCAGATAGCAGGAGTTGTTTGGAAAAGTTGCTCTAGGCTGGGTTGGGTTATGGGGCCTACCTAGACCCAGGGAACAGTGGGGATATGGAAAGAAGTATATATTAACTTCAGCTATCTTTTTTTCTATTTATTAAACCACACAAAGTCATTCCTGGATAATTATAGATGTTGTTGAATGTACATAATATAATTAAAAATTGTTAGAAAATGGCAACATTTTACCAAGTAAACTCACTTTCAGTGCTATGTACAAGGACATCTTCACCACCTGCATGACTAGTGCTTTTTGTTACCAATGTGTGTGCTACATATATAGTACAATTGTAATTCAAACTGAAAATGATTGAAGAAAATCAACTTCACATATTTGACCTTGCTGTGACTTTGAACCTGTTTGGATCAATTGCATAATAGAATTAATTCGCCTGCTGGATACAGTGATAGTTTATAAATCCTACAAACATCCAGTCACTCATTTCAAAGAAGTCACACTGACAAGAATCTGAGATGGATGTACACACGACCCAAAACAGAGGCATTAAATTAAATGGTTGTGCCCCTGTTAACAGTACAGGCTGGACAGTGTCATTTTAAAGACTGTACTGTGTCATTTTTGTCGCGGCCCAGATTTCCCTTTATATTTAGTCTCTATACCAAATTCTGGATGCTGTCAAGGTCCCTAGACAAAAACACACAAACAAGCCAATCCATACTTTTAATCACAATTCCCCACCAACACCACCTTCTGCTCACTATAAAATGCTGTGGAATATATACAGGAAAAATTTGACTTGAAACACTCTGAATCAGTGCTTGTCAACCTTAGACCTGGAGGACCACCTGCCCTTCAGATTTTATTGTTTTCCTGGCTCTATCACACCCAGTTTAATTTAAGTAAGGTCTGCTAATTAGATGATTAGTTCAATCAAATGTGCTGGGAGCTGAGAAAACATTAAAATGTGCATTGCAGAGGGGTCCTCCAGGACTGGGTTTGAGAAATGCTGCCCTAATTGTACAAAATTTTATACAGTACCGGCTAGGTGGTACAATGCAGACAAGTACACCTATATTTGCATAATCGCCCAGAGATTTAGATGTTTATACTTCTCTAAAGTGTCAAAATTAGTCATAATTTACCCAAACTGTATGTTAAAGAATTAAAAGGACTCTTATTTTTTTTCCTTTATTAAATAGCATTCACATATATGGACAGACAATTTAAGGCTTTTTTATTATTATTTTGGGGGAAAATATATGATAAGCTTCATGATGTCACAGTTCCAGCATTTCTCCATGTTTTTTTTTTTCGCAATTCTGACTTTTATGTTCCAGGCTCCATTTCCCAGCGTACACTTCACCAGTCACATGGTCCTGCTTGTGTTCACCTGCTCCTTGTTTGAGTCTGATTTGCCTATCTATGAATATAGCCTTTGTTTCAGGGCCCCATCAACCTCTGATAAAGACCAGGGGCCTCATGTATAAAATTTTGCGTTGATTTTATCCTTAAAGAGTGCGTACGCACATAAGGCAGAATTTGCGTACGCACAAAAGCTTTCAGATTTATAAAATCGTACGTACGCCAGAACATGCGCAAGGTTCACTTTATAAATCACAATTATCTGAATATTGTGCGCAGGTGCACGTGCTTAAAGCTTACCCCAATCTCCTCCCGAAATAACCATATTTGGAGGTTAAGACCGCCTATTTTGAATATGTATGATCTCCCTGCATATTAATACGACCGATAAT
>JAOVVA010000002.1:740211-770955 GCA_028565275.1 Leiocassis micropogon | reverse complement strand
GACTCTTTTAGTGTTCATACAAATATTTACACATTAAGTTTACTGAAAGTAAAAACAGTTGAAAGTCAGAGGACGTTCCTTTTTTTGCTGAGTATATATATATATATATATATATTATACAGAGTATAAAGAAAAGAAAGAAAAAGTCATTTATATGACAAGAAAAGCTAACATCTTCTGCGCTGTGTGCACTTTTGCTAAAAACGCTTCAGGTAGTGCGACGGTAAAAGGAAGCTGAGTAGGAGGCGGCAGTAAGGTGGATTAAATTCAGAGCCTGCACCTCGGGTCTGGCTTTTCTTTCTTTCCTTTTCTCTTTTTATGGTTTTTATTTTAAGAATTTTAAAATAACAGCTGATGCAAGAGAACGTTCACTAAATGTTAAGCACAGCAGCTGATGATGATTTCAAATTTTGTTGCCGGAAAGCATAGCTAAAATAATCCAGTGGAGTGGAAAAAAAAAAGGTTTGCAAAGACATCATGGACCTACTGAAGCGTTCAGCGCCATGACCAACACCGAGAAAGCAGAAGAAAGCTTAATAAACTGTTATGAATAATATAAATGAAAGCAAAGAACCACTTCAACAGATATAGGAAACCTATAATTGCAGATGTATAATATATTTCAAGTAAACAGCAATTTAGGAAACAGTCAATAGAACTGTCACTGCTTTCTTGCTTTTTTACAAAGGTGTGCAATATTTTATTGTTTTGACTGTTAGGAAGAATGCAGCTCTAGGGTCTGGGGTTCGATCCTGAGCTTGAGTTATTGCCTCATCCATAGTCCCCACTGTTTTGTTAGTGTTGTAGTTGTTATTATTGTAATGTGAGTTTCTCACTATTCTTCAGACCATCACTAAGTAAATTGGCGTAGTAGAATGTTTTTGCATACAAAATGATGCCCACAAACGGACTGACTACCTATTCAGGATGTATTCCTACCTTAAGTCCAGTGTTCCAGAGCTTTAGGGTAAAATGGTTTCGAAGATGAACAAACAACAACCATCATGGATATTTCTTCTGGCGCATATAATACACGTTGTACATCATGTAAAAGCACAAATTCAAAATGTTGTTGGAAACGTTGTAGATGTTTGGACATTATTGGCATCAGGTTGTTTTTAAAACTGATAAAATGACCACCGAACATTGGTATAGCATCGAAACAACAACCCTAAACCCCAAAACACAATTTCGTAAATACAACATCAAAACAATGCTTATTTATATCTTGCAACTTAAATACATCACTGAAAAGCTTGGCCTGCCAGTGTTAGTTTTTTATTTTTTATTTTTTTGGTTTTGACAGTTCTTTGCCTGGGACTCAACCCTAGGCCATGGTGGGAGAGTGCCACTGTATGATCATATATTGCAATAAAATAAGTAAAGATAAATAAATTAAAAACAAATAAAATACCTGATAACTCCATATAGTTATGAACCACTAAATGTCAGTTATAATCGGTTGCTTTGAGGTTGTATTTGAAACATTTATTCAAAGTTGTCTCTATGTACTTTAAAGTACTTCCAATTTCTGAAAATAACTTTTTCGGTGGACAAACTCACAGCCTAATATACAACTATATCACTTAGAGTTACTGCTTAAAAACATGAAAATTCTAAACTCACTGCTAAAGTAAGGAATTAAACATTTGGAGCCTCATACTGCTTTGAAAAAAGAAGCGGCAACACCTTTTTATTAATTATAATTGTTTATGCTGTATATTATTAATGAACGTCATGTCATTTTATTATTATTTTTGATCAATAAACCTTTCCTCCTTGTTTCCACCATTGTTTTTTTACTTTCTTGAACTTAATAAGAAATTTAAAATATAATCAATGACCACAGATTGATCTGTAAACTTGATCATTCTTCTTGAGTTTTTCTCGCTTTCTCTCTTACTCTGTTCCCAGGCTTTATGAATCATGCATACAGTATGCATGAAAAAAATCAACAAGCCTATGTAATAAGCAGGCTTATGCTCACACCAAAGTACACAATGAATACTTCATATTTTGGCGAACAAAGTTCGACAACCAAGTCAAACCTACACAATTTTCATCAAAGGGAAAATAGCAGTAAGTAGAATTAAGGGAATAAAAATGTAACTATCCAGCTGCTGAGTTTCAGGGAAGTGGACCGTCATGTACATGGACACTAGAGCTGGGAGTCTTAGGTAGACTCTCAATTCAATTCAATTTTTTTAATGGATTGTACCCACCAGCCATAAAATTAAAGGAGTAAAAAGCAAGAATCTTGCAAAAATGAGGTATTTTAAGGAATCTGTTTATTTAAACATTTGTAAGTTTACCTACATAATTTTAACACAATCAAAACGTGACCAATGAAAGGTTAATTACATCACTAATCAATTTAATTGTATACAGTAGCTCTAATAGCCACAAAAGCAAAATGAATGAATAATTTACCGCTTGCATTCAATTGAACCCAAAGTCTATTTACAGTAACACAATATTTCTACAAAGGTCCTTAAACAGCTGATTACATTTTTGCTTCCTAAGTGATCGAGACAGAAATTCTGCCCCGTGCATCAGAGCTGCTTTCTGTTCTTTGTTTCTTTTTTGTTTCCTGCTGACGCGTGCTGAAAAATTAACACTTCAATTGGTGTCACATCACACGGCGGCTGCATGTCACCTGCAGGCAAGACCTTGGTAACTGCTTTGCTCTTCCAAGCACTTTTTTTTTTTTTTTTTTCAATCATTTCACATTATGCCGCTACCAGGGAGTGTTTAAAGGCTCTGCACTTGTGACTAGTTCAAATCCTGACACTCTCACAAAGCTAGCAACATGTCCGCAACCTTCTACTCCTTATATAAGAGATATTACGAAGGCACTTTCATGTTGTTTTGGATAAAAGAGGTCTGCCAAATGACAGAATTTCAATCAGATCCTTTTTTTTTATTAAGAGCTTCCAACATCCAAGAGTTCTATTTTACGGCTGTAAAAGATTGAGATCTTACACAGTAGTGTAGAAAAGTTGATAACCTTCCAAAGCAATTCTGCAAAGGCATAAATAAATAAATAAATAAATAAATAAATAAATAAATAACAATAAACCTTTGCAGAAGATACATGTAGAACTTTGTATACCACACTGAACTTTTTAAGGTTTACTCACTCACTCACTTAGTCACTTACTTACATCTAAGTCTTTCTAATAAAAACTTTATCAGGGGTTTTGGGTTGTTTACCTGGAACAAGCAGCCTAAAATAACCTACCATCCAGTTGCATAAGAAAAGAGATTTGAGTTTTGTCCTTGTTGTTGTTTTATTGTCTATTACGTAGTCTAATGATTATTTTAAAAGAGGGGTCATAACCTGTAACATCATAACACACATTTGGGCACCGATGGAGCTTCACTTACTGTATCATGAGGATTTACTTGTAAAACTCTAAAACACACATTAGTATTCAGACCTTGACAACCCATCCTTATTGAATTCCTCGGCTTTGTGCCAAGGGTTACTGGGATTAGTTCCGGATCCACTGTGACCCTGACCAGTATAAAGCGATTACTGAAAATTTTCAAACGTAATCATGATGTGTCACGCTGAAAATTTATGTTTTGCGCTCTACATTTACTTCAAAATCTACATAAAATAATCTTTAAAAAAATATGTAGAAGAGGAAAAAGTCCATTTATTGCGAGGCTCACATACTTCTCGGTCAACCTGATTTAAGTCCCACCTTCATGTTCTAGGTTTGTAACCAATCATAGACAGGACCAAATTCCTATAACCAATCATAGGACAGAAAGCAGGGTTTCTTAACCTTACAAACGCTTGCAATCTTGATTAAGAATTAACAAATATTGTGCTTAACTGGGCTAAAAACACAACGATTTAAGTCCGCATTTCAAACCAATCATAGATAAGACAAAATTCTTCTTGAGTTTTTGTTTTTTTCTATGTTATATTGTCTCTAATGTCCCTTTAGGTTCTCAGCAAAAATCTTTAAAATGCTATGTGAGGACAAGCTTACACAGTTAAATACCATCATAATAGTCTGTCGATCCATCCACCTGTCCATCGATCTATATACTGAATTATACAGTACAGTGAAAGCTCGGATTTCAAGTAACGCGGTTTGCGAGTGTTCCACAAGATAAGCGAAGATTTTTAATAAATTTTGGCGCTTCTTGTTTTGACGCCGAGCGTCATGTGATCACAACTAACTTTTCTCTCTCTTGCGCTGTGGAATTGTGGGTAATTGTCTCCCCTGCTGGGTCTTAGTGTTCGTCTCTTACTGGTATAATCAACGTCCGTGCACGCGTGTACAGTTTACTATAACACTGTGACCACGTGTGCGTGTAAAACATATTTTATTTTGTGTCTGTATGTTGCGTGTAAAGCAAAAGCAAGTCTCATTAGAGAAGTTAAAGATCCATTTTCTCTCTCTGTATCAGCCTGCTCTTTTTTCCCTGTGTGTGCGCGCGTCATTGGACACCATGCCACACACACACACACACACACACACCCCTCCTACTTTCGCCTTCACAGACACACACACACTCTCTTTCTCTCTGCTCTACACAGAAACACTGCTCTGTCGCGATTCTTTTCAAAGGTAAAGTACAGGTTAATTTGTTTTATTTTTACTTTTTCTTTTTTAAGTTGTACTTTTACAGCAGTAATTTCGTTAGTGCGTCGCTTAATCGAGTGTCATTAGAAAGATTTCTTGTTTATTTTTCTGATAAAAAGTGTTTCCGTTGTGTGCGCATGTGTATGTAAAAAGAATGGAGGAAGGGTAACTGTTTAAGACAAGAAGGGGGAGAGGGGAAGGGGCTTCTTACTTTAGCTTCACACACACACACACACACACACACACATATACACAGTGCCTGTGCGCACAAATGGAAACATTTTTAAAGGCAAAGTGCAGGTTAATTTCTTTTATTTTTACTTAATATTTTGTATTAATTATTTTTATGTATTTATTTTTTTGGGCTGTGGAACGAATAATTTGAGTTTCCATTATTTCCTATGGGATAATTAAATTTGGTTTATGAGTGTTTTGAAATACGAACCCGCTTCCGGAACAAATTATGCTTGTAATCCAAGGTTCCATCAAAGTAGGTCTGTTTGGGTTGCAGTGCTGAGGGGAGAGCAGATGACTGCCAAAACCCACCTTCAAAACCAGTGCACTTTTGCAAGAAAACTCATTATCAAAAATGATAATGTTATGTCATTATAAACAACACATTATCTACTCAATAATTGCTTCTAAATCATTCCATGTTTCTTCATGTTGTTCTATTTATGCCTAAGGTGAGTTACAAAGCTAACTAGCTTCTAACACAAGGCTGAATACAAATCCCTCCCTAACCTCTGTTCGAGGGCACTACTTGGTGTGTGGAACAAGGGCTTTTACAGCCTACATAGTGCACTAGCTTTCCATTTAATGCTATTTGGAATTTAACCCTGGAACCTGAAAGTTAATGGAATAAGTAGAAATATAAAGAGAAACTTATGAGATTTACAGGACTCTCCACCATGTTGTTAAGTACAGAATGACAGTTAAGCAATATCACACTTGAGGTCATTCTGTTGTGCTGTATATCAGGATGGCTGTGATGACTTTAATACGCAGGCTGCGCCCTCATGCCTATGACCTCATCATGGCCATGCTGATATCCAGCACAACAGCATGACCTCGAGTGTGATATTGCTGAATTATCATTGTGTCCAGCAGCTTGGATTTTAAAATGGATGGATCCAAACAGGGTCAAGATCACAGGAAGGTTGAATTTTTTTTTGGTGGCAGAAGCCTTAATTCTGACAGTTTTGGCATTGTTTTAAAGTGGTTCTTGCATTTATGTCATATTTGCAAATTTATCATATTTACACGACTGTGAAACAGTGTGTAATTCCTCAGTCTGCGTTTTCTATTCCTTTTTTTAGTTAAAGCCAAGTGTAGGCGTTTGAAAATGATAACCCCAGTGTTACAGCAGCAGATACAAAAGATCCCCTCCTTTGTTGGTAGTTGGTGACGTTCATGGCTCATGGCTGTACCATGGCTTCGATAGCTCATGGTACGACTAAATTAGAAATTTGGGGGGAAAACGTAATACTTAAATAAATATCTGGCAACCTGACCTACATACAGGTGATTTTCAAATTCAAAATCTAATGCACAAAAAAAACTGTATCAAAGTATAATGCATAACATGCGTTTATTTTTTTTTAATGGGTAAAGATGACACCACAATACCACAAGCCAATCCTGAATCAAATGACTTCCATATTTTTTTTCTAAGGTGCAAATCCACTTTTCCTACTTTGGTTAATCAATACATGTTCATTTAGCCTGGATACACACGGCTGACTAAACGT
Source organism: Leiocassis micropogon (assembly GCA_028565275.1). Taxonomy (NCBI): domain Eukaryota; kingdom Metazoa; phylum Chordata; class Actinopteri; order Siluriformes; family Bagridae; genus Leiocassis; species Leiocassis micropogon. The sequence continues at coordinate 764,600 of JAOVVA010000002.1, read as the reverse complement.
ACTGAAGCAATAAATAACGTCAAATGAACTATTAAGACCTTGAACAGTCATCAACAGACAACACGTCAACACTTTTACAATTAGCAAATGAGTTGCTTTAGACATCGCTTTCCTTAAATCTAAGACTGTAAACGTCTTTAACTTGAAGATATCCGTATTGGCGGCTAGTTTGTTCAAGCTAAATCTAGCATTATCTTTTCACCGAGTCTCATTACAGCGTGGGTGTCAGGTCTATAAACCAAGCTGCCATTATTTCGCCTACACGGTCGTATAATCATTTATTTTTCACCCCACAAACTCAGAACTCAAACCATATCTTTGACAGGCTATGCATATTATCTCTGTCGAGACTCAATTATTAAAAAGCTTGTTTTATTTTCAGAGGAAGATTTCTACGAGCACACGGGGGGCTTCATTATTCACCTATTAACAGTTAAAAGATTTAGAAAAGTGTTTTGTTGTTTTGTTTGTGTAAAATCAATATTAGAGTATTTGTAGTCATATTCAATAATTGCACCTGACACCATGACTATACCATGTTCTGATAAACAGAAGACAAGAAACCTTAGCAAACCAGACAGAGATCATGAGTTTCATGTTGAATGCAACAAAGGAAAGAAGGCTGCAGACAAAACACGTTCAAGTGGAACATAATTTCTGGTGAATGAAGGTGTAAAAGCAATTGTAATTTACAGAAGACCTCAAGCACAGTACGGTGATGAGACTCTTAGCTGCAGTAAAACATTTGAATGGTGCAAATGTTATAAAAAAAGGCCACACATCCATGAATGATGATCCCGGCCAAAAGGGCTAACTGCAGTTGTCCTCGTGAACATTCAGAGAGTGGAATAACTGATCCTTGAAAAATCAACGATAACTCGTCGCCATCTTGCGCAAGAGACGCATCCGTCTGAGGGGTCTGTACACACAACCATTCACCAACACCACTTGCACATTACAGGAGTTATTGCCCCGTCCCTCATACAGTGTTGACCTCACTCTAAGACTTTTCTACATGTTCCTGGGAGGCCGGCGTTTCAGACGTGACCCAGGCAATCTGATCATAATAAGATGTCATAAGTTGTTTAATATGACATAATGGCATCAGAAATGTTTGCCTGCTGGAAGTGCTTCAGTGACTGCCTTTGAATGTATGTTTTGGCAGGCAGTTGCTTGGTCCTCTTTCTAGTACTGCGGACTGTACAGACCTAATCCATTCTGGCAACTGACAAATTTGCTGATTGTAGGACCGCCTGTTACACGAAGTGATACATACAGTATAGATAAACATCACAGTGCTGACATGATATCAGCTGTATATATCACCACTCATGGAATGCCTTTTATCCAATCAGATTACTAGGTAAGAACTGATTGTTGTATCATTGGGTATCAATATTAGTATGGGAAAATATCATATTTATACTTTGAAAAAAATGGTATAGATGATGTTGAAATTATTAGCCATGGAGTTGGACATTGCATAGATTTAAAGGATCAACTTGGAGATAACAAAAATGTTTCGTTATAGATAACCTTAAGTTTAATGAAAACAATTTGCAAGTATTACTTACAAGTGACCAAAAATGCTATTTATTGTGTTTTACTGTCAAAATGTTGCAGTATACAGTATAGACACAATGGCAGGATAAGATAAGATAAGATAAGATAAGATTTTATTAATCCTGGAGGAAATTCTGGAAACAAGCAGAGGGGCAGACATTCAGAATGAGTAACCTTGATCTGATCTAACTGAGTTTCAAGCAAAACAATACACAGAAACAAGGTGGAAAAAAAAAACAGCCAAAGCAAAGGATATCAGAAACGATCAGCTGCTCTGTAGCGAGCCATTGTTCCTTCTCATGTACTGTATCTTCAAATGTGCCTGCATGTCTTATGTTGTCTATGCCCACAGGCAGACCAGAGAAACAACAAGCTTCCTAAATCCACCAACACACAAGGTGTAGTGGCCATATACTCAGGGCAGGCATGTTATCCAACCTACACATCTGTCAACGTACAGCTGCATGCTCTGAACATGGCTCTGGCCAAGAAAAGCGCAAGAAGCAGTACCTGCTTTCGGTCATCATTTCACAGCTTCGTCTGTCAGAATCGTGAACCGTGCCTAAGGGTCTTCTGCAAGAGTTTGTTTTTGTCCTTTAGACTCCTGAATATTCGGCTGGCTTTCAACACCCACCTGAACTGAACAGATGTGCCCTAAAGGCCTCCCATCTGCCCCGCCACTCACACCAATACTTGCTTTATTAAAACAGTGACATCTTCTGTCCTGTCCATTTTTATACAACTTAATTTGCTACTTCTCCACATACGCTTTTTATATTGGTTTATAAATATGGACGTATTTATATTGCTTATTTTCCAGACCAAGTGCAAGTATGGTTTTTAGTATTCCTTCATATACTAATATTGGTATCATGGGATCACAGAACATTTTATTTAGCTCTGATTACACGCGAAATAAAAACTGTTCAGGCGCTCAGACTACTAGGCTCATTCATTACAATGTTAGCAAGTTGATTTGTGCATTAGTTAGCCAGACTACTTACCTTCCACTACAGTATCAAGTAGGGTTGAAAAGCAGGTATTGATCCAATTCTCTGCAGTTGTAAATAAAATATATTTGTTTGTCTCCCTTGCATCAGAATACCTCATTGTCAATAAGCAATAGTGGCTTATTGTCAATAACAACACACTGTGTGGTTAAGAGCTGTTCTTTTCACTTATCTAACATTGTCTATAGACTTTTATTCGATCACATTTCCCAGCCTTTGCTCTAGCTGCAACAATGGTTTCTGCCATCTGTTGCCAGCAACGAAACACCCCATGTTGGCCTTTGCTAGTGTGCATGCGGAGTAGCCCTCGGGTCATCTGTAGAAGGTCCTCACACTGCAAGACTCCTTAAGTGTCATCTTCAAGACAACTTCAGACATCGGATTTTATTTATTTATTCTTTTTTTGTTGTTTTTGTAATTCAACTTCACCAAGCGCTTGCATGTTCTCCAATCATGGTCTTTTCAGATTTTTTTTCCATGAAGTTGTTCCAGGTTTTAATAATTCATCGGACAGTTCATCAAGTTTAGTAATTTTATTGTTTTCTTTGCTTGAAGCAGGCCAATGATTTGACCCTTCTCACTTGGCCAGGCAGTGTAGATTAGCATGGCACACAGTATAATGTAGAAAAGACGGTATTGCAAGTGAAAATGCAGAGAAAGTAGCTGGATAAAGGGCGATGAAAATGTCAAAAATGCAATATGGTTCAAATGTTACAGTGCCTAACACCATCAACCTGCTACAGCTTTGCTTAGAAAATATTCACAAAGAACATTTCTAGGTGAAGGATTCAATTGCTTTCTCAAGGTATTCTGCTCCAGGATAATTTCTACTTCTTTTTACATATACTATACATACATATATAACTTTTTAGTGTCTAGTAAGGCAAATGTGTACTACTTCTTCAGTATTTTTTATTTTTCTGCATAGAAATTGTTGTAAGCCGACTGTTTCATTTTACATACAATGGAAATGAAAAAAAAAAAAAACATGACTTGTTTTCCGATTTCTGGTTTTAAGCTAAAAAAAAAGAATAACGAGCACACACTTTCTATTTTTGTTGTTTCATCCATCAGGCACAAGCAGCGTGACCCTGAATTTTTTTAATTGTTTCTTTACATGTTTAGATATATAACATTTGTGATCTTCTTTTTCTTCTTTTTTTTTTTACCTAAGGCGCATGGCAATTTGTGTGCTGTTTAAGAAAACAAAACATTTAACTCAGAAATAATCAGCAAAACTAAAAGTAAATGTAATGCAAAAATAACATGTTACTTTAGATAGTAACTAATAATAGTAACATATTGCTGTTATCAAAAAGTAATTAATAAGAGTAACTAATTATAGTAGTGGAACCTCGGATTGTGAGTAACGCGGTTTGCGAGTGTTCCGCAAGACGAGCAAAGATTTTTAGTAAATTTTGACTTGAAAAGCAAACAAGTCTTGGTTTACGAGTACCGAGTATCATGTATCACGCATGCGCTTCTTGTTTTGACGCTGAGTGTCACGTGATCACAACAGAGCCATCGGTTTTTCTCTCTTTCCGCTGCGGAATTGTGGGTCATCTCCCCTGCTGGGTCTTAGTGCGCGTCTCTTACTGGTATAATCAACATCCGTGCACTTCAAAGGTAAAGTGCAGGTTAATTTGTTTTATTTTTACTTTACAGCAGTGATTCCGTTAGTGTGTCGCTCATTCAAGTGTCATTAGAGAGATTTCTTGTTTATTCAAATAAAACAGTGTTTCTGTTGTGTGCGCCTATGTGTGTGAAAAGAGTGGAGGAAGGGTAACTGTGTAAGACAAGAAGTGGGAGAGGGGGAGAGGGGGAGGGCACACAGCGCCTGCGCGCACAAACGGAAACACCTATCTGTCTGGATTTATTTTTACTTTTTTTAAAAGTTAAGTGCAGGTTATTTTTTTTGTTTTTAATTAATATTTTGTGTTAATTATTTTTATGTATTTATTTTTTGGGGGCTGTGGAACGAATAATTTAAGTTTCCATTATTTCTTATGTGAAAATCCGGTTTGAATTATGAACAAATTATGCTCGTAATCCAAGGTTCCGCTGTAACTTTATTCCTTTTATTAGTTACTAGCACACCATAGCCGAGAGCTTTACTTGATACCCTATACAGTACTTGATTTACATGCAGCTGACAGACAAACTCAAGTACTGCATGAATTTAAATGATTATGACTATTTATTTCCCTATTTTCCATGAAGAATTTCAACAGGAAAATGTTACAAAATGCGTCCCTGCAGAGCTAGTCAGTGAAAATCCAGTTTAGCATCAAGTTTGACTGGCTGATTATACCTGTCCACCTCCATGAAGAAAAGCATTTAGTCTGAAGTTTTATTCATCGTGTGCTTCTCTCTCACATCCCACCTTTCAGGGGAAACATAAAACTAAAAGATAGGACAGTTTGAAGAAAAAAAAAAGTTTGAGCCCCAAATTACTGTCCCGAAGCCTCTTCTGTAGGACAGTATTTTTGTTATATTATATGAACAGTACTGCTATGTGAACTTGGTAGTTGCAAATTCAAAAACTCAGTTCAGATGAAAATGCATGGTCATTAAGACTAGAATTAAGGTCTTCCATGGATGTTGAAACTATTTAAAGAGGAGTTCATTTTATTTATTTATTTATTTATTTATTTATATTATTCTTTGTTTTAATACAGCTGTGTGTCTATAAAAAATCAGAAATCAGAAAAAATAGCTGAATTTGCTAGGGATAATAAAGATTAGACTTTTGGTTGGAAGCGCATGAAGTGATGCTCCCATCATGCATAGTGTCCACTGTACAATCCTCTGGAGACAGTGTTATGATCTGGGGTTGCTTCAGTTGCTCAGGTCTAGACTCAGCAACGTTATGTGGTAATAAAATAAAGTCAGCTGACGACCTGAATGTACTGAATGACCAGGTTATCACATCTGTGGAGTTTCTCTTTCCTGATCGAAATATTCATCGTAAATATTGTGGTTCTGGAAGCATAAGGAATAATTTTTTTTACAGATGAACTGGCCACCACAATGTGTGCTGTAATTAAAGTTATAAGTGACTGAATGAAATCCTATAGTGTGTGATTTTTGTTTGGCCAGACTATGTATTTTTGGAGCAGAGATTGGAGAAAAAAAATACGAATACACAAACACAAAAACACATTTTGGTGTCCTCAAATACGTTTTGTGGGTAGTAGAACTGTAACATTACGACTTTCTTATTTGTGAGGTTAAGTAAAGGAGATCCTCATGCGACATCCCATCCTATTAGAGCAGAATATTGATTTTATAAAGGTAGACCTGTATGAATAAGAAAGTCAGGCAAATATATAAAGCTCAAATACTTTATGTTAAAAATGTTTTATGAGGTTAAAGGAAGTTGATGGAGGGTGGTGCTGGAGATGCCAGTGCTGCCACATTCCCCCACACCCCCACTTCCAACATCATTGTTCTTTTTTTTAAATTTTTTTTAATTAAATTAAATAATATCCAACAATGTTCCATCTTGTTCTCTCAATTCTTATTATTTTTTCCTTGTCATTGTATAGCAAGCCTAACTAACAGACTATTATTTTCACTAATGCCAGTTAAGTATAATAACAGTGTCGTGTTAATTAAATACCCACTTAAATCGAGGAAGAAATTATATCTACAATAATACACATTTGTGCAAAATACTTATTACCTTTGGAATTCTTTCAGGAAGCTTGCACTTCATCAAAGTGAAACAGTTTATCCTATTTATTACTAGCGATAATGAAGATTAATATGATTTATATACAGTAAGTGACTCAGTGCTATTCCAAATAAAACGTCAGGCTAAAAAAAATCCTGCCTACAACAGTTTTCCAGAGTGTGAGCATTTTTTAAATAGTAAGACCAAAAAGTTAATTATCTTTTCAAAGCCTCCAATGCACCAACGTCCTTTGCTTGTCAATAAAGCACTTGTGCATTTAATTAACTCCGTGCTGTTGGTGAGTCACTAATATCAAACCAAAGAGCTATGGAAAGAAATGCTGAATGGCAGGTGAATGAATACGATTATATTTTTCACATCTTGCCTAGAGCTTTCTACCCCAACCCAAGTATAATTCTTCATATGATATATTTGAAATATCAACATGATGAATTCACTATATGGTCCACAACAATACAGTTGGCTCAGAAAGCGAACATAGAAAGACAGTAGCTCTGTAAAGGGCAAGAAAAATGTCAGAAAGAAAATAAGAAACCGAAAAAATATATTTATGATGTGATTTGAGGCAGTAGGAGCATCCGAGCTGGAGCCTTTCTGCTGTGTGCCAATATTTTAGTTACACCCCATAACTTGCCATGTTGATGCAATAAAATAGTCGTCGTAAATACTGTTCATGGTTTGCTTGCAGGAGCAGAAGCAGTGCCACTATACAGTTTGTACAGTCTGTTAGTAGCACAACAATTAATCTATGGTCTTAATAGACGCGAGGCAAATTATTTGTATTTTCAAGGCTGGTATACTTTTCAGATCATTGTGGCCGTAAAGAGTGGTTATTTTGTCAGAAAGGCATCGTGCAGCACTTTTTAAGTGCGTGCATTTTGTTTAAGTCAAGAATATCATGATATTTAGAAATGATAAACAAAAAATATTTGACATGTCAATATTCGCAGGTTTGTTTATAAACGTCTTTTTCAGCCATCGTTTAATATTTCTACAATATTAACTTGACCTGCATTTGAACCTTTTTTTGAATTCTAAGAATAAAAAAATGGAAATTAATGACATAATTAATACAGATTTTAATTTGTGACTATACATTACATACAGTAAAATTACATAAAACAATGTATAAATTATTATTATTATTATGATTATTATTATGTCTGTATAAAGACATTTGCATACAGACAAAATTGATAAAGAAAAGCAAAAAAATAAATAAAAGGAATGTGATGAATCAACAGATGATCAATAATTCCCCCATAGCAATTGCAAAGGATTCGAGACGTAAGTCCTTCCAATAACCTTGTTTGCCTGATGGAGCGTGGCGTTCAGCCAAGTATCGAACCAAGAGTCATGCAAATGGGCATCATTCTGCTCCGCTCTTCCTCTGACACACAATTATGACTTTGCAGAGATCAGGATATTTAGGGCCAGTGGTCATGCTGCTTGCAGAACATTAAGCGACAATTGGTATAATAACATATTTGCTAGTCTTAAAATGCCAATGGAATGTAAGTGGCAGTGGATTTTTGGCATTTAAAGTTAAGGAAAGTTATGGTTTTTAAATCCCGGGACTGACAGAGAGTCACTGCTGGGTCCTTGAGCAGGGCACTTAACTCACAAATGTTTAGCTCGAAGCCATGATTGGATTCTGCTGCACTTTGGAATCGCTTAAGAGCTTCTGCCAAATGAGTGAAAAATAAAAATGGTAGGGCTGGAAGAATAACAGAGAAGAAGCTGAGAGATGTGGGAGGAAAAATATGTGTTTATAGTGGATCCAACCATGAACAAGCAATAATAATGATAATAATAATAATAATTGGCAGCACTGTGGCTTAGTCATTAGCACTGTTACCTTGCACGTTCAGGGTCGAGGGTTCGTTTCCCACCTCGTGGTCTGTGCATGCATGGAGTTTTCGTGTGTTTGGTGGGTTTTATCCGGGTACTCCAGTTTTCTCCCACAATCCAAAGACATGACGATTAGGCTAATTGGCATTCCCAAATTTCCTGTAATATGTGAACGAATGTGTGTAGGTGTGTACTGTATGTGTGTGTGTTCTGCGATGGATTGGCATCCCATCCGGGGTATATCCTGCCTCATGCCTCCTGCGACCCTGTATACAGAATAAAGCGGTATAGATGATGAGTGAGTGAGTGAGTGAGTGAATAATAATAATGTCACAATTGAAATCTAAATGTTAATATTTTGATCTTCTGAAATGTTTTTATATATTTGCTATTTTTTTGTCAAGTTGACATTTTTATAGCTTTACTTTTAAAGGTTTGAATCCTACCTCTGGTCTGTCTGCATGAAATTTGCATGTTCTTCCTGTGCTTGGTCGGTTTTCTCTTGGTATTCTGGTTTCCTCCGACAGTCCAAAGACATGCCGTGACACTGGTAAAGATATTAACATTTTAAAATTTCCCATAGCGTATGAATGGATGTGTGTGTGTGTGTGTGTGTGTGTGTACCCTGCCTTGTGTGGTACAGATAATGGTGCGATGAATACTGTTGATAGAATAAGTCTGTAGAATAAGTATGAATAATATTACACACAATATCTGAATTTAAAGTGCATGACGTTAATACAAACAATCAACTAAGTGAATAAGGCTGCTTCTGCATGATCACTATTTTACACCCTTTTTTTTCTTCTTTCGAACAAACACATCGAGTCATTTCTAAAGGTTTACAGCATGAAATCTTGATATTACATCCGTGTGTTTATTTAACCTTCTCAGATCAAGGATCGGTGTTGGAAAAGGTGGAAAAGGAGATGGATGCTCTTCACGGTCACTAGATTGGAACGCTCATGGAAAGGTTTACTCTGGCACAGTTATGCACACTGGCATGGCCTCTCCAGGGCTGCCTGTTGAGATAACCTGCTGATATAGTGCACTAAAAGTTTATAAGAGCTCAGGAGTAAGATCATATCTTTTAATTAAAGTTTCTAAAGAAGTAAATAAATAAACAAATCATGGCTCGGGCCAAAGCATTTTATCTTGGAGAATTTCATGGTTCGGCAAACTGGCTGCCCCTAAATCACCTGCTGCTTAATCTGCCATTGGAATAATACGAAATAATAATATCAAGTAAAATATTAAAAATAAAACAAAATACAAAAAAATAAATCGCAGGGTTCTGAAATGATATGATATTGACTCAGCAATCTTTGATAATCTTTATATATAAATATAGAGTCAGCTAAAAGAATTTATACACACTTCAGGAAAGGAAAACTTGTCCAAATATTTTAATACTAAATTGAATGCTATTTGTTACATATTGATATGTATGGTAATATTGTGAATATTAAATTTATATACTATACATTATACTATTTTTCTTTTCCTGAAGTGTGTATAAATGTTTTTACCTGACTCTGTGTATACAGTATATTGTAACGGGCTCGACCCTCTGTTGTAACGGGCTCGACCCTCTGTTGTAACGGGCTCGACCTTCTGTTGTAACGGGCTCAATTCTCTGTTGCAAGTCCAGTATCCCAACAAACAAACCCCGAGCTACACTCCCCACTGTGTTTTATCCGTTCCTTCGCACCCCTGCACATAGGGGAGGCCTATCGAGTGAGCTTTGGAGTGAGCGAGGAGCGATATTGATTTGGGCGCACGCCCATCTCAGGCGCACGCCGTGACTATACAGTATATACAGTGTATATATATATATATATATATATATATATATATATACACAGTAGGGAGAGTGAGAGCGAGGGAGAAAATTGTATATGGTAACTTTGGATTTATTCTCATAAATTGTCAAATTGATGACTCAGCAAATTGTCCTTTAAAGTTTCAACTGACAACCGCAATAAAAAACTCTCATGCTTGTTTGGCCAGCAGTTTCACTGCAATGCATTTCTTTCCAAAATGTTTTTAGTAAGTGCATAACCATTATCAATATCGACTTATTACAGTTGTTTGTTTTTCTGCGTATTACAGCGATTTAGAGCACATTAATTACCCCCATAAGGCTGCCGTGTGGGCTCACAATTTCAAGTCGCCCCTTTAATAACAAACACCCTGCACTCGGATTCTATCTTTTTACTATTCTGCCTCAGGTGTTGCAGACAAGTTCACCTTGTAACATAGATCCAGCAAAGACAGGACACATGGCTCTGTCTCATCATGAGAAATGCATGGAAGCAGCAGCTCCAGGGAATCTACTGTAGAACCCTTCAGAAGTGTCTCTACACAGGAAGTCGTGCCGGCCACAGAGCTTTCAGGTAGCACGCCTCTCTTATCTGCTGCTGGTTTTATCACTCCTCCTGAGAGATAAGATGAATACCCTGATTGTTGCCATATCATCATGTCATTCCCTATTGATAATCTGGCTTTTGAGGACACAAGGATTCAACAAACCTCCCTGATGACCCTTAGAGAGTGTCATTTACACATTCTGTGTCCTTCAGATCACAGATCTTCTTATGTTTTCGTTCAAAACAATTACCCAGACACACTTACTGGATTATTTCATGGACTGCAAAACGAGTCTATGGGTTATGTTCTGCATTGGATGGGCAACCAATTGAAACTGTGATTTATTAATTTTTTTATATATATTGTTGTTTATATTGAAGTCTGGCTTTTTTTTTATGAAGTAACTGTTAAACTGTTCCTTAAAATCTAAGAAAACCAAAACACTCTTGGATATCCCCCCGCAGTTGGCAGTAACAGGTGTTATTTTATATTGATAAATGTGGAAATTTGTTTTGTCTAGAAGAGAGCTATGTTTGGACTGCTCCCAGTCGCTCCTACAATGTAGAAGGTGTTTAAGATGCCAAAATATTTGCCAGATTGTAACTTATTGCACTGACTTAAAATGTGATTATAGAGGAATGCATGAAAGTAGTTCAATCTTTTAAACTACACAATTTTCTGTACCTGCAAAGTAAAAACAATTCCAAAGTACTTATAAACAAAAGGTGGAACACCACCAGTGAAACCACAGGGATCGTTAGCTGTGTTTATATGGACAATATTTCTTCAATCCGATTTAAAGCGTACCTGATTACATAAATGCTGATCTGATAAAATGTGCATTTACATGCTTAAAGCATTTAATCAGGATGTTACTGTTAGGGCATAGAAAGTGATTCTGCCAACGATCAAGTGTTTAGTCTGCTGTAAATATAGCAATAGAAGGAGTTCTCCAAATTTGAGGTTAGGTTAGGCTTCCTATCTTTTCAGATAAATCCACATTATGATTGATTACAAGAATTCCGTCTCATCTAGTATTGGTAAGGTGCTTTAAAAATATATGCATATGAAATGCAAGCTATAAATTAGCTAATATTTACCTGTTGAATGAATATTTTTCCGATTTTTTTTTTCTGAGGTTATTCTGATTAGCATGCTTACATAAAGCATTTTCTTTTTAATTGGGATATTATTTTGATTATCAGTGGAATATTAAAGCCCTGTACTGTAACTGTAATAATATAATAAATGCTCCCTTAATTTCCCAGGCATCCAAAAAAAAAAAAAAAAAGACAACTGGCTTATAACCAACAAGAATGACATATTGAGTGTGTCTACAAACCTTAAGAACCATGGAACATGACCTATACCTAAAGACAGATAAATGTTAGTCACTAAATGTCTGGGCTATGCAGCCTACTCAGTGCAGCCAGCGTTTAAAGAAAAAGAAAAGCAAATTAAAGCTCTAATGTACTGTAGTACCTTGTTCCCTGTTCCAAAGAAACCCTAAGGCACTCTGAAATTCAAAATCAGCCACTGAATCATCTCTTTTTGTGTCTTTATACTCACCCATCCTGACCCTTGATTTATAGCCAAGGTAGGTGCTTTTGAAACTGGAGTCAGTCCAATGTTGCCTTAATGTCATGGCATTCCTGCACCTACTACTTCAGCAAACTAATGGCAACCGAAACAAAGTACATTGTGAGAAACAGAGAACTGCCGACCATGAAGTTGGCCTTCAACGAGTGGAGGCACTGGCTGGGGCAAGATTTCTCGATTCAATGAAACAGGGTTATATAAAGTTCTTCAAATTAGCCAAAAGTCTGCAAGGCATTTATTTTTTACTTTTTTTGAATTAGATTATACTCTATAGACTAAGAGCCAAGAACAATTGGGCTGGTTTATGAAAATGTTCTTTCACCATTCTGTATAATCCTTATTGTCTACTTTCTCTCTCACTCACACACCCATCATCTATATCACTTTATCCTGTATTCAGGGTCGCAGGGAACCTGGAGCCTATCCCAGGGTGCCAATCCATCACAGGGCACACACTACAGGCAATTTGAAAACGCCAATTAGCCTAATCTGCAGGTCTTTGGACTGTGGGAGGAAACCAAAGTACCCGGTGGAAAGTCACCAAGTTTGGGGAGAACATGCAAACTCCATGCACACAGAGACAAGAATTATACCTGGCTGGAAATTAAACCCTGGCCCTGGACGTGCAAGGCAACAGTGCTAACCACTAAGCCACCATGCTAAACCTTCTTGTCCAATGGTAGTCAATGGAGAACCCTGACATTTTTAAAATATGTCAGTGTCTCTCAATGCCTCTCCATCTGCTAGAGTAGGTTTGTAACTCCTCACATACAGCACATACAGACATCTACTACTCAGCACATACAGACATCATATATACAATTTGAACAAGTTCTGTTGGTCACATTGATGAAATAAGAATTTGCGCTAAATTTTCTCACCAATTTCAGTTAGTTTTTCTTCAACATCTCTAAGTATTACCAACACACTGACACTCATGACTTTTTTTTTTTTTGAATCCTCCATACTGATAATCTTACCATCCTCCTTACATCCTAATAGGCATCAGGTCTTGTCATTAAACATGTTCATATTTCATGGCATGACATGGAATTAGTAAAACAATCAAGGTTAATAATTTGCTTTTCATGCATGGCAAGCAATATTGCCATTAGTGACATTAGTGTTAACCAAAAAAGTAAAGATACCACATTTAATCTAAAAGTCAAATTTCTCAACCAGGAAATTGAGAATTTTATTTAATCATCCCACAGCAACTCTGGACAACTGGTCATAGTTTGGGTTTGTGATGACACGGCAATTCCTTTAAGTGCATCCAGGGTATCAGATGCTCATGGGAAAGTTAAGATGTTGAATTGAACTGTTTATTAGAAAGTGTAAACAGACAGTGGGGCAAAAAAGTATTTCGTCAGCCACCAATTGTGAGTTCTCCCACTTAAAAAGATGAGAGAGGACTATAATTTTCATCATAGGTATACCTCAACTATGAGAGACAAAATGGGGGAAAGAAAATCCAGAAAATCACATTGTAGGATTTTTAAAGAATTTATTTGCAAATTATGATGGAAAATTTAAAATGTACCTTATCTTTTTAAGTGGGAGAACTTGCACAGTTGGTAGCTGACTAAATACTTTTCTGCCCCACTGTAGACATTAGCACATACTGTACATATACAGTATAAATTACTCTGCTATATTGTCATGTCCTGTATACATGTATTTCCTGCTGGAAATTAAAATAATTGGTGGTGTACTGCAGGTACAGCTACACCATTACATCATTCTTGCAGAAGATCCCTCAACTGGTCGAGAGTGTTGTGTAACAAATGGGTTGAACTGGTTAATGCATGAATTGGGTTGAATTCACATTTACAGTATATTCATTTCATGAACTGTATTATTAGCAAACGGTTTAACCTGGTTAAGGTTGTGGGAGATCTGAAGCCTATTCCAGGAACAGTTGGGGCGAAGTTAGAATACTATATACACCCCTCAAGGGACACTAGGCAATGGGTCTGACCAGTGTTCATGTGTTTCAGGTGAAAGGAAACCAAAGAAGGTGTAAATCCATGAGGATGCAAAGAGAATGCGTATGTGAAGCTCTACACACATAGCAACGTACAGCTGGCTGTAAGCCATCAATGCAAGACATTTCATCACCATGTTGCTTTACATTCTTACAGACAGCAATGAAATAGAGTATTGATTATAAACATGTACCTATCAATCAGCATCTTCGTATCTGCAGGTTTTTTGATAGTCCAGCTTTTTACTTATTTACTTCTTTTAATTACGTCTTTTTACGTTTTCCTTTTTATGGCTCTTTTAATGTTCTTTCTTGCATTCCTTTTTTTGATTTCTGTTTGCCACTTTGCAAATACTCTGTAGTAGGATGTTGCCATGCTGCCTCTTTTGTTATACAGCCAGAGGTGAAGAAACTCAAAACCAGAGCCTGTCAAAGCAAGTACACTCAGGATGAAACAGAAGTCATCTCCTTCATCACCTTTCTTATGATTGATAAGATTCTTTTATTATTTTTTTCAGGACAGTGCATGAGCATGTTAAAATGTTAGCAGAAAGATAGCATTTCCCAGGGATTGACTTAAATCTGTCTACCTGCGAGCTTGGACGAACATGAAAAGAATGAGAGTATTTAAGTTGGAACAATGCCATATAGATTTATTCTTACTGAAAATGAATGGGTCAATCTCAGGTTATTTTTCAGATCGACTATTAAATGTGTCATAATGGTGGAGGGTTGTTTAGATTAGAGGGATATGCTAGCTGAGACAGTTTGAACAGGTCAATCGGGAGTAAAGAGGCAATTGATTAATTAATGTTAGTAGCGTAGGTAACATTGCCAACAGCGATTTGCACGGATCATAATTTCTGAAGCACACAGCATAGACCGCACTTTCTCCTTTCTGGAGACAAACAGCCAGGAAAACGTTTACTACCCCGAGTTCTTTCTGACATTTCACACACACACACACACACACACACATTAAAAATCCTGCCACCGATCTAATGCAGTCGTCTCTGGGCTCTAAGGCAAAGCACTTTTTCGAGAACCATCATTATGTCACTTCACTATGAGTATGCCACTCAACCATTTAAGTTGGCATTCATTTGGAAGGAAAAAAATGCTAATCGCTTATTTTGCTTGTCTTCTTCATTTCCGCATTCCTTAGGTAGGTTTGAAAAGGCACCAGGAAGGATGGAGAGCAGGAGATTGTGTGGGCTCGAATGGAGCTTGTTGTGCTGGTTCTTGGTGCGAGACTCCATAGCTCTCAGGCAAGATTGATCTTTGTCAGAGCATCAGAAATTCTCATTGCTTCAGAGGAGGCAGTCTATTTATTTGAAGCCATGCACATGTTCCAGACAGAAATGGAGAGATTCAAAATGCAGCCCATAAAGCTAGGAGACTAACAATGTGCCAGGAGAGATGCAGTGGCAGAGATGGAGGAAGAGAAAAAAATGAATATTTGCTTCTGTTTTCTTTGCAGGATTTGTCTGATCCTGAAAAAAAGGAACCCTGCATCCCTTAAGTTCATGACATACATGAGAGAGCAAACAGGAGGTTGTTTTTTCTATTTGTATTCCCTTCTTTAGACAGAAGAAACATCACCTTTAGAGAATCTTAGTCTCATACCTTAACTGCTCTTCCACAGCCTAGAGAATAGTTTTCTTCAGTGTGGCACAAAGGCATATACTGTAGAACTCCGAAATCCAAGGATGTAAAAAATATTGTTTGCTTGTTTTTATGGGAAGGGAAGTCCCAACCTTGCCAAAATAAGAATTTATTATGTATGTAATTATTATTCATTTGTATAATTTCCAGAATGGGTGTAATCTAAACATTAAATATATATTTAAAAAAAATAGCAAAGTGTGAATGTTGACTTTTTTTTTTTTTCGGTGAAAAGTTCAGGAATAAACATACCTCCAAATCAAATCTAGAATATTACTCTATAAGTTAAATATTGAGCCTAATATCTATTTTATAAAATTCATCTTTTTACAACAAATGTGAATCACTGCCTGAAAAAAATTAAAAGGATGTCAAACCCTAAATGATTCTTGAACTAATAATATTTATGATGATTAATTCATTTAATTAATCATAAGTTATTGTATTGTTTTTAATAATAGTGCTTTCAGGTTTTCTTAATATAACGCACTATAGAAAAATTCAAGTTAATTTAATTGAAATTTATTTGTGTAGCGCTTTTAACAATGGACATTTTCGCAAAGCAGTTTTAAAGAAATAAAGCTTATTGGGTGGTTTGAGTCAAACTGTGCCGACGGAAAGTTTTCAGACACTTTTACACATTTTGTTATGTTTCACACTCATCTTGAAATGGATTTATGTATTTTTTCTTTATCATTCAACACATAACACTCAACAATGACAGGTGTTTGGAGTTTTATGTTCATTTATTTTAAGAAATATAAAGACTAAAATATTCCATTTACATATGTATTCAGACCCTTTGTTATAACACTTTGGTGTTACAGTGAGCTTTGGTGCATCCTACTTCTATTAGTGGTCCTTGTGATTCTTCTACAACTTGACTGGAGTCCATCTGTGCCTAATTGACTTCATTAGACCTAATTAGGAAAGGCACACACCTGTCTATATAAGGTCTTACAGTAGATTGTGCACGTCAGAGTAAAAACAAATCCATGAGGGTGAAAGAATCAACTGACACAGGATTGTGTCAAGACACAGAACTAGGAAAGGACACAAGAAACTTTCAGAAGGACAGTCATCACTGCCTCACTGCACTAATCAGACCTATAGAGTGTACAGTGGCCAGACAGAAGCCATTCCTCACTAAACAGCCAGATGGGAGTTTTCCAAAAGCACCTGAAGGACTCACTCACTCACTCAATCAATCACTCATCATCTATATCGCTTTATCCTGTATTCAGGGTTGCGGGGACCTGAAGCCCATCCCAGGAGGCTTAGGGCACGAGGCGGGGGGTACACCCTGGACAGGGTGCCAATCCATCGCAGGGCACACACACACACACACACACACACACACACACCTGCTCATACACACACTACAGGCAATTTGGAAACACCACCTACATATCTTTAAACTGTGGGAGGAAACCGTAGTACCCTGAGGAAACCCACCAAGCACTGGGAGAATATGCAAACTCCATGCACACAAAGACGGGAATCGAGCCTGGCTGTGAATTGAACCCGGACCCCAGAGGTGCAAGGCGACAGTGCTAACCACTACACCACCGTGCCGCCTCCTGAAGAACTCACAGATTATAAAAAATAAAATCCTCTGGTCTGATGTCACAAAGATTGAATTGTTTGGAATCAAGAAATCAGGCACTGCACATCACTGTATTGTAACATGGTGGTGGCAGCATGCAGCTTGCTGTGGGGATGTTTTTCCATGACTTGACCTGGGAGATTGGTCAGCTTAGAAGAAAAATAGATGCAGATAAAATAAAATGGAGAGCTATCCTACAGTAAATGAAAATCTTCTCCAAAGGATCTCAGGCTTGGCTGAAGGACTACAGTTCAACAAGACCATGACACAAAGCGTGACGCCAAGAAAACACAGGAGTGGCTACGAAACAGCTCTGTGAAAGTCCTGGACCCAAATCCAATGGATCATCTCTGGAGACCAGAAAATGGCTGTGCACCGACCCTGGCCATTCAACCTAATTGACTTTAAACAGGCCAGCCAAGAAGAATGGCAGAAACTTCCAAAAGAAAGGAGTGCCAAGCTTGTAACATCATGAGTGTAAAACATAACAAAATATGTAAAACTTAAAAGAGTCTGAAAACATTCTGTTCTGTGTATAATTTCATTAGTACTTGGAGACCATTAAAGAAGGTTAAATTTTTTTTTTTTTTTCGCATATCGCAGGTAGGTAGCTGGAGCCAGACCACAGGGTCAGCCAGGATACGGGCCCTGGAGCAGACAGGGTTAATGGTTGAAGAGTGGCAGCTTGGCAGTGCTGGAACTTGAACCCCTGACCTTTAGATCAGTAACCCGGAGCTTTAACTGTTTGGGCCACTAAAGGGTTCAATGGCCCAAACATGTCTTGGAGTGAGGTCAGGACAGTACGTGGGACATGGCAATAACTTCCAGCTGAGTTCCTGTAATGTGCAAGTGGTGCTGGTGAATAATCATGTGTACACTTCCCACAGACAGGTGTTTCTTCTGCAAGTTTGACAACATTATCCGTAAATTTTCGAGGATCAGGCATTCAACTCAATGAACACAGTGGGCTCCGAGCCATCTTGGTCAGGATCGCCAATTACAAATGTATAGCCTTTTTTAAAACTTTTACACCGTTTAAATGTGGCTAGAGTCTTATCATCGTACTGTCTTCTATAAATGTCAAGTGCTTTTACGCCTTCTTTAACCAGAAATTTCATCACAAGCCCCCGTTTGACTTAATCACCCTTTATATTATTAAAACACTCATTTCATAACTAAAAAACCATGACCCTACCATTTAAGATGAACTATGTAATCACTACTCCTTTTCTTCTACAACGAAATGAAGATGTAGGCCGTTTTCTGAGTGCTATTGATTGATACTGGCTTTCGGAGAAGTGCTTAGCCATGTGGAATATTTTTTAATACTGTCGCCGGACAGATCAGGCCCATAAATTCCATCTCTTAATTAACGAGGTGTGAATGTTTGTTTTAAGACTTTGTGTGGACATGTTCTCTTGTTACATGATTTCCCTTTGTCTGATGTTAATTTCCATTTTTATTGCACATTATCTGAATCAAGAGGACTTTTTCTGTTAATGGTTTACTCATATGGTACATTCTAAATGGTCTGTGACAACTTCTGTTAACTCGTAAATATAATTGGGGTCTATAATTATAATTTCAGGTATGTGCATTAACTATAAAGATTTGCTTATTTTAAATGATAATTTTCTTAAATGCACTGATTCTGATTTCTGTGATTAAAATGTTTTAAAACTTTTGCAAGAATAACATGATCACTTTTGTTTATCATCATTTATCTCAGATGTAAAATGAATTTCCTTTGACTCGGGTAATAACAATTTAAAATAATAAAAATGCTAAACTTTTGCAATCCTTCAACCAGCTATACGTATTATATACAATTACTTAATAAATACGATAGAATCAATAATGTACAAAAGAAGACTTCTGCTCTGGGCATTTGCACTTATAAGACATAAATACAAAAGGAGAGATGTGCAAAAGGTCCGTGTTTATGAAAATTATGCCTTGGAAAGACAAACTGTGCCAACGACATCCATTTACATAATAACAGGACTCACTTTTGGTAATTGCTAGTGATTTTCAGCAGTTAAGAGAGGTAAAATTTCATAAGTTGCTCTTTTACAGATGTCTGAGGTCAGGTTGGCACTTTTAAAAGGGATTTTGACGTCATTTATTTTCATCTAGAGTAACTATAATGCCTTATTTCAATCATTCTTAATTGGGCAAACTTGATTACATTAAGCAGTCTATAAACATAGCATAAAGACCATTAAACGGAACATCTTTACTAGATATACGGATTGCTAGAAAGATTTACAGGGCATCTATCTGACGCTAATTGTCCACGGTGGGGGCACGCAAGGAGTCAGATACGAAGCATGCAGAACAAACAAAGTCTACTTTCATTAACATGCGTTCATTCTTTTATTCATTCTCCCATAGGAATAGAGGATTGATGGTACATGCAAGCAAATTTGGTATAGGACGTTCGGTTCGGTGCATGCATGCTTGTTGTGGCCGCATCTTTCAATAATTCTCAAATGTTGTCAGCAAGATGTTCAGTATATAAGTGCATTTTTAAAATATCAATAAATGCTATGCCCTGCAAGGATGTACCTCGCTTTTGTGCCCTGTGTCTGCTGGAATATCCTCCAAGCCTCCAGTGACACTGAATGGGATAAGCTAAGGTTGCCAACTGTCCCATAAAATACAGAATCGCTAACTTAACAGATAAAAATAATTAGACAAGGAGGTTGTATGGTTCATTTGGTTGCTATTGTGAAAGTTAACATCGCAATATATAATTTTATTACATTTATTTTTGATAAGGCAAGCAATTTTTTAAATATATATATATATATTTTTTTTTCTCCCACAGGATGCTTAAGGGGAGTTTGCCCAGGGCATCATACACACTAGAACCGTAGAACCGCCACTGCCTGTGGGGAAAATCCAGGCCCCATGGCGCCAGAGCAAAAATTACAGCAAAAGTCACAAAACAGAACTTCAGTCTGCAATAATCGATAGATACGCTGTGATTTATTTTTACTACAAAACTTAATGTAGTAGCAAACGTGCATATTTGCTATTTTATTTATAATAATAAATGCTTGTTATTAACAACTTCCACAAATATCTTATAAGTCTGGACACCTCATGTACATTACATATACTATAGAATGAGATAATAGTAGATGTGTAACCGTTATTTTGCACATTGCAAAGAAAATGATTGATAATCCGTTACACGTGTATTTCTCACTCACTCATCGTCTATACCGCTTTATCCTGTATACAGGGTCGCGGGGGGGCCTGGAGCCTATCCCAGGAAACTTAGGGCACAAGCAGTGCCAATCCATCGCAGGGCCGGAAATCGAACCGGGATCCTGGAGGTGGAAGGAGACAGTGCTTAAGTACTAAGCAACCGTCCCGCCCACACATGTAGTTAACACATATGAAAATAGAAACAAATTCAGGTTTGAGTGAGATTTAAAGGTTTAAGCCAACAAGAAAGAAAAACACATTTTTTAAACCTTTTTAACCTGATAAACACCTCTTACAGCATGTGAGGCTCAGAAATACTGTGTGCTTCGATCTCAAAAGGAAAAAACAGAGCAAGGTGAGCAGGCAGCACTTGGCTGAGGAATGATATCCTAGCAAATGTTTAAATAATGCTCTAGAGATACAGTCTATTTAAAATATTACCCTGTACTAAGCGGAAATTTGCTGGTCAGAATAACGTCATTTCCAACCTCTGCACATTTGACTGACCGAACTAGGAAACTTGACACACTCATATTGTTAGCAAACTGTATAATCAGAGTTCCCTTTCAAAAGCTACACTCGATGCTGCGTGAAAACGCTATGGGAACATCGTTTTGTGTTGTTGGTTGTGAAGCATGTGTGAATCAAACACGCCAAATTTTGGCTCGGTCAGGTGACGCCATCTGATGAAGCGCACCTGCAGGTTATAAATAGGAGTGAACCGGAAACATTCCTCAGATCTTTTTGTCTTCAAGGACCGTATTGTGATTGCGTGTGATGTGTGCAAACAAATTTAAAAGTATTAGCTCACCGATATGGTGGAGTTTGTTGGAGATCCGTACCTCTCGACCAATCGCATATCGTATTTGGCCGTGGAAGCGGGATTTCCTCAAGCGCTCAAAAAAAAAAAAAAAAAAAGCCGACAGTACTGTCGGGTGGCCATGGGGGGGAGGAGCCTCAGCGGAGCTCTCTCTCTCTCTCCCTTCTTTCTTGGCAACATTCATGACGAGTTAACTCTTTAATGGAATAGCCTTATTTATCCAGTGTTTTTCGTGCCATCAACTTCGATTTATTCGAATATTGTTGATGCGAAGGCGCGGTTATATGATGATGTCCCAGATTGAAGAGACGCTTATGGCTATCTCTCTCCTGGGACATCATCCTCCCTGAAAAAGCACACATTCCCCACCAGGCGCATAGACTGACATCTTCCCTGGTGGGGATAAGCTTTCAGGCAGCCTGCTGAAAAGACTTGAGCACTGGCAGTGTTCTTCAACGTCGTTCCTGGAATTACGCCGAGCCACAGACCTGTCTCTTCGTGCAACAAGGCAGACACCCTGTGCTATCGGCTGTTTTTTTTGGCTGCGGTGGTGTTCCGCGGAGAGTTACCGGTGGCTAAATCTCACGGGAATCAAGGATAAGGATTGTGCGTTCCTCCTTGATCCCCCATCTCGCTCTCTGGCCTGTTTGGCGACGCTGTTAACGTCGCCACTAGGTTCGGGAGGCGAAATTAGATAAACAAGCCTTAGGAAATTCCTTCCCCGTCGTAGTCAAGAGTCGGGACTGTCGGCCACCCAGTCCCGACCGGGTCTGACTCTTGCGAGGCGTGAAGCTCAGAAAAGAGAGCGTTATGAGCCGGACACCCCCTCGTAAGACTGGGGTGTGGCGTGCCACCTTCACAATCCGCTTCAAAGATGTCGGACCTATGGACTGTCTTCTTCACGAAGAAGAAGTCCTGAGGCTCATTCGCCCAGGACCTTGGGGGTGCCTCCCCCCGGGGAAGGGCGCGTAGAATTCCTCTCAAGGATGTAGTGTTCTCCCTGGCACTCCCAGGAGGTCGGTGTTCTTGCTCCGCCACTGGTGTTTCGGACAACATCGGTCTCCAAAAATGGTTAGTTTTTCGGTCTTTTCCTGCCATGGTTTAGGATGCCGAACATCTAACACCAGTATCGGGTCCTTCCATTTGGTCTAGCTCAACCCGCACATTAGATGACTGGCTGACTCAGTCTCAGGAGCTAGCGCTTCGACATCGGGATGTCGTCCTAGCTCATCTCCGTTCCTTAGGATTGAGATTCAGCGCCATAAAAGCGTTCTCTTTCCTCTCAGAACACAACATATTGGGGTGTCACGTAGGATTCGATCGCAATGCGGGCACAGGTGTCTCCTGCGTGTCCCGAATCCATTTCCAACACCCTGCAGGAAACCAAGCTAGGCCAGAAAGTGACTGTTCATCACTTTTAGAGATTTTTGGGTCTCATGGCAGCTGCGTCGACGGTGAAACCTTTGGCCTTCTGCACATGAGATCGTTTCAGTTGTGGCTAAAAGCAAGGGGATTTTACTCAGGGCCAATCCCCAGAGGCAAATAAGTGTTACGCGCCAACGGCTTCGTACCCTTTCTATGTGGTTCAGACCCCGGTTTCTGACTTTGGGTCCCACTCTACGTGCGTTTTTTGTTGTCGCGCGACAGACGCTTCCCTCACGGGCTGGGGTGCGGTCTTAGATGGCCATCCAGCCCAAGGAAGCTGGAGAGGCTGTCTTCTCGCGTGGCACATCAATTGCCCCAAACTGATGGCTTTATTTTTGCCCTGAAACACCTCCTCCAGCAGTTAAGGCTACCATGTCCTAGTGCGGGTGGACAACAGTACGGTAGTCTTGTACATAATCGACAGGGCGGACTGTGCTCGTGCCGCTTGAATAAGCTAGCGCACCAGGTTCTGCTTGGGGCACAGGACGAGTTCCTGTCCCGCAGGGCGATGTACATTCTGGCTAAAAGCCAAAGGATTTCCTCAAGCGTCAATCCCCGGAGGCAAATACAGGTTACGTGCCAGGTGGCTTCATACCCTTTCTATGTGGTTCAGACCCCGGTTTCTGACTTTGGGTCCCACTCTACGTGCGTTTTTGTTGTCACGAGACACTACCGATAGACGCCTCCTTCATGGGCTTCCTCCAGCAGTTGAGAGGCTACCATGTCCTAGTGCGAGTGGATGACACTACGGTAGTCTCGTCCATAATCGCCAGGGCAGACTGTGCTCGCGCCGCTTGAATAAGCTAGCGCACCAGGCTCTGCTTTGGGCACATGAAGAGTTCCTGTCCCTCAAGGCGATTTTACATTCCAGGGCATATGAAGTTGTGCATGGCGAAACATGTAGACTCAGTCCACTGCCGAATTGTTTCAGTGCTGGAGCTCTGCAAGAAGAGCCGAGTGTATGCCCTAGTACCCTCAGAATGTACGTAGCCATTATTTCGGCTTGTCATGTTCTGACTGAAGGGGTCTGGTTGACACCCCTTCCAAACCACTAGAGTCAGCGCCTGTCTGGCTTCTGACCCTCAAGATGTTTTTTTTTTTTTTATTGTTACTTCTTTCAAGAAGCCCTCCGCCTTTTACAGCTCCGGAGCAGGAAAGGTTTCACTTACTGCTTTTAGCACGCACTCTTAAGATTTACGTCCACCACACTAGCCAGTTGCGTAAGTCAGAGCAGCCTGTTATGCCAAACGCTGTCACATCAGGTGAGAGATGCTATTGCCCTAGCCTATGAGGCGCGTGGTCACACTTCGCCTCCAGGAATCAGGGCTCATTCGACCAGGGGGATTGCCTCATCTATTGCGCTGGCAAGAGGTGTTCCTCTGCAGCAAGTGTATGATGCGGCAGGTTGGTCCTCTCCGCACACATTTGTGAGACTCTATAGTTTGCATGTTCATGCTACCCTGGGCTCACGGGTCAAATCTAGCTCTGAGACCTCCTTGGCCTTTGTGCGCACACGCTACACAACCTTGGGGTCCAGACACTTGCAGTGCGGCGGCGTTGGTATTCTCGTTCCCATAGCG